>JAPYYS010000649.1:0-484412 GCA_030522525.1 Campopleginae sp. 14b | reverse complement strand
TGTGTGTGTGTGTGTGTGTGTGGACGATGCGGTAGCGTAGTGCGGACAGCGATGTCTGGTTTAGAGAAAAAAAATTCGATTCGCACGGTAATAAATCAGACGTTGGTCAGGCGTCTCGACAGACAGCAACCCTTTGGCTACTGCCATCGGGCAAGCACGCCATACCATACGAACCTATGTATGTGCCACAACAGACCATCCCTTCGAGAATTGACTTTACCCATTTCGGCTACTGCTGCCTGCATTCGGCCATTGTCCGATCCCAATAACCCTTTCCTACGGAGTCTGGTCCCGCCTGATTGCCATCTCCGAATTATTTACAGGCTGTAAATTATTCAAATCTTTCAACTTATTCTCCACGTTTCTTCATTTACCAACTTTCCTTCTTGTTCTTTAAACTCTCTCCGGTCGAGTCTCACCACGATCGAGTGCTTTCGCGACTTTCTATATTTATCTTATTGTTCGTAACCCTCGAAGAGGTTTGGGACTGCGGAGAAGAAAGGAGAAAACATTTTCCAGCAGCAATTCTGTATTTCGGTCAAATCGATGTGAACGATAGATCGAATTTGCGCCACTTACTTCTCCGCGAAAGAAAGAAAGCACGCATGCGTTTTTAATCCGCGACTTTTGTGAAAAATCGAAGAAAAGAAATTTGTTCTATATTGCAAAGCTTCGGAAGGAGACAATCAGAGTTTCCTGTAACGCTCCGCAAACGTTGGCAACATTTTTCAACCGCACGAGTTCGTGCGACGATTAACGTTCCCGACGAAAGAAAAAACTGTTGGCTGCGTATAAAGTGACGCGGCTGCTTGAAAATATATTTTTTTAATGACCACATGACTGGCGTTTTTTGTCGGGCTCTTATCTTTTCAGATATCGCTCCATTTTACACGTTGCAGCGTTGTAGCAATCTCGTTATAGAGGCAATTTGATTTTCTATAGATTTTCGATGTTTTCACGCTCTTTGTTTTTTGTCACGAGGGAAAAAAAATTATTATAGTTCAGGCGAGCGTACAGAGATTAATCGTAATGTTTATTGTCGGTAAAGGGAATCGGAAGGAATACATTGAGTGCTGTTTAATTTACATCGCCTGTGGATTTGCGTTTTTTTCATGGGTCGCATGGGACCCACTGCGCAATTCCCCATCCACTTTTCCTCGTCGGGATAGGTTGACAGGCACAAACTCTTAAAGTTTCCATGGAGAAACTTTGATGAGTCTATCGAACGCCATTATTCCGGCAAGATGGGTGCGCGTGTCCTTATATATCTATAAATCTATGTGGATAGAGCTCCGTCTTCCTTCTTCCGCGTTCTTTAATCATTCAAAGTGAATCAATCACCGATCGGGCGGATGGCTCGCAATCGCCTAGTCACCCTTCGCTACTCTCTCTCTCTCTCTCTCTCTCTCTCTCTCTCTCTCTCGGTCTCAGTTTCGCTTTATCTCGATCTCTCTCGAGCTCCCAGAACTCTATGTAAAAAACTTTGTATCTCTTGTTCCCAGGCTTCTTTGGGAGATCTCGTAAAAGCCCAGCCTGGCCCATCAGGTACGTCGACGACGACGTTATCAAAATCTTTCACGAGACACTATATAGACTAGGGAAAGCTTTTTTTTCCACTGCGACGATCCTCGATCGCCATTTTTTCTCTTCAGGCTGCCAGATGTCTCGCCAATTATGAGGCTGGTCGTTGCCACGGTGGAACTTTTATTCGATCAAATGAAAATCGTCACGGAAATGAATTTGAGGTACCGACAAAATTAAAACGTTATTTGAATTGAATTTCGCATGAAATTTCTTTGAAGAAAAAAAAAATAGGAGAAAAATCAGGTCGCCAGAAAAATGGCAGTTTTCCTTTGCTCCAAAAGAATTCGCCCCCAAAACTGACTGATTATCGAGAGCGTTGAATTGAGAAACGTCGCAGAAAATAAATGAAGTTAAGTTCAAAGGTGCCTGGTGGTAATATCGAAGGGAATGCGTCGAGGCCAACAATCGTGGTGGACGATCAGAATGTAAAAGTTCGTATACACGCGTGTGTATATACGCACGAGAAACGCTGAGCGTGTTTATTGTCGAGAGCTAGGACAGCAGCGAGCCTGATCCCCAGGCTGTATCAAATGGGGAAAATAAAATCCATGGCGCTTTAAGCCAAAAAGGATCCTAGTACAAGCGAATATTGTATCGAGATGGGCAACGTATAGAATTGTATCGAGTACGGAGCTGAACAGGCTTGAGTCCCGATATAAATGCGCATTTTATTAAGGGAGTTGGCTACGCGGTGGGCTATCTCTCGACCCAGGGGGTTCCCGTTTCAGCCCCCGTGGGGTTCAGCTCTCCATATGTAAACCTAGGTATATATTCTTTTTCCATATACGACGTACACATATTCGAGCCCATGGATAGGCGCGTGTATAGTGTAAACGAAACCCTCGGATGTTCTGTCGGCACGGAGCGAGAGAAAATCCACCAAAGCCAGGAGAACCAATCAGCGATCCTTCGTAGAGATGCTCTCGACCCCTCGCGGCAACCCCCGCACGGCCACGCCTGCCAATATAGCGTACGTACCCTCGTCACATCTACCCTTATTTTCTTCTTTCGTCTTACCCGCCATTCCTTTTTCTCTGGACTTTCTCTTCCCCCCTCTTCCTGTCGGGCTCCCCTCTTTTATTTTTCCTACACCTCAGCCTACTGGTAAACACGCTGGACCATTCTCCAAAATGGACACCATCCTAGAGCCCCAAAGGCAGCGGCGAGATTTCCAACAAAAAATTATTCTAATTTACTTCGCAATCGACACAGTGCGATTTTTAATTCAAATGCGTTTACCAGATATTTTCGTCGAGTACTTGACAAGCTGATCGATAATTCTGTCCAGAAAAGCGGATCCTTAAAAAAACAAATGGGAAGAGGTATAAAAAATAATCAAAGAAAATGTGACGGATTTTTATCAGTTTTAGAAAAAGCGGAAATGGAAAAAAAGTGAAAGATCGGGAGATGACAGGGATGTGGGACGACGCCGGTGGTCCAAGAACTGCTGCAATGGAGCCGAGGCTCCTCCATTGGAACGGTAGAGCAGACGATATCCACCGGGTGGGGTCTAATGTCCTCTGCGACGATGTTTGACCGATCGAGATACTCGATCCGTGTGATACGAGATTATTCTCGTGGCTCTACACACTATTATGGATAGCGAGCTATATAGTCGATACTTATAATAATTCGTTTGAGAGAGAAACGATAGAAAAGACTGAGAGAGGAGAGAGAAGGTGATGTCAGTCTCTGTTGGCCAGTAACTGCGATGCACGCTGTTATACGCTGATGGCTGGTAGTGGTGGCAATGTCGAGGAACGAGAGGAGAGCTCCTTCGAGCGGCCGCGCTGTCACAAAGGCATGCGCCACCCACCACGTCCACGAGACTCGCGATCGTTAATCAACCACGCTCGGGATCCCAAAACTTTCGAGGGTATATCCCGATCCACAGGTACACTTTGCCTTTCTCAGCATCCAATCCCTCTCTCTCTCTCTCTCCCACAATCACACACACTTTTGCCCCGTGTGCATTATATATTTTCGAAAAATTATGACTTTGAGTATTTTCGCAAACCATTCAAATGAAAAGCTCCACTAAATGGAGAATCGTAGTAGAAATAATTAAAATAAACGGACGAGTGATGGAATTCACACGGGAAAAGAATATCGACATCGAGAAACTCGATCAACGAGCTAGCAATCGCTTTTCGCTCACCCGATATATATCTAATGACAACACAACAAAATTTCTCTTAAACGAAAAATCCCGAAATAATATTCCCAATAAAATTCATTTCAACGGAATATTATTTCACCGAACAATTTAATTCCATTCCAATGATACGATTTTTGAAACTTTCAAAGTTCGACACTTGCCGAATTTCGTAGACATAACAGGTGAACAGTAGCGAGGAGCGAAGAAGAATAAATAAACACCTCTCGAGTCTCACGAGGCGAGATCGTTCAACACCGGCCCGAAAAAAATTGTTTTTCTGACTGGGCACGAATTCTCAACTATAGCTATTCAATTTTCAGCGAAGAAAATTAAAATTATCGTATAGATTTTGTAACCACGAATTGACGCGAAACGTATCCGCTTCTCCTCGACAAAAAAAAAACTTTCGACGCTTGCTAAATCTTCGATTATTCTCGGCACGATAAAAACTCGATTTTCCAACTTTTTATGTAAATTGGGCTCCAACTTTTTGACGAAAATCGCAAGCTCAACTCGTGACAGAAATGTTTCGTTTCTTTTTTTAGGGCAATTTATTTTTTTTAATTTTAGCCTCAACCACCAAAGAGACTCGTCGAGGCATTCCGCCCATTCCGCTGCAGCCAGCTACGAGAATATAATCGAAGGACAAGGAATATGAGCTCTGTAGAAGTTTAGAAACGACCCGCTGGACTATCAACCGGATCCCAGCAGCACAAGTGGCGAACAATTTTATCCGTGATTACGAATACATCGTTGATTGTGAGCTTTTGATTTTTTTATTCATTTTTACGTTCAAATGATCCTTTCGAGGCTTCTAGATGCGCTGCTACTCGATGTGCTCGAAGCGTTCGCTTCGCTTTGCCATTAGTCATCGAGTGGCGCACGCCGCGACGAGGCGGCTTCTTTACTCGAACCCGCTGCACAAGAGGACTATGATGATGACGAGACAACGAATACAGAGGGACCGATAGGGAAGAAGAGGAAGAAAGTGAGAGAGAGAGAGAGAGAGAGAGAGATAGAGTACCAAAGCGCGTAAGACCATTATACATCGAGACTGCCAACGCAATATATTCGGTCTCTGCTCTTCGGCAGCGCGCAGTGACCAATTGATTCTCATTACCGTAGCCGAAGGATTATCGCCCTTTTTTTTCTCCGTCTCTTTTCACTACGTATCTCTTTTTTTCTATAGCTCACTGTTCGACGCGCAGGAATTTTTCAATCGGTTCGATGCTTGTCAGGTGAATTCGAGGCAAATGGTAACTTTGCTGGAGCCTAATAAGCCACATTATTCTATCACGTTCTTACCACGATCATCACTTCTTTTTCTCTCCCTTTCCGTGTGCTTTTCTCGTTCGATTCAATTTATTAATTTGTACATTTACAGTGGCATTTAAGTTTATTTATAATCAAGAAATATATTTAGTTGATACTTTAACTCAAAAATTCATTAACTGGTACGAAATTTGCTAATGATCGAAAAAAATCTTTGTTATCACGATCAAATTTTATAGGCATAGCATTTCCTTGTAGATAATAATTTGTTCGATCGCTTTTATCTCCCTCAACTCAGTAGATGTTTATGGTCATAAAATTCATTTGCTATTAAGAAAGGTCTCGTTCTATCAAATGACTCGATTATTAACAATTAACAAATGTTTATTTAAGACGATCGCGAGAGGCTCGATTAAATGATTCATTAATTGTTCACAAACATTTATTTGGCCGTATCCAACTTTACACTTGTTAGCAGTTAACGAATCATGGTACATATAAAATTGTTTCGTTCTCGACGATGAAACTGCGCGTACGTGTCCAGTGTGCGTATTGACCATATGGGACCACGCTCCATGTCCGAAAACAACCGAAAATCATTCATGGGGAAAACGATCGACGTGAGTATGAGGAGCGAGTTGTTTTTCTAGAGATTCGAACTGAGCATAAGCCAGGACACGAGACGACCTCCTAGTGCACGTTTATATACAATTATATCAATCCATACAACCTACTGGCTATACGCAGCGATGGGGAGCCTCGACGGCTTTTTCTTTTCGATATTCCTCTCCTTCTCTATCGCTCTTTAAAAGTCACTGCGAAAACTCGCAACGTCATCGCGACTGAGCTCGTATATTATCCTGCATACACGGCATGCACATATGCGTTGCATCGCGTAGAGCTCCTGGTTTCAATACGGCAGCAACCTTCGAGGATACTTCACCTCCATTCTTATCGCGGTTGATCAAAATAAAATTCAGGAAATGACGTGAAAAAATTGATTTTTCAAAATTTTTTTATAACGTTAAGTTTCGTGAATCTCTAACATGTCGATTTCATTCGGCGATATGAAGACGGTAGCAATTTCCAAAAGTGACCGATCAATGTAAAAAAAAATAGATTTTTTGAATTTTTCTGAAATATTCAACACTGCTTCTGTTATTTAATTTTGTCGATCGCGTTATTGATGAAACCTCATCACTGAGAGAACAATTAATTTTTTTCTTCCATTCGCTGGTCAGTAGAAAAAAAAAACTGTGAGTTTTATACGATGCGGAAAATTTTCGGAGCAGAAATGAATTTTTTGCTATTGTAAATATTTCTTTGACGTTTGCCTCGTTACAGCATAATTTTCTCGTCGTAATTTGTCAGGGATTTGTTGAAACATCGAGAGACACGAGTTCAGTGATATTGCGAATGAGTATGAAAGGAAACTTTGAAAACTGTCATGGCTACAATTGTTTTTCGACGTTTCTAGCACCGAGTCGACTGTTCGGTTCGCTTACAAATTCAATCTTCGTGTTACTCTCTTCGATTCTTCCAGTTTGTCTCATCGAGGAGTTTTTGTAGTTCCGAGTTCTGTGTGGACTGGATTGGGACTCGTGGAAAGGTATTGATATCCGACATAGCCGAACGCGAGGCGTTCTAATGCGTTTCTCTTGCTCGTAGCCTGGCCGCTGTGATTCAAACTCGCGAAAGGATTCGCTGATGCCTCTGACAAGCTCCACGAGTTGATGTTGAGTATAGGTGAGAATAAGAGATTCGAGAGGCGAGATACGAACATTTATAGACTCGTACGTGTGGATATAGAGAGAAGGAGTGAAAAGTGTATAATAGCAGAGTCCAGCTCGTCCAGATACCGTTAGACATCTCTCAGCTCGAGTCGATTTATTATTCTCAACCGCTGTGTATAGCCATGTGCCTTGCTGGATCTCTGGACATCAGAGACATAGGATTCTCAGCGTTCCTCTCTTCTCTCCCTATACACAACACATTCCCGCAGGATCACACATTTATTTTCCATCAGGCTCGTCGTTACTATGGACTAACTTTATAATGGATATCCCCCCTCTCTTATGACCAAGAACCGCGGCTGCATTCTCTCGCAACGTGTCTAATAAAATCACGATAAATAAATGAACACGTTATACTTGGCCTAACGTTGATTGAATTTTCTAAATTATTAGAGCTCACGATTTATTCGAGGTATCCAAGTTTATGCCAATTCAGTTTTATTTAAACGGTACAGGCACTAATCACATAAACTTTAATGATAGACTAATGAATAACGAGGTTATTTCACGCGCCAGTGGATTCGCCCGATCAACACGCCCAGTTGTTTTATTTGCGAGGTACCTAGTGATTTCTACAGGGATTTTACTGTCTTTAACGTGTCGTGGAGTTTCGATGTTAAGAAAGAATTAGACTAACAGGATGATTTACAAATAGCAGGACCGTTTGGTGAATATTTTGTTTTTTCAGTGTCTATCGGTGCTGGTTCGCGTGCGTTTGTCTATCAGAAGCGATGTGGCAATGGTTGGAGAACATTGAAGCATTTTCGGAGTCGTCGGATCGGTAGGAAGCGATCGACGTCACAAATGTTCTTGCTGGCTTCTCGCTCAGTTGCGAAAATGATGGCAAAACGTTGAATTTGCCGATGGAGCTCTGGTTGAAAAAATTGGTACTCCGCCCTTTCTCGTTGGCGAGAGTAAATATCCGTGTAGGTCGAGCTGATATGTTGGAGGGTCGTCAAGAGAAAAGGCTTCGCGTTTGCTCGGTCGGTCTCGCAGCTCTCGGTAGCCGCGCGTAAGGGACGAAAGAAATGAAAGGAGAAAAGACGACGAGAGACGTCTCGCGGAGAGAATCTGGAGAGAAAAGCGATAGAAAAGCAAACCCGAGTGTGCCATGGAGCCCGAGGGTATTAGACTGCTTGAAGGGTGGATGCGAAGAAAGAGAGTAGCTCGTTCTTTCTTGTATATATATGCTTTTTTCTCCACGGGTTTATTCCCTATATAGCGGGCACGTTGCTTCGGAAAAGTTTGTTGTTTGAAGTTTTCTTTCTCCCTCTGGCCTCTTTCTTTCTCCTTTTCCTTATTCCTTTGGAGCTTCGGCGATGGTGTTCGTAGTGGAAACGTGGAGAGCTCTCGGCTTCGCTTCGCTCGTCCTCCTTTTGCCGGCTCTCTCGCGGATCCATTAATCATGCCCGAGTTTTGGTTTGACTAGGAGAGAGGCTCGGAGAAAAGCGTGAGAGACCAAGAGAGAAAAAGAGAGTAAATTTCCCGCGCGCGTTCTTCACTGCGCGTATCGCGAGTTCGAGAGAGAAAAAGAGAGGAAAACTAGTCGTTCCTGCTGCTGCTGCCCCGTTGTTCTCTTCCCTGGACCCCGTGTGCACACGCTCCGTTCCTCCGTTACGTTATATTCCAGCCACCGAAGCTCCAACTCTGTTCAACGTCGACCAGGAAAACGATAGAGAAAGGAGAAAGAAAAGAAAGAGAGAAAGGGCCTGCTCGTATCTACGGATATAGACGTTGAAGAGGGGGTAGAAAAGGGAGGCAGGGTGGCAGCGGCTGCTGCGGGGTTGTTCCATTCCCGCACTTCCCCCTTTTTTCTTCTATATGCGAGTTTTTGTCCCCCTCGCCCCGCTCGATCCGTTTTTTCTCTCAGTTCCCTGGCCCTTCGCCCTCTTCCCAATCCGACCCGGTGAAAGGCTGCAGAAAGAAAGGGCGGTATAAAGCGTTTACTTTCTTCGTTCTGTGCATGGGGAAGGGATGAAAAAGCCTCTGAAACGAGCTAGAGAAAGAGAAGAATTTTCTTCGTCTCTCGTCTGCACACAAAGTTCACATACAGCGCGACTGGCACGGGACCAACCTCCCGCAGGAGGCAACCATTCGGGGATATGCTGTATGCCTTCCTCCTGGTTATGGCGGTTATCCCACAAACTGTACGCTGTGTGTGCCTCAAACAGGCAAATTTTTGCCTTCCAACTTTTATTCTTATACCTTTGGCAACGCCATTTCTTCTTCCATCATCGCCAGGACTCTCGCCATTTATTATACATACATACGCGTTTCACTCCATTCCTTCGACTTTTCTCTTTTCCTTATATTTCTCACCACCCTCTTGGCTTGCGTATCACGTCAATCGGAGGCGAACGTTTTTATCGGCTTGCTCCGATCGAAACTTTCCTTTACCTTTCGTTTTTCTACCCAGTCATATTTTCTTTAGATGGCAGCGAATCTTTCCATATCTTTCTAGATTTTACTACATTCAATTTTTTCCCCATTTCGTGATGTTTCGATAGAAAAATTAAAAATTTCCAGACTTCTCAAAAGAATTGTCAAAAGCATTTGCTCTAAATATTATCTCGTAATAACTGTCAACGTGACAGAAAATTGAGTGCTTGCTGACGACCGTCAGCCCTCAATCAATCGCTTTTTTTGTCAACGTGTACTAAAATGTCGACTTAATCGAACTCGTTGCACGCTTTTTTCTTGCTCGGACAAACTGCTATCGAATGAATTTGTTCCCCCTGATTAATCGTTCATTTCGAAGCTTGTCTTCTTGCACCAGTTCTCGCCTTCAGATTGAAATGATAATTTTCTTTGCCCGATATGAATGTCACTGGTTGATTCGCAATATATATTCGCCAGTGATACCGAGTCACGATTTATATGAGACACAAAACTGATGGGAAATTTCAACGGAATGTCATTTTTCTGGAGTCTTTCGTTCAAAAAAGGAAAAATAAAATATTTACTACAACTTTGAAAATGTTCTTCCCGGGATAAAATGAAAATGAAATAGCAATCCATTGAATTTTCAAGACTTCAGACCCCAACGACTTGACAAAAATCTCAATCTATTGGTACAAATATTTCGCGCGTTCTGACTCGAAGAAAAATGAGTAAAAAGTAGTTAAGGCATGACGATTATGCATAACGTTGACAGGCGAATTGCAAGTAACCTAGTGAATGTTCAGCGATCCGGAACAAGAGGAAAAAGCGAATTTTTCATGAGCAAGCCCGCGCAGAGAAAATGGAATGAAATTAATAAGGTTATAAATCATCGTGATAATCGCAAAATGAATTCGAGTCGCTACCTGATGTCCAATCATACATAATCTGTTAAATCATAGTAATCACCGTAATTAGTACGTCGAGTCTGTCTCGAGTACAGAGGAAGTCTAGAAAGAGATGAACAGAGACAGAGACTCAAGAAACTGCATTTCGAGGTGGTCGAGTGTGCACTTGTGAGAATTGCAATGGTAATCGCGGGATTTTCATTAGGAGCTCGCAGACATTTACCGGTTACCCTACGCGTGCGTTTCTCTCAACCAAGTAATTTTCATCAACGCTTTTAATAACGAAAAATATGAATTTTATTATCCCGGATTACGCGGTAACATTTTCGCATCTGGTACATTATAGGGAATTAAAATCCGGTTTCACTATCGGGTGCTGTTCCTGGATTATTTAGTCGTAGGCTTTGGGAATCGATAGAATTTGTAGAGAATTTGTTTTCTTTAGTTAAAATGTATTTTGTAATAATTCAGTCGAATGACAAGTGTATTTTAAGTGCTGAGATAAATTGTACACGTTTTTTTCGTGGTTTGCTTAGATGGACATGAGACTCAAATGGTATGAACATTTATGGGACATTCGTGAAGGCGTGTGTGGAGCGGATAACCGTGACAAATCGATAAGCATTTTAGAATGAAGGAAAATGATATTGCCGCCCTTACGTGAGGTAGGGTATGTCGTTGGTGAATATCGGTCGGATTACACGGCCAAATGGGATTCCAGCGGCGGTATCAAAGGGGCAGCAGGTGGTCAGGGCCCCGCGGGGCAATGCGAGGTACCTCCTCCCATCTTGTTCTTCTCCTTCGTCTTGTTCGTCTTCTTTTTCCTCCTCTTTTCACAATCCCTTCCAGTTGGTCATACAGGCCAAGTGTTATTTTATTTTTCGTTTATCCTTGCTCAAGCGCGACTCGATTCTCAACCATTTTGTCGGAGATCTCCTTGGACCCCGAGGTTTCTCGTCTCGAGATTATTAATTGCTTTTCTCTATGCGTCGTATTCTTCAACGTCTTTTCATCTGCTGTCTCGTTTCTCTCTCGTTCTCTCTCCCTCCCTCTGTCTAACTTGCCATTCGTATTTTATTCTTTGATGGCCTAGCATGATTGTTTTCAGGTAGTATCGCGATCAATGGACGCGAATTGGGACGTTGTTTATTTCGTCCTATTGTATCGACTCGAGTTTTTAACCTTGCGTGTTCCAATTCGCCTATAGTTGAATATTTGTATGCATTTTTTTTCGAGGGTACGAGTTTTCATCGAAATTTATATACGAGAAGTTTTCGTATATGTGTCAGGAAACATTTCGTAAATAAATTTCAGTGTACGACGGTAAAATGTGCCAGCACAGTGGGCCAATTGCTTTCAACCATTTTGTCGGCACATTACCAACTTCCCCCTCTTTTTTTTCGTTCTCTCGCTCTTCCAGAAAGTCATTAATTGCGGCCGAGTTCGAAGCGAATGGATCTCACCGAAAACCTTCGTTCACAGATCCTTCGACCACGACCACTGCAGCTCACACATGCTCACACACTACCAAATGAAATGTTGTTAATGATATGGCTTTGGGAATGAATATATCGCAGTGATCTCAAACACCAACCCCTTCCCTATACCGAGACGCATTAATTAATTGACCTTTATATCTCTTGCTACTTATTTTATAACGATTCTCCATAATAATCCCTGGAGTCACCCCCCCGAAGAGAGTTTAATGAACATTAACGAAATTTATGCTTTCGTGGCACACAGTTTTCCGGCCTTCACTCTGAAAGAATCCTGAGGGACTTGGACTGCGATAAAAATTGATTTATTCAATGAAAAACGATTCGATAAATCATTTGATTGATGCACTCCATGTTGACTTGGAATCAATTTACCTCTTGGAGTAAATGCTTACGTTTATATTCGGTTATATCATTTAAATGATGGGGAAACCTCTAGGAGGTTAGAATAAACATTTTCCAAGCCGACGATTAGAATTTTTTTAAGAAATTCGAAAAGTTTTACTTTGAGAAATTTTTCAAAACTAGCCACTCACATAGTGCTAAAACCGTGAAAGGGGCTCACCATTCTCAACAAAATGAGTCGAGGCTCTTCGGCTAATTCCCTCTCGACGAAATTCTAGATTGCATTTGGGCTCGAGAAATCCTCGCTGATGCTGCGAAGACGAGAGTCGAAGCAGGATATATTCTCGTATGGATTCTGCTCTTCCATCGTGGAGGTCGAGGAGCAAAGATACTGGGAGGGGAGGTTGGGAATTGGACGAACGACGACTCTCCGTCGGGGCAACGAGTCATCATTAATTTTATGTACAGCACAGACACTCACACCAGGGTGGCGTCGGCCCCGTCACTCGCGTCAGATCTATGCCGACCTCTCTTTTTTCCATTCGCACCCTCTTCTCTCCAAAACACTACGATACGCGTTTCCTCTTAAGAGTATCATACAAAGTTAACAAAAAAATTCATTTTTCTCAACATATCACTGGCAGGGCCCGTGAAATCATTAAAAAGCCACAACAATTCTTCCCTTCGTCTTAAATTTACGGAATTACATCGCCCCAGCCATGAAAATTCCAACTTCAAGCAACGCTACGATTTGACTTTTCACCGGCACGACTTTTTCTTGCTGGATACACGTGAACAATTTTTTTTTACTCCAATTAAAACTGAATTTTCCTGATTCCTTATTAGTCGTTCTGCTTTTTCAAATAATCATGAAAAATCCTCTTTACCACGCATTTGAAAAATCGCTGACAAACCTTCAATTCAAATTTCATTCCCCCAACCGTCCCATTTAATTTTGGAGTACATGATGCTTCTTCGTGCTGCAGCAACCGATCAAAGTGAAAATTCAACTGCGCTGGGGAATTTGAGAAATTGCAGACTGACTCGATCTTTTAAATACGAATTTTTCATCCTCTAGGATCCAACGCGTCTTTTCATTTCGAACGTGATCATGCATAGTGCGAACGACTGTGGCCCGGAGCGGGATTTTAAATGTTGTACAGTATGGTTCAAAATTTAATCGAAAGAAAACAATCGCAGGCGATCTTTCAAAATTAATTGATAACCTGATTCGCTATTTTTCCAGCAAAATCGAATCGATTTTTACATGGGAATATATTATTTATTAAAAGTTTCCTTTCGACAAGAAAGTACCTTGATTATTAGAACGTAAATGGAGTGAATTTGAGAAGATCGAGAAATTTTGAATCGCAGTGTACGCATAACCCGTAATAACTGGATGATATTTAAGCAGAAAGCACGGACGGGGTGAGTTTCTCGGTGACGGTCTTGATCGAGGAGATGTCATCAGTCACTCGTCGCGAGAGGAGACCAAACGAGAACAGTGAACCACGCGACACTCTGCCTCTGAACAGAGATGCTGGGTCACGTGGTTGTCGAGTTTGTTTGCGTAAAGTCTTGGTTCAATCGTTGATGCACCCCTCTCTTGGGTTAAGTTTCTCCCAGCATTTTGGATTATTATTCTGGAGTGTTGACGCGAGTACATGACACAGAATCCTTATCGTTTTTTCCTTATCTCGTCCCTGGGGGCACTCTTTTCTGATGAGTAGCCAAATATGAAAAAAAACTGGAGAGCAGAGAGAAATTAATTTATAGAAAAAAGTTACGTCGATTCTCGCTACACCGAAGCAGTGATTTTATGGATTCGATTTTTTTTTAGTAGAAAAGAGCCTCACGCTTTCATATTTTTACTGACAAATGTGCTTCTCAGTTCCATGTTTTTTTGGTTGTTTTTTCTACTGCTTTACTCGCTACTAGTTTCACATTGGCGAAAAATGTTTTTTCCTCACTTTTCCTCGTTCTTTCTGGATGGCATCAAGCGAGAATCCACAGACCACCGTTCAACCAACCGCCAAAACGTAGCACCCTCTCTTCCCGTGTCACGTAAATCATTAATCTTCCTATGTTTTCTCACACACTCGGATGTGGATTTAGAACTTGAGTCGCGGGGATATCTTGCCACGACGTCTCCTCCTTCTCTTTCTTTTTTTCTTCTCCTTTGTGCCCCGACATCCTCTCTTCCTACAAAACTTCCATACATATAAATATAATAACGTATCTACGCGTGCATGTCACGTTACGCTTTCTCCTCCCCTCGCATTATTATCCGTACTCGAGCATTCTCCCTTAATAATCCCTTCCTGAAGTCATAATATTCAATTTTTTATCACCCTCTGATCCTTTTTCAATTACACGTACTCCAAGAACTAATTATTATCATCACCATCAAATATTCTTGTCCCATAATAACTCGTTTCGAAAGAATTTTTCTGGTCTACCAAAACTTTTCTAGCCACGTCCCATCGAAATAAATTATCGCATTGACTCGTGCTTTTTTGCTTAATGAACGAAACTCTTGCTTAATTAACTCAGTGTGGTAAAATAATTTTTTTCAAACGAAATTTCCCTCACGGTTCGAGGGCCTGAAAATTTCTATTTATCATTTTGAAAAATGCAATTAAAGGAAGTGAAATCTTTGTGAAATTCGTGGCACATTGATTCTCACCGTGAAATGCTGCATAGGAAAAGAAATAATTGAAATAATTTCTCGAGCCTGAAAAATACGGCTGGACCTAATATTTCACTGTAGAGAAATGTTCTGTTTCAGGCTTTTGGTATTTTTCATGTATTGAAAATGGAGAAAAAAGAAATCGATATCGGGTCTTACCGGCCGGAGATTTTATAATGAGTGGTGACCTTTTTCGAAGGAATTCGCGTATAAGCGTGTCGAGTTGCAAAATCGAATAGAGTCTGTGTGAAAAGTGAACAGCTCGACCGATCGTATAGGCTACGCGTTTGCCAGTCGGTAATTACGTTCTCGAGAATATGCACTTCATTAGGAGCGCGAGTTGGAAACATTACACAACAAGTGCTTAGTCGTTTGTTGGCAACGTGGATATTTTTATTGCGATATGGGCTTGGAGAATCGATAGACACGTGACGAGCGATGGCGTAGTGAATTTTTCAAAATTAACATACACGGCGAAAATGATGGAGTGCCAAAGTCGTCGGGACATTTCGTGCAGGATGAGGTGTTGATAGGTTTTTTTTTATTATTCTTCATGATTAATCATTTATTGGTAATTGATCGAGACAAAAAAATGCGATTTTTTCTTTTGGCTTTTGCGCGGAGATTCAATTTCTGGGACTGCCTGTACATAAATGTGCATTTTCGAATGCATGTGCAACGAACGTCATTATCGTCGTTCATGAATACTCGCGAGTAATCGATCGTGACTCGGCGATGATGTCACATTCGTCAATGACAACATCATCGAGAATCTTTAGAAGATTTGAAAAATGATGGTGTTGAATTTTTTGTTAGTTCTGTCGCATATTTTATTCATTTTCGCTGATTGCTTCTTCCCTGGGAATGAAGGAAATGTTGGAGTCGGATTTTCCTTGTTTTGTCTCTGGGAAACCCAGCTTTTGCGAATTTCCTTTCGATCGTAACATTGTACGAGAGAGATTTATCAAGTTTGACACTTTGCAATGTCATTTCAATGATTTTTCATCGTTGCTGCACTTTTTTCATTGACGATGCTTTTTTATCGAGTTTTCAGACCATCGTTGCACTGTATGCACCACACAAACCTCTCTAGAACCGAATTTGTCGCCTATTTTCAAACAAATTCGGATCTACAGGGTAGATGTAGAGCATTAACTGGGCCTTCTTCTTTTTTTATTAAAAATAATGCTTAATCAATATCCCATTTGCATTCGTATTCGTCTCATCCTCGAAATCGCTTTTTCCCATAAATTGATAAATTTGCAGCTGGCCCAGTGAACGTTGAGAGCGTTTTTTCGGATTATTTTCTTCATCGGTTGTTTATCTTGTTGCTGTGTTGATTGGCTGGGGAATCTGAAAGTGAAAAAAAAAGATTAATGACTGCGAAATTAACTGAATTAATTGGTCGTTGGGAAATTTTTTTGCCATTTAATATATTTAACAAAATTTCGCCAAGAAAATTGTAATTCCGTTGGGAATGTTGGTTTTTTGAAATTTTACTGAATACTCAAGATTTTCGTGATCAGAAAAATTCTCAAAATATTTTTCACTTAATTTCTAAGGTTGGACGAAAATACAATTTAGTTTCATTCAATTTCCACTTGATACGAGGATAGATCGATCATTCGCTAAATGACAGTAAAATGCAATGTAATTGGCCCTCTTCAGGGGCAGCTCCGCGACTCTTTTTATTATTATTTATCTTTTTTTTCTACCGGACGTTAATAACAGCTGTGCAGTCCAATACAAACCGGAGAGACTCACGAAATTGCCTTTTTTTTCGCACAGTCATTCAACGTGGAGGGATCGAGTGTAAACTTAGTGGGGATTCGAAAATTGGACACACGAGCCCCACAAAATGGAAAGATCCGAGAGGTCTCTTGATCAGCGATTCTATATCGTGATTGGCAAGAGTGTCAGCTCGAGAATCTTTTCATTATTGTTAATTATTTGCAATTTTCATCGACCATCATCGAAAATTATCGTATCAAGAGATTTTTCAATTTTCCTCGTGATCAAATTCGATTAAAAAAATGAAAAAATTGAACCTGCGAGTTCTTCGAGAGGCTCCATCATTTTTCCACTTCCTTCGGTAATTACGAGGCTAAAAAAAAAAATATATATATCGTTGAATAACGCGAAGAAAAGTCAATAGGGTTTTGACTTAATTGAAACGTATTTGGTACGATCGTAAAGTAAATCGATAGAGAAAATGTGTCTCGTCACGTGGCACACTTCTTACCTGGCGTGCAAACACGATCCTGGGACTATCCCAATGCAGGATAAAAAGGAAGATGGAGAGAGTGATTCGATCATACACCTGCACTGTCAATATGTATCGTACGTGTGTGCATGTGTGTGTAAATATATAATAAATATTTATGTACGTCTACGTCCACATACACGTGAATCGTGATTGATTCGGTTGTGGTGCTCGGAACTGAGATGCGAGGAGCAATCCTCTGGTTCGCTCCATTAACGGCTCGAGGATGACACAGCCGAATCGAAAGCAAGGTCGAGTTTCTCGTCTCATCTTAGCGGTACAACTCTTTCCGTTCTTGCATATGCGTTTCTTAACAACTTTGCCATCATCTCCGTGACGATGCACCATCGGCTTCTCTGTATTTCTCTCCGGGTTACTTGGTCAACGTGTCATCGTATCGGAGCCGTTCCTGCAATCCAGACACGAAATAATTAAAATATGCAAAACCATCCGTACCTTTCGCAGATTTTTTTTTTTCAAACGATCCCGTGGGCACTTTTTTTTGAAAATTTATCAGAGTCCTGGCCTTACTGTCTTATATTTTTAAATTATTCAATTCGTGATCGAATTTAAAAAATGTCAATCCCAAAAAAATTGAGAAAATTCAGAAAGAAATTGTAGAATTTGAGGTGGCAATTTAGTCTTTTCGGATTCTTGGCAGGAGCCCTTTTTATCGACCCCGCTCTTATGGGCATGAATATCGTTGTTGTCACAGATTAAGGTGGATTACTGGTGGATGTTTGTGTGCGAACGGATCAGATTAGATTCGAGATTAAAACACCCACAGGAGCTCGGAGGCCGAGCTTGTTTATCCGGAGAATCAAGCCGGACAAGTTAATTCCTCGGGGTCGAATCGAAAAGAGATGAGAACACCTTAAGAAAGGTTTAAGACGAGTACCAGTCAAAATCGACCATTGCAAGGGGCTCGGGCAAGAGCTGAATGTCTGTCGTGCCTGATGTCAAGTCCTGAGTCTCATCAAACTTGTCATATTAGGAGAGTTTGCAAAATTGTTCTTGAGGGCGAATCGGTGGGTAGTAATTTTGACAAAAATTTTCCTAATCCGCTTAAGTCCAGCCTTCTCGTATATTTGTTGTCTCGCAATGCCCTTCAGTGCGTTTAGCTTCGACGTGGGCGTCAAAAATGCCTTGGTAAAATGTCAAAACACGTCTTCGCGCAGCGGGTTACTTGACTTTTCGAGCTACACGAGAGGAAACTTATCGAAATAACCCTTTTACCGCGATCCGTGTCGAATGACACGAATCCTCTTTATATCCTTTCCGACGCTCTTTCAGCTCAGCCAACAAAGACTTTTCCATCCTTCGCGAGTTTTCACTCAGAGTGGGCGGATACTCGTCTGCATAAATGCGCAAGGATATGGACCATTATGTATATAGTTTTATGTAGATATAGATATTGCGAGAGTTTGAGTTTGGTGTAGCGGGCCAAGGGTGCCTGTGTCGGTTCTCTATCGACCCGACTCTCATCGCGGCCACGACGCCATCGCGTTTTCACGTACAAAATGCGACGCTGACGCCGACGCTATCGCTGCCATCTCTCTCCCTGCCTCCCATTTCCATTCTCTTTCTCTCTCTCTGGCTCTCGCTGCTTCTCAATTTCTCTCCCTCCCTCCCGCCCTCAGCCCCTAACTCACGGTATATAATTTCCTCCCTCGAAATTGTTCCTTCACTCGCCTTTCTCAACTCCGACAACGAATGCTTTCGAGAGCTTTCCCATCGATCGAGCCAGCTATTCCTTGTCCTCGTGCGATCTGGAATAATGCAACGCCTCGGTTCAGTCTCTTATGAATATGCAAAATCGAACGAAGAAAAAATTCACCATAAATTTTTGTTTCATTTTTCAGCTATTTTTCTATTTTTTAAACGCTCTTTATCTTCAGACTAGAAATTACTGTTTGCGGGTGATTATTTTTCTTTAATCCACTCCGAGCAAGCACTGCGTTGATTAAGTTTTTTGTCGAGCGTCTGATAAGGAATTCCCGGATACAAAGAAATGGTGATTTCCTTTCAAGATAGCTCCAAACGACTTTGGCACTCCAAATGAAATTTCCATACCGTCTAATCAAGAAATACGTCCAATAAGTTAATTCGTTGCTTCTTAATTAAAGTTTGTCGTACCTCGTGAATGAAATTCGACGTTTCTGAAGTTTTTACGTGTTTTTCTGTTCGTGTTTGTCTCGCTTTTCCACTCTCGCGATGTAATTCGTAGCATTTGGTCCCCTCATTGAAGTTGTGTCATGAACGATAGGACTCGGCTTGCCTCAAACTAGGCACAGTCGACACAAAGAGACTCACTCTTCGTCTCGTTGCTTTCGGGCGGGCCAACCTATACATCCAAGTAATTTGTGTGTATCTGTGAATACACAGAGGCAGTCGGTCGCCCGTATACCAGCGAATAAACCAATAAACGGGGACACAGCCATCTGCTCGCCAGCCGGCATCTCGTTTCTCCCTTCGTTCCAACGTCAGAGTTTGCCCCAATATATAGGTCCGTGTCCTTCCCGCGTCACCACTATGCTCCCTATTTCTTCTTCCACTCCTCTCGACCTCCCGTTTTCATTTTGTGGCGCTTCTGAAATGTGATCCAGGGAGATTCTGTGAGCAAGGATTCTGTCGCGAAAATTTAACACTTTGCGATTTGCTCGGCAACAATATTTTCCGAAACCTCCATTTTTATTTAATCTTGAATCGTACATCGCGATTTAATATTCGCTACATTGTGGGACTCCGTTATTTTCAGGTGCTCGTTTAATCCAAATTTTTATTGAATAATTATCAGAAAGAAAAAATAAAATTCCTTTTTTTTTTGTGGAAAGAAATTTCGTGAAAATTTCGTGACTGAGTTGTTTTGATGAGCTCAACAATGGATATTGATCGAACAGGATATGTGAAAAAAATTGGAGCTCGCCGTTGAGTAATGACAAAAAATAACGATGCACTTATCGGTAAAAAAAAAATTGAGGCATTTAAAGCGAAGGCCGGACTTTTATGAACGAACTAATTTGACGATAAAACAAAGAGAAAATTATTTCGCTGTGACCTGACCTCATCTCGATGAAGGATAAAAAAGGTAGGCCAGGAAGTGATTATTTGCAATGGCGCGAGAGCGTCGGACGCAGTAGAAGGCGGTACGATCGATCGTCGTCCCCACCCCGAAACCACCCTTCGTACTCCGAAACTCTCTCAAAAAATGTGCACCCCCAACTGTAGCCGAATGGGGCGAACCATTTCCTTGCCAGATTCCTCTCGATCCAATCTACCTCAAATTCCGGCCACATCGGATATAAGAATACGAAAGAAGATTGCATTTCTCCCATCGTATATTTCTTGTCCCTACCCAGGAATCCTCTATCTTGGGTTGCGCGGTCTCGAATGTTTGGAAATTACAAACTATTTCGCTGTTGACACGAAGAATTAATAATTTCTCTCTGCTTGTCGCTTTTCGGTGAATCAAAAGTCTAAACCGTTGTTTACGAATGTGATTTTGATTTTTGATCGCAAAAAAAGATTCACGATGATTGGAAAAAATGTTCAGCCTTAAATTCGACCGTGAACAAAAATTTCTTACCTACAGGGATAAAAATGTACGCTTTCGAAAGAAACTTCGTCTACCATTTGGAAACTCGTCCTTGACCGTGAGAGAAGCCCAAAAGTCGTAAAACTTTCGTTATAAGGATGTGCGCCCTTTGCCATTTTACGAAGATGGGTCCCATCTCGAAGGGACGCCGGTTACCTGCTACACGGAGCCCGGAGAGTCGAACAAGAAATATACGAACATCCAAGAATCTTCGTTCCTGATGATAACGATTTTTTTCGACACGTTTCATTTTTTTTCTTTATTTTCGATCCAAATTCTCTACAAAGTTTTCTTTTACGAATAAAATGTTGAGAAACTGCGATTCTAAATTAGGAGAAAAAATTCTGCACGCTCCATAAACGCCAATTGAGGAAAAGCCAACATTAAAGTTTTTTTACGAAATACGTAAACGACTAAGGCATTTGGTAGGATATAAATTCACATAAGCTCCTCAAATGCAGTCCAAAATTAACGACACCGAAAAGTGCGAGCGTTAAAACATCCCAATTGCCGCAATTAAATTTATTCACATAAAAAAAAAGATAGAAAAAGCGGTTATCGTGTATATGGAGTATTATAGAAACGAGAGTCCTGTTACGCACACACAGACAGAGCGAAATTGTAACAGGCAGTGTTCGTGTAGTTAGCAAACTGTGGGAATGTACTGATCCGTGATGTAGACAGCGAAGGAACAACGAGATAGACCTCGTTTCGTCTCTCATGAGCGCGAATCGCAAATGACGTCATTCCCCGCGGAAATGGTTCAATTTATGTCGTTCTCGTTTCATCCTTCTGTCGTTAAACTCTGCCTGTGTTGCAGTCTCAATTATGACAATGGCCTTTGAATTCGTATTATGAAGACAAGAAAAACAATTTTTAACGCTCCAATCTTACGCGAATAAAAAAGGTAAATAGCGAATTAATAAGTTGTCAAGCGATTATCAAATCCTCCCTAACTAATCGCCTTATCGATCAATTAATCCACAAGAAATTATTCATTTGGTAATTAAAGGAAGATACAGATATTTCCTTCCTGAGATTCAAACTCTCTTGTATATTTAAAGATTGAATGCCGGTGTGGATGACATCCACACACGAACATATTCGTTACCGATACGTTTGGAAATATGCCACGCGCGACGAGAGAGCATCGATCATTCCACAAGCGACTTTGTCACGTCATCGTGCTTGTGTGCGATATATTCGTGCTTTTGCTCCTTCAAACTCCATTAACATGCCGATTCATGGACTACTTATATTCCTCGTTATGTCATAGTGACAAAATGTATTCATCTCACTTTCCATCATTTTTAAGTAGGCCAAAAATAATCAGATCGATCGAGACCGAATTTATTTAAATCCCACGTATTTTGAAGCTGGTGACAATTTTTTATTTCCTTCTGCTTTACTTTTTTTTTTGCTGCATGGAAACGATTTATTCGACGCTTTGGAAAAAAGGACTTTCGGGATTTCTTTGAAAGAATTTTCAAAGCTAATCGAGTCGACGTTTCATTTTGCAATTTTTTTCATTTATAGAGAAAGTGAAAAATTGTTCGCGGGGAATATTTTTGATTTAATTAATTCAATTGAATCGATGACGCTAATCGACGAGGCGATCCGATTGTTTACGTGTTTCCTTATTGGAATTTAACGTGCCGAATAAAAATTTTAAATTCGAATCCCTTGAGGAATCGATGGAGCGGCTAGAACTTTATTTTGTCATGTGAGAAGCAGAAAATCGCCGAGACTCTAGCACGGATTGGAAGACCGAATGTGGAATGCGGGCGAAGTGGACTCCTTGATTGGGGCCCAAGCACAGCCGGTTTACCCTCTCGCTTATACACACGCCTGCACAGACTCGCACACATACACAAGCCTACAAAGAAAAATGCTTCCACAAACATCCAACACGTAATATCGACTTCCTCGAGATTAATCCCGCGATTTCTCGTTCGATCGCGAACACACGCTTTGCTCCACTCCTACGTTTTTTTAATTATTTCCTATTTTTTTTCTCTCGTGACCACGTTATTTCTTTTTCATTGTCTTGACGTCGCGGCTCCAACGAGTTCTCGATCGTCTCGACTCATTCGTAAAACCAAGTCACGGTACAGTCTTAATGAAAGATGCTTCGTTAGTCAAATCTCAACTATGTTTGGGAGGTTCAAACTTTTTAAAACATCGCAAAATTCTCGTCCAAATTGCTTGATGAAAATAATCTGATTTTGGAGTAAAATACGATGCCCGAAGAAAATTTATTTTCTGCGACAAAGAAATTATCCAACCATCAATCGTTCTCAGCTGTTGATGTACAAGAAGAACGAACATATTTTTCTCCTAATCTCCCTGGACCATGAACTATCGGTCGCAAATTGTTTTGAAGTAAAATCGAGATATCTTTTGATTAATTTTTGACAAGTTCTTGAAAATTGAGCGAGCCAATTCTATGGAAATGTGTCGCAATTTTGTTGAATACGATCAATCAAATATTCATTGATAATATCAAAAACTTCTGAGACTTGAACAACATGTTCAGCTGTTTCAGGAATTGTCGAAAAAATATTCAATGGAAATGAGAAAAATGTGATGTTTCCCAAGACTTCCCTCTTCCAGGATGAAGCTTGAATATGAGAGAATTTTTTAAATTATCGATAAATAGTTTAGAGGATCGTATGGCGAACCAAACGTTGATCTTTTCCAAAAAAAAAAAAATGGGATTTCGCAGTAAATTCCGATATAAATTGGAAATTGAAGAATTCATTGAATACCGTGGGGAGAAAAAGGCGAAAGAATGCGAAGTAAACATCGCGTAAAGTTGTCTGGCAGAGAAGATCCGGCCGGGGATTTTTAGGCCTAATGCTACGCTGAGCTAACGGCGAAAGTTGGAAAAGGCGCGCAAGACGCAGCAGCGTAAAACGAAATAAATATTCGTGATGGTTGTGAATGAGCGTTGGAAAAACAATTACGTCGTTTTTTGCTACTCGAGCATGAAAGGCAGTTTGAGGGACAGAAGGATCGAGTATAGAGTCGAGAGATTATTTGTCAAATTGAAAATGAAGTGAACACGCGAATCGGGAGCGCCTAACCGAGTCGGTGAAAAATCGATCGGGGCAAAGCCACCCCATGGCATCGCTTAGAGGAGCATGTAAAAAACGGAAACGGACCACCCCATCGTAACTGGCGCCACTGTCGGGCGTGCTCCCACCCCCAAAATGCAAAACACATCCGTTGGAAGCGAAAAACACAAAATTTCGTGATTGAATGATTGAAAAATGGAAAAGTTCTTGAGCGAGGGATTCTCGAAGACATGGATGGATTTAGAAAAACGGAGGAGATCTGTTTAGTTTTAATAGATAGAATGGATTTACCTGGGATCGTGGGACAGCACTCGTTGTTGAGAGATTGCCGTTGATCCTGCGGCAAGATATTTCTGCACGTGATTCTCGGCTGACGGTCGTCATGGTCAAATAGCAGGTTAACCTTTTCGTTGATTCGGCTGGGCAAAAGCGAGTGTAGCTCAATAACGTAATTGATTATTCAATAGGTAGAGTGTTTTGAGAATGCTTGGAAGTCGAAAATTGGGATAACGTGACGAGTGACGTGTGACGCTAGTGTATGAAACACTCCCAGCAGCCGCGAGCCCGTAGAGCCGTTTGTGCGTCGAGTAGTTGGATTCTGAGGCGTCGGCGCGCATCTTCTCGAGTCTGCGTGCGGGAGAGTCCAAGTCTGACTGTTGGTGGTTTTTCGAGGTTCGCTGCTCTCTTTCTCCCTCTGACCAGCTTGTCGGGGCGTCGCCATTGCGTAGGATTGAGGAATTGGGGGGCCGAGCGTTTCTCGTCGACCCTTGAACGTAGCGCAGCGACGATAGGACCAAGAGGGGGGTTAAAATTATCAGAAAAAACGGAAAGCATTTCGCGATGCCGAAGCTTTTAAAACTGTTGAGAAGCTCACCGGCTGGCTGACTTTTCGTCCCAAATTTCATCGAAACAAATAGCCTGAACTCACGTCAAAAAAATCAATCCAAAAACTTCGATATTCCCGTTTAAATTTCTCAATCAAAACAATCCCGTTTCTGGCAACAGTTGCAGCGAAACTGCTTGTGAAAAAAACTACGTGTTGCCAGAACGAAGTCACCCGGAGTACTGCCTCGAAGTATCCGCTCGGAGAACTCAACCACGACCTCATAAACCGCCTTTAACATAAATTATCATTGGCGACAGTTACCACTACCACTGTAACGGCAAACGACCGGCAAACTCACACACACACTCATATATACCGAGTTTGGAGGACCCTATAGTGCTGGAAGAACACATCCGATGTAACATGCACAGTTGAGCAACGTGCTCTTCTATCCTTCTTACGATATTACTCCTTTGCCTCTCGGCAACGTCGTAGAACGCTTCCATACACATGCACAGAAGAAGAAACATCACACAGCTCGTATAGAAATCGAATAGAAGAGGCAAGGGCTCGGAACTGCTGCCGCAATTCTCCAGGCGCTACGGCGAGTTTTGCTCCGGTCGTAAATTCGCGGGACAATCCCTCCTTCTCCCCCGCTCGTCTCTCCCCCGTCCGGAAAGTCCCGCGATGTACAATAGTACCGAAACTTTTGCTTGGGTGACCCGAGCCGGCTCTTCTCGTTGGTATATTACATTCTGCTTCGTATACCTGGACGGAGTTTACGGGGTTAAGGTTATTTTTTCATCTCCCTCAAGAACGCGCAGCACCGCTTTTCGGTTTTTTATTATTTTTCATTAATTTTCTTCGTCACTGCGCCCAGGGAACCCGAACATAGTTATGATTTATTTCTGCATTTTAATTCGACCTCGGTCATAGGAATTTCATTATTTTCATGAAACCGACGGTCCGGAGACTTTTTTCTGAGTTTTCGAACGAGCCAAAGTTTCTGTGGATTATTCGTGATTGTCCGGGGAACGAAAACAATCGAGATGATGATTTATCACGATCGAGAGCCTTGACGAACTCTGTCCTTTTAACAAATCTATATTTTTCCTTCATTTTTGACTGACCTTTCGTAACCATTTTGCAATTTCGCGATCGATATATTCGGAAAATTAGAAATCGCCTTTTTTGTAATAATATAGTTACGATCGAACGCAAAACGATAAAAAGCCGATCTTGATACTTTGCGAATTGGAATGTACAGCCCCATAAAGACTCTGATCCCGGGAGAAATAAGAGGTGCAGATACGCACAAAACCCACTATAATCTTTAACAGTGAATCTCGTGAAAACCGAAAGGTTATTCCGGCCCATAAAGAAAAGATAGAGCGCGCGACCAGATGGTTCGATCGTTAAGTACTGTTATCTGCCAACTATAGTTTCTCTTGGCATGAAACTTTGTCATTAACCTTGAACTTCGGCCGCAGAAGGTGTTTTTGTGAAGAGACATTCTAATGCAAACTGCAGACAGGTTGATAAGAATTTGCAGCACATTTTGAATCACCTTTTTTCTTATTTATTTTTTATAAATCAAAAAATTGATGATGAGTCGTGCTTAGTTACGACACTATGGAATTTGACGTTCGTAAAAATATTGTACAAGACCTCGAAGATATTCCTTAGTTTCGCAAGAACCAATTAGGAAACTCGTTTAATCAAAAATTATTCAATTTTCATCACCAAATTAATCAAAGATTTTTAATGCTCCCTGGAGAAGACGTTTTTTTTACTTTATGGCAGACGTCGGACCAAATCTGTCCTGTCGCAATTCAGCTCTCGTATTGCCATTTTGATATTGGGGGATAAAAAGAAATTGGAAAATACTTAGCGATGATGAGTCTATAATTAATAATAATTATCCATACGAATAGTGCGAGGTCTGAATTTTTTGGCACGAAGAAACGATTCGCCCTTGGCGAAAGTCAAGTATTATGCAATTGCTGGACGGAATATGAATAGAGAGTCGAAAGTCGGACGTGGTCGTGTCCCTCTCACAAAATCATAGGAACCGGATGAACTAGCTAGCGCTACAACTCGTTGATTATCGGTAGCAGAAATTGTTGGTATCATCAGTGAGACGTGGAACCATTGTGGGTCATTCTTGAGGTAACTTGTCGACCCGCATTCACAGGCGATCAGAAACCGGTTGCCGATCGTACTTCGCCTGCGGTCGTTAAGATCGTTGGATAACCCAAGCGCAGGCAATGCAGTCCGCTCTCTTAGTTGCAGTCACAACGGTGATCGTGCTACTCAAAATCTTTGGGTGTTCGTTCAATGGTCTCGCATTTGAATCTTTATCATTATCCAATATCCACTGACCGACTGACGTGATTAACGTGAACGAAAACGATGAAATCGTTAACGAATTGAAAAAATCAAAGTTTGCTTTTGCACTGAGCAGCTGGGACGTAAAACTTCCCAAGTCGGTAATTCCGATCGCTCTGGCAACTGTACCTGAATAACCCAACGACGCAGGGTACCAGTGCGAAGAGCAGGCACGTACAACGGCCGATCATCTCGTTTGGTACCGCTGCAGTTAAGTTGCAGCAATCTTCCTAACCAACGACTTTTTTAACCCCCAAAAACGTCAGAGAGCAGGAGCAAACTCTGCGTGACGGATGATTCTTTATTTATTTTTTATTTTTTGCACTTTATCGATGTTGAGCGTGTGAATTGAATGAAAATCCGATGAGCCAACAGCTGATAATTGGCCAAACGGAATTTTCTCAGAATTCCCGAACTTCTCATCATCCTCATTGACCCAAAAAATTGCAACTTGTTTCATGCTCCAAGGCATAGATGGCACTGACCAAAGTCAAATCCGGATTCAAGGAAATTCTACGCCATTGGTGAAACGGCAGGTGGTCAGCCTACACGACGCACAGCCGACTCCACCCTTCGAGCCCCAGGCTCCGTTCCACAATTCCCCCTCTCCAGACTTCTTCCCCCTCCCCTCCTATCAACAGATGTTTTGATTCATGATGGCTGCTGCTCGTCGCTCGCGCCATCTCGGTCTCGTTCTCCCAAGTCTCGCGCCTTCGATCCTGGCCGTTCAGCAGGTCACACAGATCCCGTGATCGGAAACTAATACAAAAGGACCCTGTCACGGAGCTTTGACGTCTGTTTACTCGAGTTGAGGGTTTCGGTCTACTCTCCTAGAGGGCGATGCAAAATTTCGTCACAATTTTAAGTCAAGAAATAATTTCTTCGGGCAAATGGACAATTTTTTCTGATTTTAAACTCGGACTCAACTTTTATAGCAAATCTTTTCTTTTCTACTGCAAATTTCTTTAAAACTCAGAAATATTTTTAAAAAAACGATCCAGCATCAAATTTTTAGTCGCGAATTCGATGGCTCGCTCTCGATTGGCCAACTTTTTGTTAATAATGCATTTTTTCGTTATTCCCTATGTCTCTCCTCTGTTATGAAAGACTGGGAAGGACGACGGTGCAGTCGGATCATGTCTATATGGACGATCCACAGAGAACAATAGCCTCGGTTTATAAGATCGTGGCATTGAATGTCACGATCCCAAGAGTAGACACTATCGCGTCATAACGCTCGGATAAACGTAAGAGCCACGTGAGAAGCCACGTCTAGTCGTGTTTGTGGAGATCTCCCACGAAACGTCATCCCAGGACGTCTTGTTGGTAGAACGCGAGTAGAAAAATCCCGGGGGATGAGTATTCCAGGACGTGGAACTGACATTACTCGAGAAGGAACTGTGAGTCTTGTGTCTTCATTGAAGACGACGTGTGGAACGAGAGCAAATTTTCTCTTTCTCACTCTTTCGCTCTTTTGTTGCCCACGTCAAGTGTCCGCTGTCTATTCGAATTTTCTTTCCATTATATGGACCACGATGTGTGCGGCTATTCTGATAAAAACGTGTCAGGTGACGATCGATATTTTCGCGGTTATTTTCGAATTACTGCGAATTAATTTGACCGATTCCCAAAAACACTCGACGCACTGGATCTTCGCGGTTGTGTCCGAGGCCCCCGAAGGTCCGGCTTTTAGTCACAGCCTTTTTTTTTCATGCTTTTGCCCTTCGACCCCAAAAAATTGTGACGCCGTTAGAAAATTCCTTATTTTATTCAATGAAATAGAACGGAGCGTCTTATCGTTGTAAAGTTTTTTGAACTTATGGTATATATTTCCAAATTTTTGTATCAATTTCTTCGAAAAGTTAGTCTTGAAGTTATCAGCACGATGCCCCGGTGAATGATTATGTTATATCGCGTGACCGTAACATAAATAATGATGAATCAACTGCAGTTGTCCGCTCGAGACTAGAAAAGCTCTCGCCAGCGCGGGGTCGAGTCTTCTCCCCTTCACCGAGACCGCGATAGCGAGATCGTTTCTTTTTTTTTCTCCCCGGAAGCCACAGTCGAATCTCGGCACGTCAGACATGCAACGGGAGTGATTGATTCACTTTTCTCTTTCCATGCCATCCACTCTATCGTCTGAGTGTCGAAACTGCAGGGAGGAAATGGAGATAAACATTAATATGTTGAAACAATAAAAATCGTGTTTTTTCGGCTCTGATTCGAATGAAAACGACGTGGCGTATTTTATATTGTGAAAAGAAAACAATGTGGACCGTGGAGAAATTGAACTCCGTAATTCCCGGCAAAGCTGCTCCAGGAGAATAGAAAGCGTTTGGAAACTGTAAGACGCGCCGAAACGAACGATTTCGAAACGAGAGCGAACCTCCGCACTTTTTCCCTGCCTCGCGTTGCCGTCGACTTTTATTTCCTGCTGACGGGAGAGGGATCCCTGAGTGACAGAACTCAACGAAAGCGCGAGGTGGAGGAGAGACTCTCGTAGAAAAGCATAGGAAACGAGAAACCGAGAATGTGTTGAGGCCACGAAACAATTCAGCGTCACGTATACACTGAGTAAAAAAAAAAAAAAAAGGCAGAAGCACCGTTCATCTCTTTTCGAATTTCACCCTCGGCCTTCCTCGCTGCGCGTCCTCCTAGTCCGTTTAACTACGAAGTGTCGATTGCGGTGGTACGGGCACGAGCTTTTCGTCTTTCACGTTCCTACAGCGTTAAACTCGCGACGAGCAAAACTATCACAATTCCATGTTACAACCCTGAAAGGAGACGGATTGGGGAAGAGAGATGCACAGAACGGACTGAGGAGGAGAGAACGAGATACAAGGGTGGAAACACGACGAGGTTGTGGTTGTGCAGGGCGCATGAGGCCGGGGCGTTGCAGTAAAGCACGAGGACTCGTACACGTATACGAATCTCATGTGCTTTGGGAAAAGGAACAAGAGAGTGCTTTTCACCCTCTCTCGCGTTTCTCTTTTTCTTTCCCTTTCTCCGAGTACAGAGAGCCGCACGGAAAACTGGAAAACGCGGCATCGCGCACCCGTCAAGAGAGATTTATAGCAACTCGAATTCCTCGACTACTAGTCGGCGCTTCTCGCCCCTTATTCCATTTGCAAAAGCGAGATGCAATAGAACGTAGGAAAATGCGGCCGAGTTAAAGAGAAATCATATAGATATATCGAAAGAGAACGACGAATGCTTTTCTGTAAGGGATGTTTTCATGTGTGTCAGTAAACTTTCAAGGGATGACGGACGTTGAAATACTTATTCGGAAAAAACGGCAGGATCGGCATGGGAATGAAGATTATTAAAGTAACGAGAAATCGCATCAGTCTCGATGGATTCGGCGTCGAGAAAACGGTGAAAAACATAATTGGAAAAGGTTGCCCGAAACATTCAATCGAATCTGTGACGTTTTTTTCGTCTTGCAAGAATCAACGTGATTCGGAATTGATAAGATTTTAAAAAAACGTAAGACACTGTCTTGGAACGTCCATTTGCGTATAAATTAATAATCGTCAAAGATTCATTTCATGTTTACGTGAGATGATTGTCAAGATTGTAACCATGACCATTTTGTGCTGTTGATTCGATGGGGACCGGGAGGAAGAGAAGAAGCTTCGTGTTCCAAGGCACGAACTAATTACAGAAGGATCGAAAAACTTCGGTCGAAGTATATAGGTGTTTGGGAGAACAGACAGACTGCAGTCACAGGACAATTTCCGTTTCTTTTGTCTTATTTCTTCTTTATTTCTTTTATTTTATGATTTTTGTTTTTTTTTTCTTCTCTTTATCTCATTTTCTCACGTTCGACTCGCAGACATGAAAGTATAGAGCAGGTGCCGGAAGAAATACTCGGGTGCAGGTTGTCGGGCCTCGTAAAGCTTCTTCGTCCGTTTTGCTCCACGCGTTGGCACGAGGTTCATCAAGCAAAAGTTGAATTGGAGCAAGTCTTATTTTCTTTGTCGAGATCTCCAGACGAGATACTCTTGGCTCGCGTTCGATAGCCCTGAATCCCTCGATTCTCTTACTACGGACATTTGTCCGTAGTTTCTCTGCCTATATTCGCGCAGGATATGTACGCGAGCACGTTGAATCGCCCGGAGCTACTTAATGTTCCGTTGATGATTCGATATCACGACGACGATTCGGCTTATCTCTTTGGAATTTCTCGCCTTTGGTAATCGATCGATTGCGGACAACGTCGCGTGGAGTTGTTTCTGCTGGTGCCTTAGATTTGCTCTCGCAACCATAAATGTGAATAATTTTTTTGTCCCCATTCTGAAACGTTGAATCTTTATGAACTTTTTCCAATTTCAATGAAATTACATTTTTCAATTACTTTTTCTTCCAGCTGGCCAATTGGTTAAGGTTTTTAAAAATTCAACGATACACTCGGAAGTTTATCAGTTAAGAGAACTTTGTTCGAACTCGATATTTGATTGTGAAATGGACAAGAAAACGATCACGAGTTATAGAGACTGAGGGAGGTGGAGAACGAATGAGAAGACTCGGCACATGGACACGAGAACGTAGTTCGGTGAGGTGGCACGCGGAATTTACGAGATAGCCACCCCACTTCACCCTTTATGTTGCTAGCTCGCTCGCTCTGCTGCTCCATCCGAACGGTGTCGGTGGGTCGCTTCAACAGGTGGTCGCTCAACTTCTGTATATTGTAATTTATAATTTAATTGATTTATGTCTTGAAAAAGTGGGTATCTCGTTGTAATGTTTATCGAAATACTACCAGGTATTGGAGGGGGAATAGTAAGACGAGCGTACAATCAAGAATCGATCTTGAGGCTTTAATAACATTTTGATTATCTTGGAAACGTCAATTAATTCGAGAAGTATTTAATTTCAATGTTATTCGATTAATAATTGAGATTGGATGTGAAAATCATGAAATCATTATGAAAACAAAACTTTCTTCAAATAGTCGAACGATTTATTACACGAGGATGCTGTAAAATGTGCTCAAGTAGCCAACCATTTCGTTGATTTATGCTCTCGAACATAATTTGCATTTCACAGATAATATTTTCTGTCTCATACACTTTTCCCTTGAGGAAAGGATTCGATAACCCTTCGGTCCCTTTTACGGTCGTTTTTCCCTCGTCTCTTTTCCTGCGAACGAAATTATTGCACCGCTTTTCCTGCAACAGTCTCACGCAAATAGAGCTCGTCACGAAGCGCTATCCTCATTGTTCCAGTTGTCTAGCTTTTGTGGAATCGCCCCTGAATGTTGACCTTTGCTTGAGAATGCTGCGGAAGGATTGGGACTCTCGTAAATCATTCGGATCGAATTCTGGAAGTTTGTCGAAAGGGTTTGTCCACGATTGACAATTCTTCGGAATATTTCTGCCTCGTATTTCACGAAATGTAGTAAGTTTTTAAAATCGATATGAATTTTCACTTTTTCAACGCTTTCCAGTGCTTTTGGATCAGGAATTGGTGTTTCCTCACTTCCGTTAGCAATCTAGAAGTTTGTTGATAAAAAATCTACAACGAGGCATATAGAGGATTATGGAGCATGTAAAAATGATCTCATGACTGTTGGTAGAAAAATCTTGATGACACAAAAAGAAGAGGATGAAAGGAACATGCTAACTCGCTGGGTGGCGGTCGTAACTGTTTGGGCTAAGAAGATGCGTGTGCGTGTATGTTTGTGTGTGAAAGAAAGATCGAGAGTTCCGTTAATCGAGATTCTGCTGGTGGACAACGTTCAGCAAGAGCAGATAGTTCGCGATATCGAGTATATTTGCATAAAGGCTATCGTCCTGAGTCTTTGTCGAGAGAGGAGAGTCGCCTCCCACGTACGTGCGCGAGCCTGTCACTCAATTGGACTTGGGATTCTGCGAGCCTTCGCTCAATGTTAGGTCCATGTAGAAAAGAGACCAACTGAGAGAGAAAGAGAGAGAGAGAGGGAGAGAGAGAGAGAGAGAGAGAGAGAGGCAAGGGGATCTCATTTCCTCTTCCTTTTTTCTTCCTGATCTTTTGAGTTCGAACCTCCCTGGCAGCAAGACTTCTCGTCGCATGTTAATACACGTAAAAGAATAGCACTATATATAGTGCACCCTACACCCTGAGTCTCTTCACTTTGCTGCTTGCATTCCTGCATACCATTATACCCCGCGGACCTTTCGCTTTTACGCATTTCGTGTGTAACTTTTGCGCCCTCCGATCCTTTCAAATTAAAACGAGGGTGTGTCGGGGCAGAAGTCTTAAAGATAAATTTCATCGCGATTAGATAAATCAAGGTTAAGGAAGACACACATTTTTCGTAAAAGAAAAACTGTGATGATGAATATTCTACTCGATTTATTCGAGGGAAACAAAACCGAAATAATTGGCATGCTAAAAACATGCCCCGAAGCAAAAATCATCGGCAATTTCTCTTGAATCGACGCCCCAATTTTACTTACTGCTTCTTCTTACTGGGGGCAATAATAAAATAATGAAAATTCAACTGATTGTGTAAAACATGCTAGAAAATATTGTTAAGGGTGTAGACTTGTTGTTCTCTGCTGTGTTTCGTCTTTCCGTCTCTCGTTGTTTCTTTGGCGTATACACACGCGAAATCGAAGGATCGAAGGAGAGAAAACTCGAAACTGGAATGGTACATACAAGTATAGGAGTGTAAATATATATATATATATATATAAAGAAATGTAGGCCCAACAAGAGCAGGGCATTAATAAAACATTAAGGGTTTTGTAGACGATGTATCGATGTAGTGTTTATATTATCTTCTTTGATGTCGACATGTGAATTGGACAGATTTGTTATTCAGACTACGTACATAAAAGTGGTGAAGTCTTGCTCCGCTCCGTTTGTGGACAGAATCACGCAGACTTCTGGATGATCGGCGAGATATCGAAGAGTCTTGTGTAGAGGGTATCATCGTCTTTCTATAGAGGTTTAAGTCTCTCGGTCCCGGGACCCAGGAACGTCGAAGCTAACGGACGGACAAGGACAGACGTGGACGTACGTGGCCCGTACGGGATGGACGAGATGAACCAAGGCTCGGACGTGTGTCCCACCGCGGCCGCTTATACCTTTTGTACAATTCTCCATCCTTCTTTTTCTTTTTATCAATCGCAAAAGCTTGCCCTGCCACTCAAGACACAAACCCCCGCTTACGGAAGAAGCTCCATCCGGATTCGTACAAAATCTTTCTCCCTTCCCTCTTGTTCACTTTTTTCCTCTTCATCTCGAGGATCCTCTCCCCTGTGCTCTGATGCCTCTGAGGTTTTCCATCTACAGATCGTTCTCGTTTATGCAACCAAGACACTATGTCTATATATATAAAAGATCAGAGGTGCCGGAATCGTCTTGCCTCGCGTTTCTTCAAAGCGTCAAGTAATTTCTTGCTTACCACACGCCTCAACGAGAACTCACTGTGATCGCCTGCTTCTGACTCCTTTAGGCTTAACCATCATTCGCTTATGTATATCTATATCAACAATACGTCTTTTCCTTTCTCTTCCATCTCTCGATTACACACTTTATTGCTTTTTTATTGCGTTTACGTCTCTATATATGTCGATACTTATTTTTGTGGACACCATTGTATAAATATGTTGTGTCACTTTTTTCACGACGCTATCCACCAGCCCAGATCTTGATCCTTATGTGAAAGTGGTAAAGAAAAATCGACGCTCGGAATTCTTCGTTGTTACATTTTTCACTCAAGCTTATTTTCATTATTTATTCCAATTAAATTATTTTTTTTATTTTCATTAATTTTATAATTCAGAGAATTTTATAATTTCGTAATTAATGAACGTTTGTGGGATATTTGTTTATTAGAAAAATGAAAAAAAAAAAAAACATAAATCCCTGAAAAATTTTGCGATGCCCAATCGGAACGCATTCCTTTGTTAGTTACAAATTTTATAATTCAAACGTGTGTCGGATATTTTTCTACGAAAAAAGCAAAAATATTAAAAAAACACATGCAATGTTGGCCGCCTTTTTTCAAAATTTAACATCGTTCGTTTTTCGAAAATTCTTTATTATCGCAATCGCTTAGCGGTTCCAAATTTCTAATTTTTTTAAACCCAAGATCCTCCAGAAGATTTAACGAAGCGTAATAACATGATACCGTATAGGCGATTAAACAAAGAGAATAACGAAAAAAGGGGACGTTGTTGATAGTTTAATTAAATCGGGTCCATTGGGCTTATGTGGTGTATTTGAAAATTCTTTTGGACGAAATGAAAAGTTCGTGCATGCCTGCTGTTGGGCATTTTTGACACAGAATTCCTTGCTCTCGTCCCGTTCGGGCTCTCTCCGCTATACTTTGAGAACTCGACACAGAGCGCGATCCCGAACCTTGACTCTTCATTAATCACTCTCCTTGGATACACATTCTCTGTTTTCTCTTTCCATTGCTTTCTCGCTCTATCACTATTGTGCCTGGCGCTGTTCGTCGCGGTATCAATGACTGACTGGGAATAGTACCGCGAGGGGTCACGGTGTTTGTTTTAAATTCAACGTGAAATTGGTGAATTCTATGGGATCCAAGGGAGAGGAAAGTTTCTCCATTTATCAAAAAAATCTCCTTTTTCCTCAATTTTCAACATATTTACCGGGATTCTAAAAAAATTGAAGAAAAAAACATAATGGCGGGCTTCCCAAATTGATTTTTTTACGTTTTATATTTTTTTTCACTCGGTCCCAAAATCCACCGACGCGGGCATTGAAAAAATTATTAGGGAACAAAAAAAATTGAAGGAACGTTGAAATAAAAAATATACAAAAGCATCAAAAACGTTTACTGCTTTTGCATATTTTTATAAATGTTTGCACGTGTTATTGCCCATGACTGGAAAGAATCTCGGTTACAGGGGCCAAAAGAGATCGCGGTCCGCCACGGCGAGCAGCAGTGGATTCCGAACTTTTTCACAGCAGGACATTATATAGTATTTAATATTTATGGAATCGTACGGCGCGGTTCGTGGGGATACGGGGGATAGAATTCGAAACACAACCACATTTGAACTTGTCGTGAACTTGGTTTTAAAAGAGCGGAGAATTAAAGATGACGGCGGTGCGGGATCAATTCACACGCTTGTGCGCTCGTTCATTTCAGGGAATAAAAAATAATAATAAAATTGTGAAAAAATAAAAATTGGAGGACTAAGCTGGAAAAAAAGGGAGAGAGGGAAGCTCGCGCAACTAGCCGGGCTGATCAGCGGGGTGCAAAAACATCGCAGCGACATTCAAATCGTAAATAACTCAAGATTGCGTTATCTCGTAACCGTGCGCCCGAATATTCTACGATCACAGGTAGCTTTTAGCCTCAACGAGCTTCACCTCTTGGTATTTATTCCTCCTGTCCTGTATTCACATATTTTCATATACAGCTATACCTCGATGCTCGTAGCACCGCGTACGACGGTAATACGCTGCATTTGCCTCCATATGCAACTAAGCGTTTCAAGAGCGTTATGGAAGATTAGCAAAAGTTGCCACACTCCTTTTTCGTGCCACTGAATTTTTAGTCTCGATGCAAATGCTTGAACGACGCTTCCGAAAGCGTTTCCTTTAGCGGCAATTACGTCATTACGATAGCAATAAATTAGCATCAATAGAAATCGGAGAAGGGCAGATATTCCAGAATAAATGTGAGTAATTTGCATTTTTAACACGTTTGAGTCAACACTTTTACATATTGTTTTTTTTTTTGGATTAGCGATACATGGTCATTGGATAAGCACGACTAATTTATTTTCACCAATGGATCAATATCTCAAGGATTATCAAATTTGCATCCTTCAACGACCACGACGATGGATCAATGTCAATGAAATTTAGTCATTTCGTTAACCATTTCGAAATTGAACTTTCATACCGGACCAGCAGCTTTCATACAGCACACGATCCTTAGAATTAATCTATAAAAAAAGCCATGTCATCTTCGGTAGCTCGAATCTTATTCCATGAACCACCAACGGGAAGCGAACGTGACTGGAACGTTTACTCCTCCCTCAGACGTTTTTTCTTTCTTTCCTATCGCTTTCTGCTTCGTTCTCTTTCTCGAGGTTCCTCAACAAAGATAGGCAATTATGTGTGCGTTCTCTCCGCTGGACCGGTGAACGCTCGTCATCTCAATCGAGTCTCGCACACAGGGCGTGAGTTTCCATCGCGCTTCATATGCCGCGATCTTCTCTGGCTTCTTCTAGACCTGGCATACGACCCCCCGCACACGTCACGCGATCTTATCGCTCTATACATTCAACGAGACCAATCACAAAAAGATAGTCAACGCGGTAGAGAGGCAGAGAAAATATGACAAAGATCGCGACAGTGAGAATCTACGCGCGCGGTGACTCGACTGCATTGTCTCGTCAATTTCTTACCAATTTTTTTTTTTCTCTTTTAATTACAGATATCGATCCTCTGATTCTCTTGGGCTCCTTATGTTCCTGCAACTCTCCGAGGGTCCTTTTTACCGACAGATATGTTGAGACACTATTTTTGATGGACCAGTAAAAACTGTCAAGTTTGCAGTTCATTTTTTTTCTTTGTGTCACAAGATCCTTCGATGGGAGCGACCCAGAAAGAATACATCGGTGCATATACGATGTTTACGAACATTTGTCGTAACAAGCAATTCGATTGTAAAGTTTCTTCGTTGCAAAGCGATTGTCTGTGCGGCTCGTGGTCTCGTTGGAGCGGACCAGCGGACCAGAGGAGCAAGATTTTTAATTTAATCACTTGGCTCGGCCCGGTTAGCCACAATCTCGTTCGTTTCTTTGTACGAACGAGAAAGAAAGGGAGGGAGATAGAGTGGAACCATTCTCGCGTACTATGTAGCGATCCCGAGCAATTAATAAAGTAGACATTGCAATTGTGTTGAACGGTGCCGCGGCGGGTCGAGAGGTCATCGGGGAAAAATACATCGGGTGCTTTTCTTCAGCGATCGGAGAGCAATCGGTCATAATGACAAGGATTATATTAATAATATAAATAATAACAATGATACGAACGAAAAATATTTTTTTTTTCTTCGTTTGCTCGAGTGCAAGGATGCAGCCTCGATGATAATTGGATCGATAAAAGAACGAGAGTGGGAGGTACGTGACGAAAAAAATATATGCAGTAGATTGGATGATGAAACCGGTTTTTTTTTTGTTTTCTTTACGTCATGCCATTTAATAATTACAATTTAAATTATATATAATTATATGACCTTACACGTGTACGGTGCTCTAGGTTTACGTAGTTCGTAGTAAGTAGGTAGAGTTTTTTTTTTCGTTTAGTTAGACTATTACGTATATTACATGGAATGAAGTAACACTTTGAGAAGAAACGCCACGCGAACGTAATACTTGGGCTTAATTTAAGGAGGATTGTTGATTTTTTAAATCTTGCAGCGTTGCTCTCCGACGAGAGCATCTTCTTTCTCGTATTCGATGATTTTTAAATCGGATTTATTTATCATTGAACTGGATTCGTCGAGCCTCGCCATGACGAGGCAAAAATAGGGGAAAAATTTGAAATGTTCACAAAGGCGACATGTTCCAATGAGAAAATATAAAAAATCAACAAAACATTTTGATAAATATCGACAAAATCAAATGGATTTTTCAACAACGGGAAAAAACGTGACTTTTGCTAATGTTCGGCCTCGTTCGTTGCGCATAGGTTTTTTTTTTCATTTTTTTTTCGTTTTCTTTTAGGTACGGGAACGTGTGATCGCACGACACGCGGCGCGTGAACAACAAAATAAAGAGAAAGATGAAAAACTCATAACGAAACAAATAAAATACAATATTAACACTGGACCGAGTCATCGACAACAGACTCACTCGCGATATAATTAATAATAATAAAGACAATATAATCATTATAATTTTCAATAATCATGTATTAATATTAATAATAATAATTATCATTATTTTTAATAATAATAGTAGTAGTAGTAGTCGTCATTATTCCATTGATTTAAATACGTTCGTGGAGCCAAGGTATCGACGAGAAAAGGTGCAACGTAGAAGTTATACAAAATTGTGCTCATTTTCGATCTATTTTTTTGCCTTATATTCAAATCAATGATCAATTTGATATCAGCATTTAATTTTTCTATCAAATCCTGGCTCCGCAAGAACATTCGTCCCTCAAAATCGTATCTCGCGCTTTCTCATTATATATTCAATTAATTAATTCATTATTTACAATTGAAAATATCGCGTCTTATGCACAAGGTACACACTAAAAACTGCTATTCGTATACTCGTTAGATCCCTGTATGCTTCCGAATTTGCTTCCTCGTAACGCACGACCTCGTTTTACAATTCGTAGATAAATTAACAGAAAACAAAACGACCAAAGAAACACCCATTTGTTTTTTTTTTTTCCTTTTTTAATGCATTTTTTGTATGCTTCTGTTTTGCTTTCTTTCAGTTTTCGTATCACATGATATTACGTCGAAATAACGCGCTCGAACGCACGTGGAAGCGCTGAGCTTGCTTGCTTGCGAGGAAACCAGAGTTTCTTCGCCGCCTGCGCAATTCGCACCTGCTTTTTTCCTTTTCCTTTTGTTTCTTTTCCTCATCCCGGTTCCCCTTGGAACAAACGATTCTTCGCTCATTTATCCCGGACTCCGACTGGCCAATTCGCTCACGAATTAATCGACCAATTAATGAGGCCATATTGCACTCGGCTACGATCTCCCGCGGGTCGTTACGGCAACACGCGCTTTCTCACTCACGCACAAAGTATCTTTTTCATTCCTATGCACACTTTAGCAAGATTTACAATCTCCTCCATTCGCAAACCAACACACAAATTGTACAAATAAATTCATTCATTTAAAGTTATCACGCCAAATTTGCAATTAAAATACCATCCAAAATCACGATCTATTTATCCTGTGCTACATCGACTGCCGTGAGACAAAAATATCCGCCAAAATCTACAAACAACATCCGCATCTTCGGCTTTTCAAATTTCATCTACTTTTTCAACGCCGACGATCGATCACCTCCGAGCTCTTTACCAACGCAAGGAAAAACTATATTTACAAAGACAAACCGGCCAGTGCTGCGTGACGCCGTCGTCTCAATTTTCGTAAGTGCAAAATTGCCGGTTAAGAAATTGCTCGCGTATCTTTTTATCTCTCAAGTTCTCATTCGACTCGAATGATCGATATCGATCGATAAGTGAGAGGAAAGGGCGCACACATTGATCTGGCAAGTTGATTCCGTTTCACAGGGAAATTGAGATATTCCGATGCACCATGATGAGGATGATGATGGGGTTTATGGATATTTTTTAACATCGAACGTGACCAAAAGGGCGAACTTTACAGAGTCCATGGGATGCATTTCCGCGTGCGCACTCTCGTAATAACCGATCTCTATATATTTATTTCCCTCCAATCATTTTGCTGGTATTTTTCTTTGAATTTTCTGTTTTTTTTTTTGGCCAAGAACACTTTGAGCATTAGCAGGCATTCTTAATCACTAATTAAGAGCTGAGAGAAACTTTATATAACATATGTAGATAGAAACTACGTTTCCATTGTACATTCTTTGCATTTCTTGTTATTCCATACAGTGTTTTTCATTTTATACTTGCATTTGCGCGTCTTTTTTTGTTATCAGGCTTTTTTTTCACATCTACCCGTCTATGGTATTGGAGATTCTCGCAGACTGCTATTAAACTATGGAGAGTCGATTTAGCCGCAGCAGTGCGTGAGCGTGAGAAAGGGGGAAATGGTACGAAAAGTGGTAAAGAATTTGAAAAATCTCGATATGAAATAAGGATGCAAGGAATGACGGAAAAAATAGGGATTATTAATGGTCATAATTTAAACTTCGTCTTGTTCCGAATTTCAGGAAAACCGGTTTGTGGGGAGAGACGAAAATTTATGAACATCGATAGGTTGTTCGTTACCACGCGCGAGCTTCGGTTCACACTGATGCACAAACTAAATCCACCCTCTTGATGCGAATTAAAAATACCGAGTTTTCGCAAGACTAGATCGCGTAGCTCGTGAGATAAATAGATGGCTCTTACGAGACGGAAGAAACAAAAGAAACAACAATATATTTATAGGTATTTATAAGTACATCTGATGAATTCGCGATCGTAGATCCGGACGATATGAATCCAAGTGTTGATTTTTTTTGTGCTCTTTTCGGCGTGGAAAACAAGAGACTGAGATGATAATGTGATTCGTGAGCGTAGGGTGGGTGCTGCAGTCGGTTAAGAATCGGTGAGCTTTATTAATCAGACGTCTAATGATATATCTACGACTTACAATCTAATGAGATTCGTTCATCTCGCCCGCTGAGTCGGACTCTCGCTCGCAACCGTGTCTCGTGTCATATCTCTCGTATATATATTTTTATTATCCTTCTTTTCCGAACGCATTTATTTATACTTATCGTATATTACGTAATTTGTATTATTCACACGGTTGCAGCTAAAGAGCCCGATATCTCGGAGCTTGTCCAGTCTCTAGGGTTTTTTGTTTGGTACGAGGCAGAAGTTACTTCATTGGCTTATATACGAGAAGAAAAATCTTTCGCTCATCGTTTGCATCGACTTTCCGAAGCAAACGGCAATCGGGGGAAAAAAAATGTTCGAAAGGCTTCTCTTCTCCTTTCTCGAAAGAAACAGCCTTAGAAATTCTGCTCACCGTACATACCAGGAAACCGGACAGCGTGTGCCCCGAGCTCGGCGGGCGAGAACTCGTCCTATGTGGCCAGATGAGCAAACTGGCCTGGGTGGGGCGCGAATTGATACGGATGACCGTACGGGGACATGTGATAGGGAACGATATTCATGCTCGCCATTTTGTGCTCCTTCTTCCATTTCATTCGACGATTCTGAAACCATATTTTAATCTGGCGCTCCGTCAGACAAAGAGCGTGGGCTATCTCGATGCGTCGTCGCCTCGTTAGATAACGATTGAAGTGGAATTCCTTCTCCAGCTCCAACGTTTGATACCTCGTGTACGATGTCCTCTGCCGTTTTGTTTCACCGTTCGCATTCACGGTACCTGAAACAAGATTTCATTTGTTATTTTTCAAATCCTTGATCGATGCTCGAAGAATAAGGAAAAGGACTCGGTAAATCGGTCAAAAACGATTCTGCCAATAACTGTTGAGGCGTTTCTCGACTTCTCGTCTCTCCGTATGTGAAGCGGATTGGATAACAATCTGACGTTTTTTGTGAATTCTCTCAAGAAAAACTTGATCTGGCGCGGCTCGTAACTTGACGTAGAAAATAAATAAAATAAATGATTAATCGAGAGTTTTTCTCTTCACCGATTAATAATGAAGTGTAACACACAGATCGAGTGAAAAAACCGCGAGTTTTATGGGAAGAAGCTGAAGGAGAGGAAAGTCGAGGATATAGGTAACGCGTGACGAGCTCGTTAATTATTTCAACGAGTCGTGGTTAATGCCTCGCGGTGCCGCTCTCGCGCTACCGGATCTCGAACTGCTGCTGGTCACTTGGCAGCCGTTTTACCTATTTGCTCGACACGCCTCGGCCATAAATAATTTTGCAAACGCTATTATTACGATACTCCGCCCCCCGTTGCACACCTACTTTCCTCTTCGAGCTTATGGAGATCAACGGTAACCCTCCCTTTGCATCGGATATGGATATGAAGTCCAACTATACGTAATCGGACCTGAATGGCAGCAACGCCTCGTCGTTGATATTGCATCTTGAAAACCCGTTACTCAGTCAAAACTCCTTTCGAGTTAGTTTCGATCGTTCAATCGATATATTTTTCTTTATTTTCTTGGATTTAACGTAATGATTCGCTCCTTCGATCTCGAATCATCAAGAAAAACGTCGGAGGCTGTTCAAATTTTCGCGCCTCAACATTTATCGAATCAAATGTTTCTCGTTCAATGTCTATTAATCGTGATGTAAGTTTTATCGACGAAATGCAATGGAAAAAAGTGGGAAAATTAATTACAATGCGGGTCCTTGGGCCTGGGGGGAAAAACCGTTCCACTTTTTTTTCGGCGGTGTTTGAGGTTGTCAAATGTGGGTGCCCTGCAAGGCGAATGCGGATATTAAAGAGGCGGCTCATTTGCAGCAATAATGAATGCGCTATTAATACTCGCGTCGGGTAAAGAGGACGCGCGGAGACGCGAAGGAATAGAAAAGCTGGTTGGTGGATAAAACGTTAACTCTGCCGTATGCTCTCGGGTTAATATCTTTCGAGTCCTTAACTCCATCTTATTCGTGTGGATATATATTCGCTTCGTACCGTCGCGAGAGCACAAGCGCGTCCATGTGTTCGCGGCCACTCAACACGTATAAGAAATTCTTGTTTCTCTCTTTTTTCTTCTCTTTCTCTTGACTTTCGAGTTAAGGGGTTTGTCCGAGGCGTCGAGTACCATCAGCGGTTAAACAGTCGCTGGATACTGAAACACCCGAGCACGAGTCTCGGTGAAACGAACATTATCCTCTGAACGAGCTGCCGAGATGCAGCAACCTCGTTCACGAGGGCTTAATGACCGAAAGCCTCGCAAATAAACGTTATCGCTTTCCTCCCGATAAAGCGCACACTTTGCTCCAGTCTCCGGGTCGCCTATTCATTTTTCTTCTAGGAAAATGATTTTTTATATTTGCGAGAACAATTTGTGGCTGAGCATCGGACGAGAAGTTCCAATTGTTCTATTTTTTTTTTTGAGCTTCCGGTCGGATTTCCCCCGGGATTTCCGGTCGCATCAGCTAAAATGATAATCACAAATAAAAAAATCTTCGATCGTTCTGTTCAGAATTACCCAAGACCTCCGACTTTTCGACGATTAAACAAACAAAACGGCGCAATTGCCGTTTGCCAAGATTTTTCGTAAAGATCCTCCGGACAAAGGTTATTCAGCGCACATGAGCCACACACTCGTACGCGCATATGCGCTGCACGCTTTTGGAAGACTCGCGAATGATTCCTTTTGCGATAGGTCGGCAGGGATCTTGCTCGGTCCGTCTCTCTCGCTCTTTTTTCTCCCTTGCTTCGCACGCATGCACAAGAAGAAACGGTGAAGTCTTTGGACGAGGTTTTATCGGTGTGTGCGCGGGGGCATCCCCGATCTTCATCGGTGATTAATTGATCCCCGTGTTCCGTCGACATCGATACAGAGGACCCGAGGATACGGAGATGCGAGGAGAAAGCAGGAGGAAAGAAAGAGCGAAAGGGACGAGAATAGAGTTCCGTGAGGGCTGTTGTTATATACGGGATAAGTCCGCGAGGGGGAAGAAACAAGTCCGTCGAAGGTTGACGGGTTTGAGATTTTTTCCGCGGCATTCCGAGCGAGCCGATTGAAAAATACCTTCTTCCGGACCGGCAAGGATCACCAACGGATCTTTATTCCTGGGGGAACCAGCCTGCTGACTTTAAATCGCCTCGCATATTTGTAAACTTGTATTATTGACGGACGCGGTAGAGAATTTGGTTTTCTAGGAGTTGCCACTGCTTCCGGATCATCGACATTAAAGCGTCAATAAAAATGCCAAAATCTTCGTGAAGGAACACGAGAAAGAGATAACGGTGCGAATCTTCTCATTCCTCGCTACCACCGCAGCCGAATTGCACATCGAAATCGATAAGATTTTTTCAAAATCCAAATGTTTTTCTTTCTCGAAATTGTTCCACCGGCCCGAATGAGTTATTGCCTTGCGACAGCTGTAAATTTGTAGCAACGAAATAGTTTTCTTGTCGCAATTCCCGACGTGCTGATGGCTATGAATAATCTTGGCAAGAGATTCAAATTCCACCCGAATCATTGGACAGTAGCTTTTTGATATATTCCTCGTTGCTTGCACGACTAGATTTCCGATAATATATTTTTTTCACTGCCTCCTCCAGGCCACGTCTTCTTGAATAAGCACACAATGTGTATGAAGGTGGAATCACCACAAATCGACGTACCAACACATGTCTTTCCCAACCAGCTCATCGTTCGTGAAATTTCAAGACAATCAACTCTTCAGAGGCTTAAATCGTGAGCAATAAAATTCACAATGACATCGAGAGGCTTTAGGCGTAAAGTTATTGTCTGAGGAAGCCGAGAAGCGTTCGGCAAATGTTAATAAACGAACCGGACACGGCAGATCATCGTTGCGATGATTGGAAAGAAATTTTAGTTCCTGGTCTTAAGTGTAACAGGTTTTCAAAATCCCTTTCTCCAATTTGGCCGCTTTTTGACAGTAAAATTCGGTTTTCAATTTTCAAAATCATTTCAATCGATTACCCAGGATATTTTACCCCTAAAAAGTATGGTTTTGAGATTAATTTCATGCATTCATCGAAGAGATACAGAGTTTAGAAAAATCGAAGTGCACCAGTGTGGTGAGTGCGTGACACTCAAAGGGAGTGTGGTCTTTACGGGTTGAAATATTTTTTGATGATAATTCCGGGGGACCCGTCAGCTCTCACTAGTTTGGAGAATTGACGGTAGAATGTGCAAGGAAAAAAAAATTGAAGCCACGTGGTCTTATGGTCGCCATGCGTTGTCGGTATCAAATCGCGGAGAGCGGCTCGGCATTGTTCGATGCGCACTTTCTTTATGATCGATCGATTTTCTTGGGGGCAGCGTTATTGAGGATTGGAAAGTAATTTTCAAAGTCCTCCCTTTTGCTTACGATTTCTCTCGCTCCTGGAGCGATTAAATTTCACGGTTGCCATCCACTTTTCAATGAATAATCGTAGTGAGAAATAATATTAATGAAGGGCCGATCGCAACGAGCAATAACGAGGGGGAAAATTGTTTCTGCGAGCATGCGCTCGCGCGAGGAAACAGACGAAAGTTCGAATGAGATTCTTAAAAATTAAAACACGAGTCTTGAGTCTATTTCATTCTTGAAATTCCGTGATGCAAAATTCTTTTTTTATCGTTTCCGCTCTTGAATGTTTATTAATAAAAACGACGGCCAGGTCCTCGAACACTCGCGTACGAAAATCCTCACCTTCTACCTCGGACTTGTCACCTGTTTCCCGATTGGCTCGTCCCAACGTTCACGAGTGAAGCAACCTCGAGAATTCTACATCCGCGTCTGATCCAACGAAAACAACGAATGAAAAAATGAATCCATCGGATTTAGAAATAAAAATACACCTAGGAGTGCGAGAATATTCAAAAATACACTATAGTCGGGCTCAGGAAAGTCACAAAATCGATCGTCCGTGTCAACGGAGAACGTGTCGAGATTCTCTTTCCTCGTTTACTTATATACACACCCCAAGAGAGAAAAGACTCTCCTCGACACTCGTGCGTCTCGTTTTTTTCTCGGCCTATCTTGGTCTCTCTCTTCTGTCTTTCTCTTGGTAAGAGAAAACGTTGTCTCGAAGAGTCTGAAGCACTCCTCAGCAGGGTTTATCCCGTCGTCTCAGCGCGTTGTCAGTCTGGCAGGCAGTCAGGCCGCCTGGCAGACAGACCAGAGCAGCGGACTCTCTTTTCAATGCTTTTGCTTTAGCCCTCTCTCTCTCTCTCTCTCTCTCTCTCTCTCTCTCTCTCTCTCGTGTTCGTTCTGTTTCTTCGGATCGTTTTCTGACTGGCATCGAGCCCTCGATCCACGTTCTTCTTCCTCTTCTTTGTCGTCAATCCCATTCGTAGATTTCTCTCATAAAAATGTATATGCATATAAATGTATCAGAGTGAGCGAGAAGTCTGTATATGCGGGATATGAGTGCGAAGAAGGCGGCATCAGGATTGAGTGCAGCAGCGACACCAGCGGATAAGCCTCGTCTATTAAGAGAGCGCGGAGAATACTTTGATAGTATTCGAAACATATATCGCGACGTTGAGTGTAAATGAAAATGCGTTTTAACGCGGAGGAAATGAGAAATAGGGAGATGAGGAGAGGCTGAGAGAACGAGGGAGATGAAAAAGAACCCGCGAAGGGAGGAAAGAGGGAGGGATGAGGAACGAAGACGTGCTGACGTGACATCGAGATGGCTGACAAGACGACACGGCACTGCGCTTAGGACCCAACGAACGGAGCTTGTTCGTTATATATCCCCGCCGTTATTCGTTTCATTGCCCTCCTTTTCTACCCCTTCCTCTTGTGTGCGTCGAGAGCGATCTCGTCGAGACAAAACGGATGCTGAGCCTTTTTTTCTCCGCGTATTCCATTTTCTATTCATTTTATTAATACTCGTGGATTTTTTGTTCCCCTCGCTCTCAACCCTTTGTATTCGAAACTCGGAGAGCTTTTGACTTCTGCAGTGTACTCGCGGCAGCTCCTCTCGTTGCGATGTGCAAAGATTACGGGAACACGCACGGTTTTCGGGCGCTCCGCTTCTCGTACTTGGACGATTTTCATCCGGGATATCTCAATAATCCTATTCCCAAGAGTATACGGGGTCAATAAATCTGGCTGAAGGATTTAATACCACGACATGTTGCCTCTACAAGACATCTCGCCATATCTTCTCTCTTTCTCCTCCTCTCTATTCCTCTCCCTTTAGATCATTTTCTTTCTCTCACTCGTTGCTCTATTTCCGTTTGACCAGCCGTGTTAGAAATGATGTACTGTAGAAACACACGAGACGAGTTTCCCTCCCTGCCCGCTCGTTCTCACGAGCTTTGAAGATTCGGAAACTGCTCACTTCGATACACCAGTCTTGTTTAATATTAGCACGACGTTTGTGAACCGATTATCCAATTAATATTGTCAACATTCGTGTTGTTGATTACAAAGACTTGGCTTTTGTTTTTTTACATGCGAGTGAGAGATCGCGATATGGAGCATTGCGCTGGAGAAGCTATAAAAGTTTTCTCACGATCGTCGGTGACGGTGTGGAGGGCAGAGCGAGTCATCTCGACAAAAACATTCCGAGACATACCCGATTCGATCATGTTGGAGTTTGCATCGTTGGAATGCAACGAAAATCTGTTTTTTCTTGAGCAGAGCTCGTAATTATTAACGAATATTTGGTGTGGAGACAAAAATTTCATCTCTTACGAACCGAAATGCACCGTTTTCATCGATGCATTCGCCTCTGCATTGGCTAGAAATGAACGGACTATAATATTGTACAAGGGAGAGGGGCAACTCTCCGGCCGGTAGATTCGATTTATAATTCCGCGGTTAGCTACTGAGAACGGGTGATAATTGTTGAATCATAATAACAATCATAACGACGTTAATAACGATAAGAAACGATAGGAAAATTGAAATAAGGAGAGAAGGATGTAGAACGCGAATGCGGCGTATCGAGTATCTCGATCTATGACGTAATACCGAGCCTTCTCTTTGCGCGGAGCTCCGATCCAGGAGAATATTCGATAAATACTGCACAAGGTGTGACCGCGTGTATTTCTTATCGATCGATCGATCGTTGAGATTAAAAATTTAATCATTCCTGTTAATAAAATTGTTAAATAAGCGGATGAATGAATCGAAGTCTTTGTTTTCGTCACAGCGGCGAGTTTAGCATTGCATTTTTGTATTGAATTTGGATCGATTGAACGTCCTTATGGAGGTTACGGAAATAGAGCTCTCCGTGTAATTTAGACGTGTGTCTGGTAATTTAAAAATAAGTACAACTTGTTGGTGTCCATAGTTTCACGCGAATGGAGAGTACACGCGTTATATGTGAACACGTATGAAACATCGTTCGAGCCAATTACCGTCACGGACCACCGGAAGTTGGGACGTTCTCCGGGGCGTCGAGCTCTACTCACTGTGTGCAGTACTCCGCTGCATTTGTGTATGAAGGCGAACATACGTGTACAGTACACACTGTGTAGGGGAGAGGCGGGCAAAGCGGAACACCCCCCCCAAAAATGTGAATTTTTTTTTTCACTCGAAATCTTGAAAATTCTGATGGTGCGGCTTATTTTGGAGTAAAAAAAAAAAAAAATTTCGAAAAAATGAAAAATAAGAATTCGGCTGAAATTTTTTATCTCAAATGGTGTTTTTGATCGACAACCCTTTTATTTATTGTTGAAATCATCGTTTTCGATAAGACGCTTGAAAAACTTCACTAAAAAAATCATTTCTCTCATGATTTCAACAATGAAGAAAAGCTTTGTCGTTCGAAAATAGCATTTGAGATTAAAATTTTAGCCGAATTCTTATTTTTTCATTTTTTCGATTTTTTTTTTTTTTTTACTCCAAAAGTTGGTCGTCTTTTTTACTCCAAAAGTTGGTCGTCTCTTAATTTTTTAAGCCGGACGATCAGAATTTTTAAGATTTGGAGTGAAAAAAAAAATTCACATTTTTGGGGGGGGTGTTCCGCTTTGCCCGCCTCTCCCCTACTTGGGCTTTTATACCAAACAACTGCCACGAACGTACACGTCGAAGTCTGCTGCCACTTATTTGACAAGTCCGACAAAGCGAGATATATAGACCGACTCATAAATAACTCGAGGGACCGTTTACGAGGGGGTTATTATACAATTACGATCACGGCTCTCTCGCTCTCTTTCGTTCTCTCAGTTTCTCTCTCTCGCTCTCGTGCCAACGTCGTGGTCTGCTTTGGCGATCTTGCCGAATCGTTTTCTTCATTCGATTCAAATAGCAAAGAAACAAGTTTCGCGGAGAAACGTTCGTTACCCAATTACACTTTTTAATTGCGCGTGTACATTCGCGTTGATACTTTTTTTGAGTCACGAAATCTTTTCTGTAGCGTCCATAATTTTGTGTGTGTGTGTGTTTTTTTACCGCCCGGAAAATGATTTCGTAATGAAATTTCCTTGTTCACGGTCTAACGAGATCGATTATTTTTCTGCCTACGCAAAGATCGAGAATTACAAATTTGTAAGAAATGGAAAAGTTTAAAAAAAAAATGAACATCCCGATGCAATTTTTTAATGGCATAAGCTTCGGAAAATGTGGCCAGTCCGAGAAGACAGGGTGGCGTAAAAAAAAAAACGTGGTTGTCTGGCTACGATCCAGTGACTGGTTGCGGGCTTGGCAATTTGAATGTATAAGAGAGCTCTCGTAATCCCCAAGAGCCGTCGGTAACAGGGAATAGAATTGCTTTGGCCAAAACGTCGGGTTAGCGCAGCAAAGTAGGTAGTCCAGTGTCCCCCATTGTCGGTATTTAAATTTACCGTAGAATCGCACATGAGAGAGATTTCGTCTCATTTTCTCGTGCGAACGCCGAGTTGAAAAAGGAGCGAAGAGAAAGAGGAGGAAAGAGGCATTAGAGAGGCAATGTACTCGTTTTATGGGCGCGAGAGTCTCTCTGCTCTTTTCCTCTCTGATTTGCGAGTTCGAAGTCAAGTAACAGCTGTGAGATCGCGAATAAGTACTCCTGAGTATACAGCATGCGGGAACCACACACGCCGCGCAAGCCAAAGATCATCGTGTTCGCAAAACTTCGAGCCACTTGCAAAATCAACTATCGCTCCACATTCTTGTGGGCTCTCATTGGCTCATTTTCATCTCGTTAGATTTTCATCTTTGGTGATAAAAAGTAAGTTGTTGGTGGTCGTCGTTGGGCTGCAGAATTGCTTGCAACTTTTGGCGTCAAATTTTGAGAATTAATGGACGATTCTTCGGTCATTATTTTTCAACATTTTCTACGTCCAATTTGGTGATTAAATTTTTTTATTTTACTCGGAATTCAAACGAACGATCCGTTTTGGAGTGAAATTTGTCGAATTATTGTAGAATCGTGTAATCGAATCAATCACGTTTGATTTTAATTGAGAGAGCATTGATATATATTATTGTGGGAATCGAGAAATCGGTCTAATTGAATCGTACAGCTTCTCTTCACCCTTTCCGTGTCTTGCCGGAGGATATCATTGGTGAGAAAGGGTTTAAGAGTGGAGCGGGTACAGCGGTGAGAAACAAACCTATTTGCGTCAGAGAGAGCTTTCTCCGGGTCTCCGCCCTTAGCGTAGATAACAAATGATCCACGGCGGGACTCGGCACTTTTCTCTCTCTTGCTCTCTTTCTCTTTCGGGTTGCTCTCGGAACCGGTGAAAGCTTCGAAATATACCAGCACTCCTTGAACGCTCGTAGTATTCTCGTAGTCCTGGCTCTCGCCACCCCGGCCTCATCCCACAGTACATGGTAATGAAACTATATCTGCACATTCTCTCATTCATAGAGAGAAAAATGGTCTTATTCGATGCAGATACATTTTTCTTCCAGCGGGAATGAAAATTATTTGAGTGAAGCATTTTTTTCGCTACTAATTAGTTTTTATAATAACGTGACCAGTTTTCTGATTAATCAACCAAAATTTATAAAATCAATCAAATTCGAAAGTGAAATGCATCGAAAAAGTCTAAACTAATTTTTTTCTTCATTCATTTTTCAATATTCAGAGTGTATTAAGGGGATCCTTGGCCTGAACAGGCTTGTCTAATTCCTGCGATTAAATGATCCCAAAAAAATCGTGTGCAATTTGTTTCGTCCAAAAATGCAGTGTTATAGAATTAAAATGAATTTTTTTCACACCGACCCAAACTGACCCAATTTCCTCTTTGAGAATGATGGATTTCCGTTCGTTGTTAGCGAGACAAGCGATTTTTCCTTGTGAGTTAAAAAACGTGTTGTCAACTGACAAGCGAGGGGTTATCTATCGTAAATATACCCTTTCCATTCGCAAAGAGAGAGGAAATAAAAGAAAAAATCAAAAGATTATTTTGAATCGTTTCTGCATAGTTGCGAGGACTGTTTGAGAGTTTGTGAAACGGGAATAGAGCGAGAGGCAACAGCGGCGGTCCCCATCCATCACGGGAGAGGTTTACATCACTGATACCTCCTTCTCCCTCTCTCCTTCACTCGATCTTTCTCTCTTTTTCTCTTTCGCGCCTCCCGACACACGCGCTCGAGGAAACGTAGATTCGGGGATATTTCCTGCACTACAATTTTCTCCGCACCGTTTTTTTCGTATTTTATATTGAATTTTTTTTTTTTCGAATTCATTTTCATTCAATTTACTAAGGGAAAAAAAAATTATAATTGTTTCAAATTATTCTGTCCGGAAATCCCACCTCCGGGATCCTAGACATGGCCTTCGACACAAATCGCTGTTTATATTCATGGAAACAAGTCAATTATACAATTTTTCATATTTTACGTTTTTTTTTTCTTTCTTTTTATGTAATTTACTTTAATCGTCTCATTTTCATTGCATTCCAATCGAGCCGGTACGAATTAAAAAAGAACGCCAAGTTGTTCAGCCCGAAGGCAGTACGTGACGGAACGTATACGTTCCTCAGAATCTGATAAAAATAATATTTTCTTACATCAGGAAATAATTTACATAAACGTATTTAAATAAGTTTAGCGGCATGCGGAGATACGGAGAGTAGAGACATGCGACACACCCGAATGAATTGTTCGAAGACTGGATTTTCCGGATTGGAAATCTTGATTACAGACTTTGATAACTCAGCGTGTCTTATAACACGTAAATGAGTGATGTAAAATACATTTTGGTAGGAAAATGAAAGAAAATTAGTTTTCATATCGATCGTGAAATCACGGAGCATTTTTGTTGCTTCGATTTTGTATTTATTTCGTTTTTTATGAGCGGCGGTCGTGAATTTAATTCAATTAGAGGCACCGCCGTGTCAATCGAATCCAAATAATAGTTTTTTTCGTGCCATTTTTCAACGTCGCTAATCGACGAGATGTATCGATTATCCGATGAGATGAGCTCATAGTTAGCGACGACTATTAATACGAGAGCCTCAGACTTTTATTCACATGTATTAATAGTTTTGCGTATACATATATCTTTACGATCCTCACGCACACATGAAAACACGACGGGGTATATCTGCTGGAAGGCACCGACACCGCTTGAAATTAATGACTTTTACCTTCCGCACCAGGGAACAATACCCAGTCAGCTGGGCGCAAACGACTCACCGAGTAAGCTTGGTAGGTGTCCGAAAGCAGAAAGCGTTCGGACTTTTAACATCGTGTCGTACATAAATTTTAAATTTATTCATACGTTTATGCTGAATCGACCTAAATTCGTGGATTTCGGTATTTTTATAAATGTCCAAGTTTATACTTTCATCATTTAACTCTCATTCGTCATCAAGCTGATCATATAATCGCTATCGCAGAAATTCCACAATTCGACAAACAAAGTTCGTAATTTTATTTTATTTTTTTTCCAAAACCGATATCGACTTTTTTATTATTTTTATTTTCTGGGGGTAAAATTACTCGACGAATCGAAAGTGGAGAACGCTAATGGCGCAACGCTAATAGAATCTTTTGTCGTTGATTCATTTTTACTCGGAGCCATGCACGCGAAACTCAAGATCGTTGAGTACCTGAGAGTTTATTTGGCAATTCGTACGTATCGATTTGGTAGTATTCGATATTGAGGGCACTAAAGTGGGATAAGGTTTACACAGTTGAGACATAATCCTCCCTGTACAGAACACTGTATAGAAATCCACGATGGCGTGGGCAGCTCGTTCGAGCCGCGAATGTATACGATTACTTTCCTCGCGGTTAATCGATTTTCCAACCATCAATGAAAAAGCCTCATTAATATGATAGAAAGATCGATTTGTCCTTTTCGCGAGCAACTTTGGGTTGGGATGGTGTGCCACAGCGCCGCGTGTGTGGACAAAAAAGGGTTTTGGTCTCGAATTTCGATTTTTTAATCGAGCTCAATTTTTTACCGATTTCTCAACACGCAGTTTCTTATTCACGAGAGGACATTTTTCATCTTGGAACGTTAAATTCCAATCGGGGAATCGCGAGAGGTGTTTCTAGTCATGAATCATGCAGTGGCCATGTTTCAGGTCGATTCAGTGGGAGGCTGTCCGTTTCGATAGTCCGTGGCATGCCTTCTGGTTACACGTGAAAGCAACGGTGTCTTTCTCCCTCTCTCTCTCTCTCTCTCTCTCTCTCTATCTTTTACTTTTCCTCTCCTTCACGTTCAGATATCTACTCTAGCAGCTTTCTGGATGTAGTATCACGAAACCTCGGAAGATGTTAAGCCCCTCTCGCACGATTTTGTCGGCTGTGTGTTGTGGCACCGACACGACTAGCTGTGCTCGCGCGCGGCCAGCATTTATTTATGGCCTCGGGGTCGTCAGGGTGCGCACGGGTACCGCCCCAATACCGAGTACTTTGCACCGCGTGTGCACCACCCACGGAATGAAGTCGTTTTTACACTCTTCTGTATTCTATATATCTCCACGTTCTTGCTCTCCCATTTCTGAAGAACAATGCGATACAAATTATTCGATCTCGTACTCGCTGCTGCGTCCTTCGACGACCCGATGTCGTTGATTTTTTAATCGGGAAAAAAGCAGGTCGAGATTTTAAGATCGACGTTGTCCTTGACAATTTTTTGGATCGTTCAAGCTTTCAGGACATGAATTTCCTTGCTCGGTAAATGAATAATTTCAAATTGAAATTTCGTTCGAGTGAGAAGGTAGAACGCGATCGGCAGTTGTTTACGCTCCATGGAATCTTGTGAACCGAAACAACTTCAGATTCGAAGGAAAATTATTTACGAGGTTACGTTGAAGTTTTTTTAGTGTGGTTAAAAAACGCGGAGTCCGGATCGTTTAGATGATGAAATTATTGGCAAAGAGACAGGGCGACAATCTGGCACGCCGTAAAATATAATGCTATCGAGTACACGAAAGAGGCGGTAGAATGAATGAAAAATAAATGATTGAGGCGAAATAAAAAATGTGTGGCAAGGATCGGAAGAAAGGAGCAAGGATAATAGAGCGTGTTGGGAATTGGAGGGTAATTATTGTGTCGTGCGGTTACTCAGGGATACGAGACACACTCGTGTCTCGTGTCGCGTCAAAACCGCCAACTCTTTGAGAATGGGATCAGGGCGGGGGGAGTTGGAGTAAAGGGAGGGCGAATCGACCACCCTGGACTCCATTCATCCATAGAGAAAGAACGAGAGAGAAAGGCAATGAACACGTTGCTCCGATGTCTTGAGAGCTCGTAAATTCTCGAAAACGTGGGGCCAATCCACCTCAGGGGGTTTGTCGTATACGAAACATATACCAGCGGCTGCCGTTGCTGCGAGGAGAACGGGCTCAAGGATCAAGCATCCCCGTTGCGGCGTCGGGACGCACGAGAGCAAACATACAGCAGCAGCAACAGGCTGTGGCCTGAATTTTCTTCAAGCCCCGATCTTCTCGCGCCCTACGCAACCCCCAAAGCTTTTTTTTCTCTGCGCACCTTTTCCTCTCGTCGAGCTCTTGAAAAACAGTAACGAAATCGCGCGCCACCAACCGGTTCTGTTTCTCGCTTCGTAAATCCCACAATGAAAATTTATGCCCCAATAGACGATCCTATGGGCACAAGGGAATCGGAGATTCGCGTGGGAAGTCAAATACGTGCAGATGCTCATCGTGACATCTCAATCAGAAGCCTTAATTACGTGTCAAACGTAAGTATGCCTCGATGATTAACAATCATCCGTAAATGTCGCACGCGTCTTTATCGATCGTTCAGAATCTACAGAAAAAACTCGTTACAGCTTCATTTCCCGTAACGATTTGTAATCACACGAAGAAATTTTCACTTCTTGCATCGAAATTATTCCCCGGACCAATTTCTCTCGTTAAATAGACGATTATTCGGCGTTGAATACATTGAAATAAAAAGGGCATTATTCATACTTTTCTCGCTAAATGCTTTCCTAAACGGCGCGCGGCAACGTCAGAGAGCGTTCAGTCTTAGCGAATAATCCCATTAACTACGACGTACGGGTTTCGATACGAACGCTCGATATGAAAGCCGCCACTTTGTCAGACGTTGTTTTTTCCGTTTAACAAGAATGCAAAACTAGATTGAAATGATATAACTACGACCATTTTTCCAGCGCACGTCCAGACGCCGGTCCAAGCGTGAGTTGTCTAGGCGAGACTAGAGTTATTACAGTGTACAAAGAAACGAAGAGAGAGTATAATCGGATCGTGAGGTTCTCGCAAGCAAAACGCTTCGAGTAGCTTTATCACATATGCGTGTTTACGTACTACATAGTTACAAGTGCGAAGCCATTCATAATAAATAAAAATAAATGAAAATCTGAATATGAAGAAAAAAAGGGTCTAGGCTGTTAACTCTTACGCCATCTCTCTTTCTCGCTCTCGTAATTGCCGTTGCTTCTCGGCGACGAACCAGTTCCCGATAAAATTGACCTTATAAATCTTCGCTCGGGCGACACGATCCCCGTTCCTGTATACACCGTAAATATGTAAATTACATCGTGATGATAACCCCCGTAGGATTATCAGCAAATAGAACATCAAAGAATGAACATAAATAACGTGACTTTCGGAACAAAATAAAAAGGGCAAGGAATTCTGAGCAACTTTGTGAATCGAACGATCGGAAGTGTGCGCATTTTCTGCCGATTTATTTTTATCAATCATATTTAGTATGTGCGTGTTTTTTGGGCGTCCGAGATAATGGATCATTTTGATTCTCAATAGGATCGAGTCGAATCGCGATACATCGTGCGAATACTTTTTTTGCACCGAAGACTCGCATCGTCTTATCGGTTTTGTTGTTATACACGAGTTCTCGATTCGCAACGCGCAGCTCGCGCGTTCACCAGCTACCCTTGGCGCGCTTATAATCGCTTCGACACCAGAGTCTCTGAGCAAAGAGATGAAGCGAAGGATCTTCCTGCTTGTTCGGTCTCGCTCTCTCTTTTTCTGCAGAGCAGCCTCTGTTTATATATATATACACGAGCCGTCGACGTTGTCGGTTGTCCGTTCGTAGCCTTTATTTATGGCGGAATGATCAGCCCGTAATTACAATGCCGATCCGAGGAGGCCCAAGGAGGTTCTCGAAAGGGCCATCTTTTCCGCTTCCCTGTGTACAGGCTTCGGCGCCTTTTCTCACTCTCTCGCTCTCGCTCATTCCTTCCCAGAACCTCTCGCGATACCTTGAGCTGGCCAGCCCGCTCGCTCTCGTGCGAATGAAAGTGGGCGAAGGGATGCCACGGATTCAACCGCAACGTCCAACCGCTACGATATTTCTAAATGTATCATATTTTACATTCAAATACATATCTATACGATCATTAACGTCTACGTGTATTTGTAGATCGAATACCACATGGCAGAGCTCAATTATCCATGAACGGAGACCGAAAGAAAGGGAGAATGAACCCAAGAGTCCATTCGACCCTTCGGCGTTCACGTTCGTCGACCTTCGATCGCGTTTGAGCGCGAACCAGCCGGAGAAAATCGATAAGGAAAGAGTTGCAAGAGCAAGAGAGAGGGGCGACTGATTTCGCGATATCTATAGCAATCGAATAGGCTAAATTACGCAACGAGATTGTTGGCTCGCGTGCACAAACCATTCGTAACGTGTTACATTGCCCATAAAACAGTGTGTACATGGAAAATACAAGTCTGTGATGATCCCTACGAACTTTAATGCAATGCAGAAAGAAAATGGCTCCGAAATTGGTCCGAGGATTTAGTATGCGCTACGGGAACGATTCTCCTGGTGTAGATGTTCGTATGGGTGAGTGTTTGCTCGCGTGGAAGCAAACTCTATAAATAGATTCGTTCCTCATCGCGCTTTTGACTCTCTCTCTCTCTGTCTTTTTTCTCACTCGCGATGCTGAAAAGTTCTGGGCTCCAGAAGTGGCTGCTTTGTGGAATAAAAAGAGAAGCAGACCGGGAGTGTATGTTTATGTGCATGTGTGAAAAAGAGACGAAATCCATCACCCAAAGATGTTTAAATCTTTGAGCTCGTTCGTAATACACGAAGAGCCAGAGCCCTCCGAATTTTCGTACGCACTTGCCTGCCCGATACTCCGTGTACCCCCTGAAGATTAACATCTTACGCACCGAGCGACGTTTGTTTGTTAAAAAAAGCCACTCACGATCGTTCGTTTTATCATACGGAATCCCATGGACTATCGAACCCCACGCACGAAAACGTGCGTCTCTACAACCCGAATGGAGGCGAATGGGTAAACGCAATATTCTGGCATCTGGATCGAGAGAAAAAATGTATATGTGTAAAAAAAGAGAACGCGTGTAGCAAACGAATTAATTATATATTTCGCGAGGGTATTTGTGGAATTTGAATTGTTTACGTACACGAGGCACGAGCCCTCGCTCAACATTTCTTTTTTCACTTTTGCTGGACATAAATAAGATTTACGAGCTGCGAATTTCTTTGCAAGTTCAGCCTCGGTTTAGCCGCGTTTACGAAATTGCATAATCGCGCGAGGATCTCGTTAATCGAAAGGCTGTTTGTTCGATCTATTTGCTGACTATAACTCGGGATGATTTTTGCAGTGACCTTGGCCTTGGCATTCGAATGATCTACGACGATCCATTACGAAAATGGAAAACCTTCGATGTATCTGCAGAATGGACCAAGCGCTGCGATCCGTCAGAGGCTCCTCGTCAAAATCGTTCGGTATACAAAAATGCAGAGCAGTCGTCGCTTCAGCAAACTTAAGAAAAGTATATAGATGGTTAACCTTGAGGGCGTTACCGAGGAAAGGGGTGCGTCGTCAGCCTCGAAGGGGTCACTCGTCGGGACGTTCGAAAAAGGTGGGGGCAGCCGGTTCGATGCGGTCGAGCGAGAATGTACCTCGTGAAAAATGAGGGCGACTCCTTACAGTCAAAGATACTCCGTGTGCATTGAAGGGAAAATAACCTTGGAACAAGCGATTAGCGAAATTTTGTGACTTTTCAAAAAGCCAAGAAAGAGATCGAACCTTTTCTCTATTTTTCGACCATCAAAGGCTCCCGCGATCCGAGACTCACCACGTTGAATATTCGCAGCAACTATTTCCGTACAGAATACAAAAGCATCAAGGTAGTTTACTGCCGAATGCACGTCCTCAGCCTCGTATTTTTCTCGCACGACTCATCGACACTCCGGGCGACACAAATTCGTCAATAAAAATACAAGATTGAAGGAAATCAAAGCGAAAATTGTGATTCGGTCCTGCAAAGACGATTGCACGCAACGAGAGTTGCAGGATCACCAATGAAACGCGATAGAAACATGCGAAGTGGAGAGGGCAAAGAGCAGAAGACACCGCGAAGACGAAGAAGAAGAAATAAAGAGTCCCCTGGCCTCCTCCCCCGCCTTACAATGCGGTCTGATTTATGGTCTGCAGCCGCACATACATAGAGTTACACACGATATCATAATACCATTAATTCTTCGTCAAATTCTCCGCTGACTGAATCATACCGGGTCGGAGCAGTAAATCACGGCGCGACTAATGCTCGACTCTCGCGAGAAGTCTTGTGCCCGGTCGCGCAACTCGCTCGTGTGCGCGTACTGCTCTTCGCGTTTAGTTCGATTGTAAACGTACGTAATCTCTGGATCTGAGAGTTGAATGGTAATGGGAACTCTTGATGCTGATTCAGTGGATTCCGATCGTGACTCCCGCATCGTCAATGTTTTGGAGAATTCGAAAAAATCAACTAAACGCTTGAATTCTTTTCATTTATTCACTGAATTCGTGTGTCACGAGCAGGAAACGTCACTCTCGAACAAAGCTTTTCCCATGGAGGAATTAAAAATATGTAACGGAGTGGGAAAGAAGAAAAAAAAAGAGATAAGCGAGAATGCTAGGGCCTCCCAGGCTCCGCATGTTTTGAGAGCACAAGAGAGGCTCGTGCCCCTTGCACACTCTCGGGCTTTCGAAGATCGAAAAACATATCGGTGGAGAGATGCTACAAGAGTTTGCTCGTCGAGTTTTCGAAACGGGTGACTCGAGTAATTCGTCCCGCGTGCTTGATTTATCGCTCGACCTTCTTTCGTTGGACTCGTTAATCGAAAGACACTGTTGCGTTATGCTCTCGCTGCTGCTGCTGCTGCTGCTGCTGCTGCTGCTGCTGCTGCTGCTGTGTTCCGAGCTAACGGATTCATCATGATCCTACTTTTTGCTTTTTCCTTTTTTTTTTTTTCTCTCTCCCTCTCCCTCTCTCTCTCTCTCTCCTTTCCTCTCTACTAGAATTTAACGGAACGCGTTATTTTTGTTCTCGTAAAACATCGAATTATCGAAAATATCTTCTCTCAAGAAATTCGAATTCACCATACGCTCTCGTGTTCACTGATCTTATGATTTATTCTTGCGACCGCCAACGCCTCACGATATTCAAGAGGTTCGATCGAAATAGCGGTTTTGGTAAGCAGCTACATTTTTATTTAGAGTGCTGCCTAATAATTCCGAAATCATTTGGTCGTTAATTTATTTCGGAATTTGTGACAGCGTACAGTGGTAATCCATTATCCCATACTTGGTGACGATATTTATCGTTTTTATTGAAACCTGCTTAACTTTGCAGTGTTTACGTTTGCCGGAATATATTTATTCCGAATGAATTAAGAAATAAAATTGCAAATGTTCGGTAGTCGAGTCGTTGAACCACCGCATATCAATGGGATGGTAAAAAAATTATTGTCGTTTAGTCCCATGCTCGTTGACGATTTTCATACTCGTTCTTGAACAGATCCCCTTAATTTCACAGGCTACACGTTTGAATATATTTCCCCGATGCTGATGAAGAAATTAAATTCCAAGCAAAGTTAATTTCTGGTCGAAAAATACGAGAAAAAACGTGATTTTTTTCGGGAGTTTCCTTAGAAACTTTTCGGCAAATCCCACGCAGGGACCAAGAAGGGTCTAGAGTTGGAAGGCACGGAAGTTGCGTTCCATTGCCGAGAGGAGATCAGCACACGTGGGCGTGGTGGTAAAGACACACGTTCTTCGCCCTTCTCCTTTGCCTTCTTTTATTTTTCTTGTTCACGCGAGAATACACCCGCGCGCTGACGAGGTCTACATGTGGTTTATAGGGGCACCGAAACACGAGTATAGGAAAGAAATTTTTTCTAAGGTTATACGAAGAGTTTCGTGTCGGTGGTGTGGTCCGGCGTACGAAAATCTTTGGCTCTAGCACGTATTAACGTTCTCCGTTATCGACAAAACGTTGGCACGTTATAAAAGCGTGAAATAACTGTGTTAACTCTGTAATACAATGAGTGATGGGAACGGAGTCGTGAAATAACTTGGTTATCGTGACACATTAGCGCCTAAACGTTTTCTGTCTTTTCTATTCCTCATTTTTTTCTTTTTCCTCTTTCTCGTTCCTCTTCTCTCTCCGTATCCTTTCTTCGACGATGCGATCATGAATCATGTACGCCCACAATGAAAAAAAAAACTGAGATCATCAAACATTATACACAGGACTCTGCTCTGTCGGTCCAGTATATTCCAGAGCCTGTAACAACTGACGGCGCGCAAACAGACTATTCCTCGATCATCGCGAGCTCCGTACTCGTGCGATGGCCTTGTCTTCATTCCACCATACTTATCAACCGCTAAGCGATACACCTTCGGGTTCTAACTCTTTCTCCGCGTTGACTTTTGTACGCTGATATAATTCTCTTAATGGCGTGAATAGACTGACTGAATAATCGAGAGTTCGTGAATTAGAAGCTTGAAAAATCATGTAAAAATGAACTCGCGTGTTTCTTGTTAGAAAAACTCTGTTTATTCGTATCGTGGCAAAGTGACGCCTCTCCCTTTAGCGGAAGACGAACTGAGCGACTGGTTTCGAACGGGGCGATAAGAATCGTGATAGTAAAACACTGGACGTTTAACGGGACAGGAAAAGTTGTGTTTAACTACCAGATAAATAAGATTGCTTAATTATTTGAGTGAAACGAGGCACTTGGAAGTTGTTTCTCGGATTTCGAGAAAATCGGTAGTCCTGGGAACTGAATTTTTCACTGTTTTTTGCTGGATTAATTGATGAAGAATTTTTACTCACTTTGACCTATGTGAACCCTTTTCATCCAGGGATAAATCTGTGGGGGATTGGAGCCACTCGCGTTTCCCTTGTTAGAGGAATTATTGCCGGTGCTTGATGTGCTGGAAGTGGAGGAAGCTGGCGAGGATGCCGAAGATGCAGTGGTCAAGGTAGAGCTACCTTCACCAACGCCTCGAGAGCTACCACTCGGTGGTGAAGCTGCGGAAGCAGCGATCGAGGATCTCGATGAACCTCCCGGTGGAGAAGTAAGTCCACTGACGGTGGCTTTGGAGGTACCAGGTGTGACCAAAGGCGTAGGGCTGTTTCTGGAGGTTCCAGTTGTCAAATCTTGAGGCGATGCGACGCTGGTTGATGACGTAGAATCGGCATATTTGCAACTGGAGGTAGAAGCAGCGGTTACAGAGTTTGGTACCTGCAATAAAGTTGCACTGGGATCTTGGTGGATCTGTGACTGTGCGTGGTGTTGTTGTTGTTGATGATGTTGTTGAGCAACTGCCTGTTGGGCCGCAGCGTGCATAGCCGCTGCGTGCTGTTGTTGTTGCGATGTTGTCGTTGCGTTTAGTCTTGGCTGCGGTTGCAATTGCGTGTAGTCTATCATACCGGTTGGCGGTGGATGTTGCATGCCCGCTGCTGGTGTTGCATAAGGATGTTGAGGATAATGCTGTTGCGGTGAATAACAAGGAGTTGGATAGCCGCTGGTCGCAGCATTGGGATTGTAATAATCACCGCCGGCGGGCGATGCAGCCTGAAGAGGCTCGCCCGGTGAATTAGGTGTTGGTCGTTGTTGCTGTTGCTGGGCTTGTTGTCCGGCGTAGCAGGATGCCAGCGAATTAACAAACTGATAGGAACTCATCGTCACCAGTTTTATTCAATTTTTATTATTACGAATACGATTTATTCCTCGTGGAGCAGCGATCAGCTGATTGTAAGAGCCTCCGAAGGCTGATTATTCTCGCGTATTTTGGATTTTTATCCTGGAAACACTTCGCGCACTTCAGTCCCGTCAAACTTTTCGTTCCATCATTTTTTCGTATTTTCTTCTCTAAGAGTCGCGCTTCGGCGTTTTCTTGGCAAAGCAAAGTACACGTAAAACGGGAAGCCCCCACGATTTCGGGGAGATCGTCATCGACCTGTGAACACTGAATCCGAGCGATTTGACGATAATGAACGATCTGTCAAGCCGCTTAACGACTCCTAATAGCCAGAGAAACACGCAACAACAAACAACCGAGGGAAACACCAAAAACAAAAAAAGAAAACACCATACAAACGTTTGAAAGATACCCGCGTGTTATGGAGTCGTGTTTATAACGTGTGTGAGTGGCGCGCGCGAGACGAGAGGTGCGACTCTCGCACGGGCTTTTGCTTTACGAGCTCCTCGCCACGTGGGCCCGGGCTATAAAACTGTCTTCCGCTTCTTTACGACCTTACCGGGGCCGCGCAATTACCCACGGGGAACACCCGACCTGCTGCCGATCCTGTTAACTCTGCTTCCTCCTCTTTCACTGCCTCCTTCGAGTTCTGTCGTAGTAGAGCGTAGTACGGGCTGTGCCCCATTGATGACTCGAAGGACCATTGAAGGAAAAGACCTCTTGGTGACGAGCGACACGTTGATCAGTAAATACCCAGAAAATCGGACTCTAATCAAACACTTTTTTTTTCCAGGGGGATGTTTTTCGACGTAGCCCTCTCGCGAATTACGGCGACTCAGGCCCCCCGTGAATTTCTCCTGGAGCACACACACTTGGGGTATCAAGTCGTCATGGGCACTGAGTGTTATATTTTGTTATATATATATATATATATATATTTTTTTTTTTTTATTCCAGAAATCTCTTCATTGAGTCTGAGAAACCGAACGAGAGTTCGGTCCCAGGGGAAGATTTTTATTTCCTTCGGTAACCCGATGATACTCAGCCGCACTCGTATGAAAAAGTTTCACCCTCGTACCCGGAAGTCGCGAGGTGTTCAAAATTTCTCAATTTCCCCAAAGAGACATTTTGAAAAAAAAATAAAATAATAATAATAATTTGGCTTGATCGACGCACTATGGAGTTTATACGATCGGCGATCGCAATGGATTTCGATGCACGAGCGCTTTCGACCGCACGTTCAATATGGTAACACACTAAGATTGAAAAAAAAGTAAAATTTGTACGAAGAGCTCGCGGGGTCCGGCACCGTGGCTCGTATCGAACCCGAGTGACGGCGTATCGTCGAGGACCGGCTCGGGTTACCGTCTCACTCCGAGAGTGCAGCACCACTACGCGCCGTAGGGCACACACTGGTGAACAACTCCGACACACGGGTTTTAAGAGAAGTATGGATGATGGTGTGTGCGTGTCTGCGGCTCGCTGCTCAGTGTTGGTAAGCGAGTGGCGGACTGTGGCAGCGGGAGCGCAAGAGAGGCACAGCAGCCAAAGAGCTCACACGAAGAGAGAGAGAGAGAGAGAGAGAGAGGGAAAGAGAGATTGGTCGACGAGAAGGTTCGGGAGATGTGGAGAGTTGAAAAGAGTGAGTGCGAGTGGTGAGGAGCGACGGGAGCTCGTAAGTAGTGTGCGCGGCGCGAACGAGCTCAAAAGACAAAGTGAGGGTGATCCGCGAGCGACGTCGCGAGTAGGAGATAGACCGATAACTCCGATACCGGGCGAGATAGAGAAGAGAGAGTAAGAACGTTGTACACCGCGTTAGTGACTGCGAGGTGTGTGTAAATACAAAGAAAAATATATTTATATATGTATTATCGTAATAGGATGTCTCTCGCTCTCTCGCTAAAGGCAGGAGAGAAAGAGAGTGAGAGAGAAAATGTGTTGCGTGCGCGGAGGGAGGTGGTATCGTACTGAAAGTCTCTCGCGGATCCTCGTAGCCGGTGCGGTAGCTGTCACGTGCCTGCGCTGCGTGTCAGGAGAGCCCTCGACCAATCCCCGTCGTTCGTCAAACCTTGATTGGTCTCTCTCGCTCGCTCTCAACTTCCCTTCCTTCTCTTTTACTCGTCGCTCCTCTCTCTACTCAAGAGTATCCGACGCCGACGCCACACAACTCGCTTCGGTGAATTCTTCAACCCTGTTACCGTCTGCTTTTCGCTTAAGCCACCGCCACCACCGTCGACGGAACGTCTCGAGCTCTCCTCGAGCTTCTACGTTTTTCGCCACAAGGGCTGCGTGCGAGCGAGAAACGCGCTATCGCTCGGGAGGGGGGTACACCACTGACAACCTCACGGGAAAAGAGATGGAACGAGGGGTTGCGCTGACACATTCGAGCTGCGGGAGAGGGGACGGAAAGACCGAGAGAGAGAGAGAGAGAGAGAGAGAGAGAGAGAGAGAGAGTATTGAGAAACATCGGAAAAGGCTAATGCGGAGAGATATTTGGGAACTCTAGTCTAATCGACTTCGTGGAGGGGATTTAGTCTCTTCTCTCTATCTTCGCCGCATGTTTTTCCTGCTTACGTACATCTCCCTTCCCCAAACCCTCCTCCTCCGACTTGCATGCATTTTCCTTGCGTCCGTGCATTCTCGAGCCTCTCCCGCTTTTCCTCATCGCACGAGACTCGTCCCCACTCTTCGCCAACCGATTGGGACACTGCGAAGGTAAATGTTTCCTCTCGTTGTCTTTCCATTTCTTCCGCCCTTTCCTGTCAAGAGGAGGGGGCAGTTGTTGCGCGTCATTTTCTTCGCACGTTTCTGTCTATTAAGCTCGAACAACGACACATGTTGACACCCGGCCACACGCAAAACGGTAGCAGTCGGTCATGGTCGAGCGCTCATGAGAGAACGACCAACATGCGCGATCTCCAGTTCTGCCCTTTTTTTTAAAAGCAATCCAAGCTCGCTCCATCCCTCGGAAACCCTTTGGATTGCCTCATAACTTCGTGATGAGCCAATGAAAAAATAGTGACCAAGAAATATAATTAAGAAATGATTTTTGTCCATTCATCAAGTTTTTCGAACTCTCGATTTGAAAGACTGTTGTTCAAGCTCATGAAAGCTCAATATTCGTGACAATAATCATTTTTAAAGTACCCTCGGCGAAAGGGTTGAACAAGCAGCAGAACGAGGAGAGGGTGGAAGGTTAGCAAGTAGATTTACGTGTTATATATACATGACCAAAGTGAGGAAGAGCTAGAGCGGCTACTGTAGGATAAGAAGAGAAGGAAAAGACACGGGCTCGTACATAAGTCAGCCGGGGCGGTCGCGGCTGACAGTTTTATGAGAGTTTGATAGCCTCGGTTGCTCTCCTCTCTCGCGCGGTGAGAGATACAACCTCCGAGTGAGACGCGGTGGCCAGTGGCGGCAGAGGAAGGGCCACGAAAGATCGGGAGAAGAAGAGAGCGAGAGAATGGGCCAGAATAGCGAGAGCAAAAGAGAAAGAGACAGATACAGAGAGAAAAGGAGAAAAAGCAAAGTGAGCATTTGAGAATGCTCAGCGTATTCGTGAACGAGAGAAAGAGAGAAAGAGACACGCGCTCACTACGCACGGCACTCTTTATTGTCCCATAAATTCAAACCTGTTGCCCCGAACTCGAGGGAGCGAGCAGTACAGATTCCAAATGAAACGAGAGAAAGAGAGAAGTGAAGAAAAACGGGCGAGGTGAGCGAGAACCTTTCGGTATATCGTTATGTTCGCTATGCAAAAGAAAGAGACAAAGATTCGTCGTCGGTTCCTCTCTAAATCGCTATGCAATCGTCGGGTTATCGCCTCGTTCAACAAATCCTCCGCTCCATAGAATTCACTTCATTTCCGATTAGTTTAACTACCAAGACAAATAAAAAATTTATGGCACTTGAAAACGCGTTTGGAAAAACGTTCCCAGTCGAAAATTCTCCATTAATATTCTTCGGACTCTGTAAAAATATATCCAACGGTTGATTTACTGTTTTATTTGTTGGAAAACATTTTCATATTTATCTGCGTGATTGACAATTGAATTTTAACAAGAAAATCAGCTGATTTCCGTTCATTATTGTTTTCGAATAAAAACGACCATCAGTTGCAGATTTTTTTCTCTTTTTATGAAAAGACAAACGAGTGTACGATCTGAGCGACGCGAAGCATGTGTGAGCGCTCCGCAGTTCGAGTAAATTGCCGTTGGATCCTTTGGATGCTGCGCTCTGTAGCCGTCGAGAGAGCGCTGCAAACACCCGAGAGATGTGGCGGGGAGGAACACGAGGCTCAAGTTCTCGGGGGGCGGCAGCTGAGGGAAAAAAGGGAAGGGGGTTAACGTGACGTGAGGGCGGAGCCCTGGACTCTCTGAAATCTCTTGGCGAATTGATTTTTCAGGATTCTCGATCACGATGATTGAGAAATCAAAGTCCAACTTGGGTTTCCGCGTTAAAACGTTACGAGGAATTTAAAAATTTGAGCGTTTATCAAGGAGCCACGTGGATTTTCGTTGTTTTTCTCGCTCCCTATGATTTTCTCTCTTATTTCATTGATTCGCATGATTGAACCAAATCAATTATTTGCGATAAAAAATTAATTGTCAAAAAACAAAAGAAAAAATTAGTTAATTGTCTGACAAAATGAAAATTATACAATTTTTCTCATGCAGATCAGTGAAAAGAATTTTTCTTTCATATATTTTCTTTATTTTCCAGATGAAATTTGATATTTCAAAAATTATACGTTAAAAAGTAGTTGAAGAGATAGTCGGAGCAGTTGCACAGCAGATGTGTGGTGAAGGCTCGGCAGTTCCCGCTGAATTGCGAGGTACCGTCCTCGTGACCGCCCCCGATTTCCCCTTCCCATATTTTTGCGCCTCCCCACTCAAAGCCTCGATGCTCCCTCCACGATTTCATTGTACACGTTGTCTCGCCTCGCAGTAAAGCGGACTCGACAGAACTGGCTATCTCTTCCGCTTGGTGCAGCAACGCTTTCGAGCCTGCCCGTGTTAGGAGACGGTCGTACGAGACCTCGTCCGACGGTCTGCGTCGCTCCGGAGCACCGACTCGGCGATTCTAATTTTTCCTTTTACACTTTGGATGGCGAAATTAGGAAAATAACAGTCACGTGTGTTATTAACTTCGTGCATTTACGAGCTTCCATTGATTTTCTCGAAAAATCAAACCACCTTATTCTATTTTTGTAATTTTCGTTTCCCTTAAATTTCGAAAATTCATTTACGGTCCAGAATTTTAAAGAAAAACGACAGAAAAAATTAAAACACGTTATTCTTCCGTGTCTTTACTGACTGAAGGAAAAAAAATGAACATCTTTCCGAATTCCTGAACAAAGCCATCAAGCCAGAGAGACTTGAAAATTTCATCACAAAGAACCGCAACGGATATTCGTGCAAAAAGTCGATGCGGTAAAATAGAACGTTTGTTCGAAGGGTCCGTACAGCTCTATATCGTGTCTCTCGGCCCGCATCCATTTCGCCTGGAGGCTCTCTCGTGTCATTCTTTGTTGAGCGCCGCATTGCCAACTCCCGAGACCCGCGACTCCGCGAGCATTCCCATTAGAATTTCTAATAAAGCCGTTTCGAAGGTGTAAAAAACGTATCGAGTCTACCATGAATCACTTGTCGTCAGATCAAACTGCTTCGACACGTGTATATCTGTTACGCGTCAAGTTCACGGCACATAGTTTGTGCACCTTTCCATTTTTTTCGTAATATTCTAGAGAGACCTCGAACGTCCCGGAGAGGCAATGAAATTTATGGGAGAAACTTGAATTTCATTCCCAACCGTTGCATTTTTTTTTTTTTTTTTTTTTAAATTCGTTTCTTTTCCTGCATCCAAATTATTGGCTCATCGTTGCGTGAGGTGCTGGTTGATCGAGCCAGTTGGCGGCCCTGTCAAGTTCCTTTGGAAAGAAATTTGAATCGATTCTCTGAAAATTCGCGACCGAATCTTGGATTTTGCGTTTTTCCACATTTCATGCATGAGATCAGAATTTTTTCTGTTTTTTTTTTTTTTCTAATTTTGAGAATTTTGAGAAGGGACGATTGAAATGGGTTATTTCGAAATGCCCAGTTGAATTCAGAAGCAGAGGGTTACGGTAGAGCTGCCAGAGCAGTGGGTTAAACTCGCTGGAGTGAGGTTGAAAAGTGCCAGAGGCCGTCACGCGGGCCTGAATGATAGGAAGTTGAAGAGAACTCCCAAATAGCGAAAGCGGCTGCGAAAGAGTAAGAGAGAGGGCGAGAGTACAGTCCGGGGGTCTAGAAACAAGCAGCTTCGAGAGGGTATTTTACGTGTAACCTCATAGCGACAGGCTTTGAAAAATTACTAGGATGCTTGGAAGTAAAGTGTCTGCTAATAGATTGGGCACAGTGAACGGTTTTGCATTATTAAAAAGCTCTTTAGTTTGCACGCTCTCGAATTATCAATAACGCTGTGAGATTTTGAGACCGAGACACACTCGTTTTCTTATTTGAGAGCAGAATAATATTCGCGAGTGCGAAAGAAAAGTATTCAATTTAAGTGTACGAGCTAAGACGCGTAACGGGAAAACCAATACGTCTCCGCGAGCCGGCCATGATGGATAGCCAGAGCTATGGGAAACTATCTGTCAAGCACAATATCGACCCTCGCCCTCTTCGCCCGTTCAACCCCCAGCAGAGCGACAGCTCTCAGGCTTTCGTTCACTCTTTCTTTCCACCTATTTCTTCGCTTCTTTCTCGCTCTCGCTCGCCATTTCGCGGCTCTACCCTTCTCGCCGCCCCTCCTGTCTCCAAGTATATTTCGTACATCGGGACGTGTGAGCTTTCGTTCTCACACTCATACTAAAGCTCCGAGCTTTGCGAAGCCCACGCCGATGCCATGTCCCGGTTTTCACCGATCTTTCAACAATCCTGCAGACACTCTACGTTCCCACCCCTTCATTTCATTCCTCCATTCACGCCAACCGCCATTTGCATGAAAAACCGTAACTGAAATGTCCGATTAATTCTCAATGCATTCCAGTTCTCTTTCCGGCGTCTCGGGAGCTGAAGAAAAAAAAACCGCTTATCAAAAATCCATACAAAATGTATCGGGATATAATTTCCACGAAACTCACTCCGATAACGCAACCGAGCATTGACGAAATAATTTATTCAGGAGCATCAAAAGTTTTTATCAAAATTTACACGATATCAATCCAGATGATTTGTATTTTATGTACAAGAAATGACATCATTTACAAGTTCTCTTAGACTACGAATGGACTAGTATTTTCTTAACAAACTACAGCTTATAAAAATATCATTCAAATCATCGATATGACTCTTTCATTTCCTTCTAAACTTATTCAATAATATTTTATCCAAGTTTCCCAAAAATATTCATTTCTTTTCTTTCAAACATTTTTCTTTAATATTCACAATATATTTAACGCTAATAGGAACGTTTGCTATGCCATCTGTTAAGAATTAAGAAATTTTCAAGCTTTCAAAAAATTGCTACCACGCCAAAGAACAATTATTTTTACATTTTACATAAGGGTAATAAAATTAAATTGCTTGGCACGTGGCTTGATAAGATTTGTTTAAATTAATTGAAATCCATGGCAAATGACTCGTTCGATTGTAGAATCGAAACGATTTTTCATTTTAATTACGAGCCAAGCAAAACGTACGAGAACGTAAGTGCCAAAGAATCGTCGACCACTTTGGTGGCTTCACGAAAACTAATGAATTCATGGCCAGGTAGACGTACGGCTGAGGTAAAAAACTTTCACTTTTTCGGATTTTGGATACATTTTCCTGTAACGCAATTTTGAGACTAAAGTTGTGGTAAAAAATGTTGTCAAATATTATGCCTCGATTTCGAATGTTCGGAATGATTCACAGTCACAATTGAAACCGAAAATCGATCAACAAAATCTTCTCACTGGTCCGTTGTCGTGTCTGTTGAAAGTTGCACGGAGTTTCGAGGGAAACCAGAACTTGATGGAACGCGAATCACTCAATTTTTTAAATGACTTAAAAATATAAATTTAATCTAAATTGTTGTTAAATGGTGAAAGAAAAAACGATGGACTAAGTGAAGAAACGTGGAAGAACGCTTCACCACGATCCACGCGTTCAGCCATCTTGTTTTCCAATGAAACAGCGCAGCTGCACGATCGTGGGACCCCCCACCCTCGACCTACCAACCCCTCAACTTTCAACCGCCCTGAATGGTCGTTCATGTTCATTTTGGGGCATAAATTGCATCGCAGAAATTAAATTTTAAACGAAACATGAAATAATTTTTTTCCCAAAATGATTCGTCGATCAAGTTTTTGCTTAGAAACGCTGGACCAGTGACATTCAAATTCCGAGCCAATTTGATCGATCCTACCGATCCATGAATATCATCAAAAGTCAAAATATTTAAAGAATGACTGGCGAGTACTTGGATAAATAAAAAGATGAGTGACTGGTTCGCCCTCGGCGTTGAATTCGCTATGAATCGTTTCTAGTCTTGTTTTCACGAAACGAGTACAAGAAAAAAAAGCGAAAGATATAGCGAGAGGGAAATGGTTTGGAATACCTGGCATCGAATGCTTTCGGCTGTTTGGGCCGCGTTTAGTTCATAAATCATAGTGGTTGGTCGGTAGAGAGTGAGAGAGAGAGGCTCATATAAAGTCTGTGGGTCAGCTGCTGCGCATCAGCGTCCGGCACATTCCCCGTTGTGTTCGCTTGCGTTTCCCCCACCCGATGCAAGAGCTCGGTAACTTCTTGGGACACTGCGTGTGTAAAGGAGGTATACGCATAAAAGCGCTAATGTCCTGGTGCTCAAAAGACACACGATGTGTCCTACGGTCGTTTGGTTGTCCATTGGAAAACAAAACATCCAACCCTTCCACATTCTTTCCTGCCAGAATTAATCGTTTCGATCTTTATAACGATAACTAATCATAACTGATGATAAAAATACTTATCGACTGCTACGAAATGAAGAATCGTATTTTAAACGGCTGAGAGTGTAAAGTTGCTTATTTCGGTATTTAGTTGGGACGTATTATAAATCTTGGGTTCACGAGCCAGTGCGCAGTTCCATTTTCGCTGGATGTCCATAGCCCGCCATCTGTTGATGATGGAGTTGCTGTTGTTGATGAGAATAATCATGACTAGAGTACAAGTGTGTTTGTTGTTGTTGATAATGTTGATGGTAGCTCAGGTAAGCAGCTTGCAATTGTTGTTGAGTCGGATGTAGTTGTTGGTCGTGATTTTGTTGATGGTTAATCGTTGGATTAGTCTCAGCAATGACGGAATTCGTAGACTGGTGTGACTGGATGCCATGCATCATCATCGCTGATCCATTGGGCGATGACGTCATCTGCAAAAGTCCATCAGTGCCCGGATGCTGACCAGGCGAGTGCACCTCGTCCGACAGTGTCGCTGTATCCATCGAATTGTAGACTCCTGCTTTGCCATCCTTCTTCGCTTTCATACGTCTGTTCTGAAACCAAATCTTGATCTGTCTCTCGGTGAGACAAAGAGCGTGTGCGATCTCGACTCTTCGTCTCCTTGTGAGATACTTGTTGAAGTGGAATTCCTTCTCTAGCTCCAGCGTCTGGAAACGCGTGTACGTTTGTCTTGTGCGCTTTTGTCCAACTCCGGCAACGTCAGCTGTTTGACAAATGATTATTTCAGCATACCAATATATCTCGTATAATTCATCATTAGATCATATGATTTCATTAACTTTTACGTATACTTGAACGTTATACAGACTAGGCTTGAGGTTAGGAAGAACTAGTTGTGCTTTTGTGGGCCTAAACTAGTTTTGTTTGGGTTTGGAAAGGCCCAATTGTTTGCAGATTGAGTTTGGCCAGCAAAATTGATACTTTCGTAACTCTAAGCCTCAGTGCTTGCGTTTTATTTGCTGGGAATTGTGAATAAATAACTTTTACGCTTATCGATCGCGTGTGATGCTATTGACGTATGTTTATGTGTGACTCACCGTTTGCATAATTGGATTTCATCCAGGCGTAATCGACTCCTCGGTGTGGTTGTTCATCGCCGTACTCACTAGCCTCGTGAGGGCTTGTTTTTCCATTGTTATTGTTGTTAGTCCCATAAGCGGAGTATCCTGATTGAAGGGCGTCGTAAGCTCCGGTTGGGGATGCTGGAGTCATAATGGAAGGTGCGCAGCTTCCGGTTTGCGATTGAGCCGCATAGTTTTGCTGATAAGTCGGAGGCGTGTAGCCAATCGAATTAATGTCGTCTGATGGACTTGATCTTCGTTGACGCTTGGGTTGGAAATGTTCTTGGGACAAGGGGTCACCAGCAACCAATGGCGAGGTCCTGTCGGATGTTGAGGAAGGTGTATAAGGCGGTGTTTGGCACGTCACATGGGACGTAGTGCTTGGCTGAATGGAATTATTGTTAATCTTGGCGCTCGGTCCACTGCTGGGGTAATTCTCCCTTACAGCTTCTTTGCCATGGCGCAAAAGGGTCTCCAAGAGACTGGAGGGTGGGGTCGTAGCAGCTGGTGGTTCGGTTCCGTAACTCGGTGGACTGCTGAGATGTCGTTGATGCGAGTGTCTTTGTTGCGAGGCTTGATGATGGCTCTGAGGGATTTGTGGATCGGGGTTGTACATGCTCGAGTCTACGCTGCGGATCTCGCTGATTGCTTGATGATAAGGCCAGTAGCCTGGATCGACGCTGGAATAATACGCTGAACTAGTCATCGTTACGATCACTTTGGACTGGACCAAAAATTACACTTCGTTCCTACGTCGAACTTCAGTTCCGGAAACAATTAACGCCCTGACACTTGGCCACTGTCCGAACTTGATTCACATCACAAAACTCGCGTCACTCGCGATTAATTCAGCATGAAATTTCTTTGCACTAATGATATTGCGTTGATTATGAAAATTGGAGAAAAATAATGGAAAACAAAACGAAAAGACCGTAAGCTCCGCAGAGCGGTGATGACCGGTCGCGCGCCACTTCGTTTCTGCTGAAAATGTTTCGCGTGTCTAGCAAGACCCGGGGTCCCCAATACTCGAGACTGGCACGGACCGGGTAGCAGACGTGTACAATGGCGATAGAAGGGAAATGATTTGTGCGACCCCCGGGTGACGATTTCGTGTGCTATGGCCTCGAGGGGGGCTCCACGCTATATACACGGTATATACAATAATACCGTAGTACTACTACTCCGTCCCGTGTACAGGAGGAAGCTAACCCTGGGCCTCGTCGATCGGGGGTAGGAGCGCGTGCCAATGGGTCCCCGAAAAACTTTCACCGGTTTTATTGCACCGAGTCGATGTCTTTGTGTATATATGTATTCGGAATAGAAGGAGAGAGTGAGGGAGAAAGAGAAAGTAAGCGAGACGAGGAGCGTGGGGATGTAAAAAGAATGAGCGAGGGTGGAGGGGGTTGAAAACTGCCCCCATCGCCAAGCTTTTTCCAGTGCCACCAAAATTTGGCTTCGGGGGTGCCCCTATCAGCTGCTTCTGGATACTGATCAGGACAACAGGGGCCACCCTCGAATTTCCTACATACATGTACATATGTGTTTGTACATATCCCTTAGCGTTCGCTACATATCATTCGATTTGAGCAGCCCACACCGTGTACCGAGTCTCCCCTCCCACTATTAACGCTATTGACACAAAAACCCCCCATTTTTCCCAACGAGCGAGAACGAGACGGACGTATGAGCGAATTATTTTGGAGCAAACACAATGCACTCGCCGCCGTGCGTGTATATGTGACTATGGCTCGAGTCCACTCCACGTGCCTACTGAATTCTGAACAATGGATCTGATAGGTTTTGGCATTTAAGGCCTTCTGTGGACATACTTTATTCCTTCCAACATTGCAATCTGTGAAAATTGCCTCATGGATTCAATTTGCATGGGAATTTGCTTGGAAAATCAAAAAATCATGATTTTATCGAATTATTTGAAATGTAGTGATGATCGCGGACCCAAATCGCGGACGTTCATGAAACACAAATAAAGGCTTCGAATTTAACGTCAATCGAGACATATTTATACATCGTCGCCATTGCAGCTACTCAGGCAGTCTTGCGAGTGACGTCTCTTTCGGGAATCTGTCGCGGTTAACGTGAGAGAAGAACAAGGCGTAGGAGGACACGAAACAAAGAAAGAGAGAGAGAGAGAGAGAGAGAGAGAGAGAGAGAGAGAGAGAGCAAGTCCTTGGGTTTCTGTGCGGCGTCGATTAATCAACCCTCTCGTGCGACCCTCCCAGGCCGTTATACACGTGCATTTAGCACGAGAGACTTCTCCGTATTTTCATTAATCCCACTTTTCGCCGGCTCGTTTCGACGCATCGTTCCTTCGCTCTCGTTGTTATCCAAAGGGAGAAGAAAAAAATCGACATCAAGGAGGCCACGGGAAACAGAGATGAGAAAGAAAAAGAAAAAACAGCGACGAAGCTAACGACACAAGAAAACGCTCCTCAGTTCGATGACTCTTTTCACAGTTTTTTTTTTTTCATCCAACTTTTACGATGTGATGCCTCGGAACATGCTAAACGTCTCGTCTGCCAGTGTCAATGAAATTTCAACCGAGTTATCTCCGGTTCTGACACTCCAGCCACCCAGAAACACTTTAAAACAATTAACACTTACAGTCAAGATAGTAATGGGTCCTGACCTGACGTTTATATCCATGCAGATGTACCAAAAACTATATATTTTTTTTTCCGGCTTCACACTCTCCGCCTCGTTTATCGTTTCGTACGTAAATGACCGAACGCTCGCCCGCGGAAAAGTGATTGATGAATGTTTCGCCCGGTGTCCACGAAGAATCCGAGTGCGACTCTATACACCAAGTCGACCAGAGTAACGATCAGATAGATCCCTAAAATGGTGCGGTACACCAAAACGTTCCTGACCCTGTCCACTGCTTTATCGAACAATTCTCCGGCGCTTCAGTAAACATTTTTTTTTTCAATAAAAAAAAAATGCAATAATTATGCATTCACAGGCATAAACGTTGCGAAACGATAGAACGTTGGAGCCTAGAAAAATGAACGGAACTACTCTGAGAAATTTATTCCCGACCTGCCTACTCTTTTCTACCTCGCAATCGCATCCCTAACCGGTCACCTTCACCGTTGCCTGAGGAACCATTAGAAATAGAACAAGATACAGCAACGAACACGCGGCAACGATAATAAATAATAATTCGATAGAAGGGCGATGCTGCTTTCTGTAACACGCCCGTTGTTGCCACTGTGGGAAAGGGAGCTAATATATATAAATATATCGAGAGCAGAAGGAAGAAAAGCGCAATCTATTCTGAGCTACGAATAGGAACGTTGAGAAGGGTGTCCTGAATATGGAGGGCGCTGCCACGTACCGTATAATAACCGATACAACCATAAATGCTTCTTGGCTACCGACTTCATTTCGTCAGTCAGATAATCATTGCTCATGCCTTCTCCTCCTCTTGCTATGATTTCGTGAACCTAATGAAATGCAGAGAGAAAAAAAAAGAGAGACCGAATGAAATGTGAAAAATATTTCCTCGCCCGAGAGTTACGCATCGTTTGATGTGTAAATGTATGTGTGCACGTTCCCGCGAGGATACGCCCACAGCAATGATATATTACCGGGTTACCACGTTGCGTTCATTAATGTTAAAATCTCTATATATACGATAATAATAATAACAAGATATGGGCTCTCAGTGCGAATAACGTTATTCACCTCCGAGTAGCCTGTGAAACATGCATCAAAACCGCAGATATAACTCGATCTCGATAACTCATTTGAAAACATCACGAGATATGGGGATGCTACTGAAAATTCATCGTACCTGAATTAAAATAGACGCGCTCGAGGCAGAGGGATTGAAATGTCCGCCTGATCACACGTTCAATGCAAAATAAACATTTATTTTGCAGCAAAAAATGAAATATTGAACGATTTTCGCAGTTCTATGAGAAAATCAAATTATTGCAGATGCAGTTTTGTTTTCGTGAGGATGCACTTTTCAGGGATGAATCGAAATATTTTGGTTTTTTTTTTTTAAATTACGGAATTGATTGAAATGTCGATTAATTGAAGGGAAATGGAAATGCAAGGAAATTAAATATTGAACGTTTTTTGCAATTCTACGAGAATGCGATATCAAATTATTGTAGTTGCAGTTTTTTTTTCGTAAGGACGATTTTCAAGGATGAATCGGAATATTTTTGTGATTTTTTAATTTATTGGGGAATGGATTGAAATGTCGATGGATTGAAATGTTCTTTTTAGTTTTACTGGTTTTTTCCTTTGGAGTACCTTTTTCGAAACTTGACCTGAGACGCAGTGAATTTTGACGTGGAACCTGGATAAACGAATTTTATGGGCAATAACTGCTTTCGTCAATATTTTATGGCGGTTATACATGGACACAAGAAGTATGGATTGGTGTGTGTAGTCGTGCTCGTGTTGTAAGAAACTTGGCGTGCTTTCCCACCCCCTCTATTTCTCATATTGTGGAGGGATGAAAGCCACGTGGTTGAAAAGTTCGAAGCATAAGAGAGATGTCGTACGAAGTTTGGTGGGGACACGCGCGGCCACGCGCCTCTCTGACCCCTCTCACGTCATAATAATTTTTATTTTACCTTTGCGAGGCCTGAGGAGGCTCTCCCAAAATAAATTATTGCCGGTTGTTGTGATCTTTCTCGTCTGTGTTGCGGAGTAAATCTTCGGCAGACGACGTGCCTCTTACATGTCATTCTTATGGCCTCGACTGAGCACTTTGCTGCAGTTGTATTCTCCGGTTTTCCAAGGATGACAACAATAAGCTGTAAAACTTTCACTGCCGGCTTGTTTCTCGATGGAATCTTCTCGCTCTTCTATCTCGTTCCGCAACTTCGTACCAATATTTACCTTCCGAAAAGAAAAAAAAACGGACTGTGGAGAATCCGGTGGATCTTTGCGAATGGAATTTTCTTGTTTAACACGCGCGTCCAATTCGTCAAACTTTCTTTGAGTCAGGGAAAATATTTTGTCACGCAACAACGCGGCGGCTTCTTCTGTTTACCAACCTTCTTTTTTTCTTACGTCACATAAATCGGTTTTATGGTGCGCAATTGAGATACAGATCGGGAATTACCGAACGACGCTCGTTGCATCTTTTTCGGAGATGAGCTCAAGTGGGTGAAGGTCGAACGAGGACAAACGTTCCGGGTTTTTACTTTTTTTTTTAGTGGATCACCAGGCCATGGAGAATTTTCGTTGCTCGGGCAATGGCTCACCAAATTTAACGGAGTAATTGGCTCGCATACATGTCGCTCGAATGCCTCGACTCAATCGGGACTCTGACAAATTAAATTTGTAGGGGCTTTTGGTCTCTTAGCGTGAAATGGCGCTCGGATACTCGTCGGAATTGACATGTGTGCCCTTTTTGGGTTGTCCGGTCGATCGGCTTGGTCAAACTTAACATTTGGCTTCCCTACAGATTTCCTCTCCTACGTGGACTCTCGCAAAAGCGAGTTGGGGTCGAAAGAGCAAAACTTTTCGGAGACTAAACATTTCGTTCGTATCGACTCTTCGTGTTGTCGCGATGGGGGCCAGCGCTGCTTGCAACCATTTGGGAAAACTCGAAATATCAGCAACCGAGTAGCATAAGGCGCACACAGATCACATCCTAGGCCAGCCATTATTGCACGATTGATTTATATTTTGTTTGCTATGTTCCTTTTCCCTCTCCCTTTCATTTTATACTCCTACTCATCTCGATGGTTTCACGCTGCGCCAGACTGTCCCGCGTTACGTAAAATTGCTCCGATCGTCCTCTTCCGTAAATCGATCCATTAGTTCAAAAATCATATTTTTTATTTATTCTATAAACGTCGTACGTTTCGAGCAAAAAATTAGCTTCGTAGGACCCTCGTTCGGGGACTGTACTTTGTAAATCCTTTCGCAAATAAAAGGGTTCCGAGCGAAATTGACTCTGAGCACTTTACAGCGGTCCTAATATTTGGACGGATTTTGGCTTCGTCGGATTTTTGTCCCCGGCTGCAATAGAGGGAACAGAGCTTAAAGAAATAAATATGCAGAAAATATCTCGTCCGGAAATCCGTGAGAAATTATATTTTACTAAAATGCGGAAATTTTATTTTTTTAAATTTCATTTCAACGGAATAATTTTCATTTTTGTAAAATAAAAATGAAAAAAAAAATTTTTGTGCCAATAAATGTCACGAGAAATTACACGAGCCCACGACATGAACGACCATGAATGATTTGATTGGAGGGATGCACAGTGCGTATGAAGAGAGCAGGCGTTTGTAATGGGCGGAGCGGAAAAAGTGTCGATTCATTCTCGGACTCTGATCGACATCCAACCACACGGCACACTCGAGCGTCCATTTGTGGCTCGTTTTTCCAGTATTGCTTACCAATATCGCACGAGGCCCGAAAGGGTTAAGATGTTTCGGCAGGTATAGAAAAATGCAAATAAATCGCAATTCTTAACGACGAACAAGGCCGGTGGGAATTACCCTTGGCGCAATAAGGAACAACGCAAAGATCTAAACAGAGGATTATCCCTCTGGCGTTCTTGCTGGTTCCGTGCAGGTAAATAACTTCGGTAAAACGAACTGTGAGTCCCTTGAGAATTTAAAAGACGATTAATACCGGAAGGGCTGGCTCGAATTAGTCGAACACGCCTATAATATTGTCAACGGATATTGTCACTTTGTATATCCGATACTCTGAAGATTTTCTGGTCGAGTCTTTGGTCTCGCGCTTAATATGTTATTTTTAATTCCTCGGGGATTTGTGTGCTTGGAAAAGGAACCTGCTCAAAGTACCCTTGGGAATTGAGACCCAAAACATTTGCGGAACCCTACGGTGCATTAGGAAAACTTGCATTTCCTCAAACGAACCAAAACACTTCGATAAATTGCGCAAATGCGAAAAATCGACTTTTTATTTACAGAAAAAAGTTATTTAATCGTTTTTAATTCAGGTCCAATAAAATTATCGAGTAGTATTATTTTTTACTTTATTCATGAATCAGAGAAATGAAAAGGCCGTGTCGATCTAACCTGCCGGATGTCTGATCCAATGTGTGCGTTTGTGTAAATAAAAAAAAATACATAAATATCGTCGAGGCGTCTGCAATGCTTGGTCGTCGTATCAATGCCTCGGAGATTGACAGTGCTGAGCTATGATAAACGATCCTTTTCGCTCCTATAGAGCGGCTCCCCGTATTACGGACTTCAGATTCCGCACCCTTGCGGCCGCCTCGATCCGGGGGGTTCGTGAAGGAAGCCTGAAAAAAAAAACGAATAAAGACCACTGTGAGAAGTAAACACGTTGTTCGAACGGAAATGTCGAGAAATCGATACCATTCATTCCAAATACACGAACTAACAATTATCCATTTGAATATTTTGAAAACTCACTATATTTTTCAAATTTTTTCGTAATTTTTTAGAATTTTTGTAGGATCTGAAATATTTTTTAAAAATGTTTAAACCATTAAAAGAACAATTGATGCGGAAAACGTTAATGCGAAGATACGAGTTTTGTAGCACGAAATTGACATAAAAAAATGAACTTTGTTTCAATTTTTGAAAATTTTCGATTCCTGTATAAATTTTATGATTTTTGTATTCTAATGTGAATATTGTTTGAAATTTTTGAAGCAATTGGACGAATGATTGAAGCAGAAAACGTTCATGCCACGAATTTCGTAGCATTGACGTAAAAAAATGATTTTTTTTTCGAATTTTGAAAATTTTCGATGGTTCCATAAATTTGATGGTTTTCGTGTATAGTGATGGGATTTTTCTATGAACTTTTTTCTCCATGAGCAGTCGATTGGCAACCAAACAAAAACTGAAATGAAAAGTGTGCATTCGAGGTCGATCGGCCAAAGTTAACGAGTCTTTTGCGTGCACCGGAAAACGACGAGCTACGAAAGGCAACTGTATTGGTTCGTCTGGGCGTGTGTCACACGGAATAGACATAGGGAATGCTTTTCGCCGTGCATTTAAGATCTTCCCAGAAGCACATGCTATACCATCGGGCTTTCTATGTGCCTTCTTCATGCACGGGCCATCCTGCCACTCCCCAAACCAGCACGCACATTAAATACCCTTCGCTTCTACCGATTATGAGAATCAGCGAGCGGGCCTGCGCCGAAATAAAACCCAATCGATAGAAAACTTCGAAAACACATCGTTAGTGATTAATTAGAATTCTTAGACTTGAATTTTTCATGTCGTTCGTTACCGAGAAAAAATTTAAAATTATTTTCAATTATTGATCTCAATTCGTTATAATTTTATAAAATTTTGCTGTATTTTCTATTTTCAAGGAAAATTTCAGTCAATTTTGACCATGGGATGGTTTTTTTTTTTTTTTTTTTTTTTTTATTTTTTGTTTTTTTTTTTTTTTGTTTTTTTTTTTTTTTTTTTTTTTTTTTTAAGATGTACGTTTTCCAATGACGAGAAAAATCGGACAAAGAGTAATAAAAAGATTTGATGACTTTGATCCGTGGTTGAGCAGCTGAACGACGATATCGAAAGTCTCGTTCGGCGTGCTGAGCTCACCGGGCAAAATGCATCGTTAAGCGAGATCACTGTACTGCGTAGCATGGGCCAGATAAATGACGTGGTCGCCTAACGTCTGACGTGAATGAAGCCAGTGAATGGCTCACCTATACCCCACGTCGTGGCTGTCCAGCTTGTCCACTGTACTCGTACAGTTCGATACTACATTTATACACGTATGGGGCACTCTGAGTCATTTGAGCCACCAAAAAGCATCATTATATCGTAGCGTGAACAACTTATCGACTTTAATCCCGATTTACGGTAAATCCAGCAATGTTGCACGTAAAAATTTGTGCCACGAAAGTTTAGCAAAAAAAATTCCATTTATTTTCACAAATGCGTGCATCGAAAGTGTACCAGAAATATGTGCCACGTTCTTATGCAATTTTGACATTATTTGCTTGATATTTCGAGCCAATCCAAACGGTTTTGAGTCTTAAATTTTTTCGTTATTTCCAGAACCCATGAAAAATCATGGAGACCGAAGATTTTCAAAGTCAATACCGAGGAATGAAATGTCCCATAGATTAATGGGGAAGTGAATTTCCAAGAGTGTAATGTCTTGACGGGAAAGAATAAACAAGGATGTAACTTATGAATGTTAAAGCAGCGCGTTGGTGATGGCAATAAATGCTTAATGATACATTGAACGAGCCGAGCAAGCGCCTCCCCGAAGCGAGACGAGAGTTCCGAAGACTTCCACCTCTGCTAGCTCTGTACATCGATAAATTAAATTCTGGCAGACCAGTGGGGGATCCCCTCACCGCGAGTGCGTCCAAGTTATACATGAAAACCTTCCACCCTAGTATTTGAAAAAAAAAACCTAAAATTCTCGAACTATTTTTCATTTGTCGTGCTCGCTTATAAACATTTTAAAGCAACGGGAGTTCATTACAGATGTTATCAAGATTTGATTGATAAATCTTCAAAGATGTTTAGGTCGATCTACGAAGGAAAAATTTCATTTTTGTTTTTCCGTATTTCAAAAAAATCTTCTCAATAATCGAACGTTTTGACGGTCGAGCATTGTCATTGAAAATCAAAAGAAACGTAATTCGAGTTTATGAGAAAAATGCGAGATGCTGTTACGAATAAATCGAAATGTAAACAATTGATTAAATTTATCTGTAGCTCGCGACTGCGGAGGATCCATGACGCCAATTATTTTTATACACAGGGCTCTGGTACGTGGGATCGGCGCACGCAATCGTTTTAAAAGAGAAAAATTAAACCAGACGGAAGTCAGTGATAATGTTAATCGGTCATTGACGCCAGGCGGACGCAAATTTTTATTATTATTCTTAGAATCGAAGGCGAGAGTTTGGAGGAGATAGAAAAACATTGCAGCAGTTTGCAACATTGTGCGATAAGAGATTCAAATAATATTTTCTCTGGCTCGCTCGCTCGTCTCGTCGGCGCTTTGATTTATGGAAAAATAACTAAAAACTCATGAGCAATTGATCTTTCAATCATCGTTCAGCCGGAAAGAAGAGTTTATGACAATTTTTAACGCGTGTTTCGTGTCGAAAAAAGCATTAATTATCGCTCGAGTTTGTTTTCTTGTGATGCATGGGATAATTAGACGCGTACGATATTTGCCACTTGGTAAAAGCAATTAATCACCGCTCAGCCGTTTCTGAGTTGTCAGAACAATTAGCTACCCCCTTTCATTTGCATCGAGCATTACGAAAAAACGTTAACGCGATTACATCGAAATTCCAGGGCCACGCAGTCCACACGGGCACCCAGCAGGTATAATACAGAAAAAAAGTGAAGCTTTGTATTTACACATGCTTGCTCTTTTGATTCCCGTTTCCGGTAAACATCCAACGAAAATTATTCCAGTTTTCTCACCCGCTAGACGGTTAACTCTACGTATAAAAATTGTACATGCGTTTGTAGATTGAATCAGACCGCGGTGTTTCTTGCAATCGGCAGAAATCTACGCGCCTCGTGCTGCTCCAAAGATCGAAACAAATGGAAGCTTTGGATAATTAGCAAATACGACGAATTACGTTTTTCTCATTCATTACGGAATCCGTTACGACGTTCCATTTGGAATTGTGTTTGCTTTTATTTTCTTTTATTCACCGGCTGCAGTTCCTCCGGATTCAATTATTTTTCAAATTGTACGAGTTTCCTTTAGGATGCGATAACTGACGCGAGTAGGAAAGAAAACGAAGGTTCAAGGGTGAGAGATAAAGAGGGAGAGAGAGAATGGGAATAGATGGAATTCGCGGTGCGGGGAAGAGGCGGCGCGTGCGCCCGGCAATGCCCAAATAGAAATTCAATTGATCTTGTCCGTTGGTGTCGGACTATCCATCTTGGTCCTTCCCGACGCTGCTGGCAGCCACGGCGTCGCTCGCGTCTCTCCACAGACCCCGGGGCAAGCCATCAGAGACTCTTTCTCAGTCTCTCTTTTTATTTCTCTTTTTCTTTATGTTTTTATCCCTCTCTCTTCCTCCCGCTAGGTCAGCGTCAGTTTCCGCGTCTTTCACGCTACGACAACGTCTCACGATCACGACGATACGTACATTCCCAATAGAGAAAACCGCGAGCCACACACGCAGCAGCGATGAGGGACAAGCGGAGTACGATCTTCCGTCTGCCGGAAAAAAGGGGGGCCCCTCTCCCCCCCCCCCCCCCCCCCCCCCTTCTTCCCCCCCCCCCCCCCCCCCCCCCCCCCCCCCCCCCCTTCAGCGCTTGTTTGTCTTGGGCGCGCTCTTTTCCTCTGTTGAGCCGCGCAACTAACAACGCTACAGAGATTCCTCCAGAATTCGCGAAATCCCTGAACAACACTCGGTAACTCGAGATTCTTGAAATAAATCAACCATCATCGCTGGAAAAACAATATTTTGTTTTACACAATCCATTTCATTATGGTTCAGATTTTTCAAATAAAATGCTGGCGAGATCAGCAACAAAAAATCTGGAACATTGTCTGTCACATTTTTCCGGCGCGTATCTTGAAAATTTTACCGTCAAATTTCATCGAAGAATCCACGAGGAAAAAACGTACTCTCTGTATCGAAGGACGTCTCTATCACACTTGGGAGCTTCTTATTAAAGAATTACGAGAATCACCCTGGAGGTGGATCACACGTGAATTTCAGTCAATTATACTTTAGTAGAAAAATTATTCATGGTAGAGCGGAGAGCTTTCACGAGAGGCGCGATGCAACGAGCCTGAACGATATGCATTTAACGTACGAGCATTTTAATGCCCACATACTTATTCCTTTACGTACATTCATAATATACGAGCAAAAGGATGTGTTTTTTTTTTTTTTTTTTTTTAATTCTCAAGAGTCCAGAAGCTTTTCGGAGCATACCACAAACATCCCTTTGCGTATAAAACGTCATGTAGATTTGCTTATAGAAAAGGGATGGCTCGTTGGGTCTATACATCTTTTCAAAGTGGATGAATGATGTATCGTAACGACTCTAATGACGATACGCTAGCTACTGCTCCGAGCTCTACGCTGAGTTGGTCTTCACACACGGGAAAGCCCCTTGCCCTTCGCTACCTCGCACTGTTATTTCCGTATAAATTTATATATCGTCTCACTCTCTTGGGTATTAAGCTAATTGGTGATACAACATTATTACAATGCGTTAAAGTAATAGCCTTACAGACACGTAAATATGTACGTATACACATATTGTACATAAATATACAAAATGTATATTTTATATATATAGAGAGAGAGAGAGAGAGAGAGAGTTATGAAGTGGGCGAGAGAGCTCGCAGAAAAGGTGCGGAGAACCGTGAAAGAGCGCTGTGAGTAAGAGATCCGTGATTTCGATAAGAGAGAGAACTCGAAGCTCCAACAGCAGCTCTTTTATATTTAGCGAGCCATCTATAAGGTGAACTTATACGAATAGGCGGCCAGAGTGATTCGATAAAGCACCCGCACGAAGTACGTAATACACAGCATAAACTCACCGGATCCAACTAATAGGTCGATAAAAAGCACCTTCTCATTTTTTCACGACGTCGACGCATCGCGCACCGTCTTCTGTCGCACTCTCCATTTTTTTCTTCGTATTGAGAATATATCTGTATCGATATTTATGTGGAAGAAAAAAATTATGTATTTATATGCTTGGGGCGGCAGGATCACGAGAGCCTCGAAACTCAATAATCAGGAAACGAGATAAAATCCCACCTTGATACTCTCTGACTACCGTCTATTTATGCTTTTGCATAAAAATTGGATTACCAGCCTTTTCATCAACCAACTGAGGTCACATAAAAGCCAAAAGTATCCATTACCGATAATATATAAGATGGAGGCCGCTCTGGGAATTTTCCATCAACAAAAACACCGGGTACATCGATTATCCACCCATAATGATGAATATCCAATTTTTCTTAAATTCCTGCAAAGAAATGCACTATTTTATCGATCTGACTCGACCATGGAATGGCCATGGAGCATGGAGCTTCATTATTTCTTAAATTTTGTTTATTTTTCACAGAATATGTGATCGAGTGCGCAATTGTGTGCTTCGGGCACTCATTATAATGACAGTGGTACTTAAAATTCTTGGAGTACATCCAAATTCACGATTGCCTCATTGTTCAACTTGTCTCAAGTTATATAGGTGCATTCCAATTACGTGTGCTCTGTGTGGCCTCTCTATGAATTAACTGCTGCGGACCGAGAATCAAACGAAAACACTATTATCGTAATTAATTATCACTTATTAACGTCATTTGGCTTTCGGAGCTTTGCGAAGCGGAAAAGAATTCGTTGCTTGCAGAAAACTTTGATTAATTGCGACTGATTAGGAAGACAAGTTTTTTAACGAGCAGCGAGTTGCACTAATCGTTCTTGATTCTTTCGTTTGATGGATTAATAATGGTACGCTGAACGAGTGCGATGACTTTTCACTGTGTGGAAAATATATTTTTAGTGGAATGATTCCGTTTCGTTGCTTCTCGCGTTTGCTCCGGGGAACCCTTTACTTTTCCAGTCTTTCAGATGTTTTTGGGATTTGTTTATTTATTTATTTTTTTGCTCCTTTGAAATATCCTTTGACGGAGAGTGCCTGGTCCTCGGGTATGCGCGTAGTTCGGCATAGAGAAAGGATGAAATAAAATGAAAAATAGCCGGGACCTCAACAGCCCGTGACGTAATTTACGCCGACACTCCCGACCGACTTTGGAAAGAAATTTCGTGTTATATAGAGTGTCACGCATCCTTAGGAAACTCGAGCGACGAATACACACAAGACGAGAGCGGCTGCGAGAAGAGACGTTTCGCATATTTATCGTACGAAGCGTATATGCAAAGTCTCGCTCATAAGAGTTTAGATCTTGCGCGGATTTCGAAATGCTCGGGGTGGAGGATAGTGAGACACGTGTCATCGCGATAAATCGTCTATGCGCTCGACATTTGCTGTTTGCTTTGGCCCAGGCCGCACCAACGCTTATACTACATTGCGCGCGATCACGTGAGCCCGATGACACGTGTGTGCGCCAACCGTATACATTTGATATTTCTTATACATCAAGAATCTCGTGCATCTACAGATTTTCAACTCACAACAGTCTTTGATTTCCCAGCTAAACTTTTTAACCCGAAATTCTGATGAAAATTGAATTTTGCGAAAAAGAAATTTATTTTATTTATTGTCGAATTATTTATAAGAATTCAATGCTTCGCCGAGATTTCGAATTGATGGGAACAAATTATAAAGTAAATGTGAAGCAAATCGAATCATTGATTCGATTATAATTAATATGCAGAAATTATTAAGAGCCTGTCGTGTTTCGTGTATGTGTCTATGTGTCTGCGTGTGTTGTTGCGTTTGCGATGAACGCGAGATCTCCGAGGCGGAGAGGAAGTTTGAGGATACGACACTCTCGTGAAGCATCGCCGGGATTATATGGGCCGAATCGGTACCGCATATATGCACTCATCTCGCGCGTTTCTCTGCTTCTTCCGTTCTCTAGCTCTGAGAAGAGAAAGAGAGGGAGGAGGACCAACGAGTGAGAGAGAGCGAGTCAACGACGATTTCTGCATAGCCGTAGAAGCTCCTCGCGGGACTTTTGACTCCGTGCACCGGGTTCTCGCGGATCGGAGTGTAAAACTTGGCCACGCACGGTTAAAGCTCCACACCTCACAGCCATTATTTGTTGCTTCCGTTCCCCATACGATCTCGCCTTCATTTGCCGCGTACTATTTTAATCATCAGCCCGTCGAGGATCATATAAAACCGACGGCTCTGTTCGCTCGAGTATTTCCCCTCATCTGCGCTCCCTCTAACCATGAGCTCTGGTATCAATGTAGCAAGTACTTCAAAAGCCCCGAGTTTCCGAACTATTTTTCTCCCTTAAGAACAACTCCACGTGAAGATTCTAAATGTTATCCTTTTTTTTCTTTTTTTTTCTCTTTTTTTTCTTCGCAGCTGATTCGACAGCGACGAATAAGTCTCATTCGCACAATTTCCCAAGACAAATATCGTTTTCTGCCTATTAATAACGTCGACTAATCACGTCAATATTTTTCTCCGCCAAAACGGGACTGCGAAGAAAAAACAAAACATGTCAACGCAGCCCACGTGTCGGACAAAAAATCAGAAATAATTTTTAAATATTTAACCACCTCCGTTGATCAAAAATCTGCACGTATTAATCGAGCAAATGTGTCAACCGAATAGTAATTAACGAAGAAATTAAACGAACTTCGTAATTAATCGAGTTTTTTTCACCTGAACTGGGAATCACTTAAAATTTGGATGCAAAAGCGTCTTATCGCGTGGCTGCATCGAGCGATTGATTGCCAGGCGTAAAATTCAAGATCGTATGGTAAAGAGTGTGCGAGGAGGTATAAAGCTTGTTAACCTGGACACCGGCGTTGCTTTCTTCCTTGCCGCTCTACGGCTCTCCGTCTAAGCGCATATAATATGTGCGTGTGTGTGTGTGTGTGTGTGTGTGTGTGTGTGTGTGTACAGTTTTGTGTTTGTGTGTAATCAAAAGCGCTGCCCCGGAGGGTTGACTGATTAACTAATTATCGGCTAGGCGGTGGGACTACTGCTCCGGATCATCCTGTGAGTAGAGTCATAAACCATTTCCAGGGCTACGAGAATAGCTCTACAGGTTGTCCCGAGAACGTTGGAACAGCATTACCATCGGCGGCGAAGCACTGTTCAGTCTCATGTACTAAACGTCTGACTCTCTATATAAACCGACAGGACACACATGTACATCGATACACTCGTTACAAAGGGCGAAGGGTGGCTTTGCAAATTTACACATCCGTAAGGGATGTCCCAATTGCCCTGCCCATATAAAAAATTCACTGGAATAAACGAGAACTTCCTGTTTCATTAGCTTTTCCTCACTGAAAGATGAAATTTTGTTAAAAAAAACGTCAATATTTTGTTGATCATGGTGGAGTAAATATTTTTTTCATAATTTTCAAATTTTCGTTATTCTGACAATATATTCCAGTTGTAATAAAAGTGTCAGCGAAATTTACGATTGAAATGACAAAAATTGACTTTCGGAAAAAAATTTCTTCTATATTTATTGCTGCAATGACAAAATTTATGTGATTTTTCAAAAAAAACGTTGAGTCAAACGTATCGAACAAAATATATCGATATTTTCCAACAAAATTTTCCTTTCAGTGTTTGTGCGAATGTTTATTTCTTTTGCGAGGATTCCAATTCGTTTTTCATACGATGCTGCGATATCTTTGTATATTAAATTTGCTGCTGTATATCTATGGCGATTTGTGGACGTTACTCGAGCGAGAAAACACTTAAAGTTCCAGAGGATTTTTTTCCACTCGGTAAAACTGAGCGAGCTTTCGCGTCTCTCCATTTTATTTTTTATCTCTCATGGACAACGCGGCGAATATATATGTGTATATCGAAGGTGATGAAGCGACGTGAGATACGTTAAATATCGAGTTGGCTGGAGAAGGCGAGCTCCTCCCCGCCGCTGCACCAATGGTGCACGATTTAATGAGCCCACGAGAGAGCCTACACAGAAAACCCTTCTGACCATCCTGTATTCGACTCTATACGTTAGATCGTAGCGCCCGCGTGCCTTTTAACCCTCTCGACGCGATCGCTGCAACCCAGAGCTCATTAGCGATGGATTAATATGATCCGGTCTTCTTCGGCGTTCTGTGGTCGCCTTAATCAACCGCATACAGAAAAGTAAACATTTCGTATGAACACGAATCGGCCTTTTGGAATAAAAACTTCACGTACTTCTGAATTTTTTTTGTTTTTTTTGTTTTTTTTTTTTTTATTTTCATCCGAAGCTTGCAAAGTGTATCGAGCAATTTTGAAATAAAAAAGATCAACCGATTTTACAACGCCTGATGTACAACGAGAGGGGAGAAAAGCAAATCTTGCGACTCGACTATTTGATTTTTCGTTCGGAATCAAGACCTCGTGGATTTGCGTGGTCGGGGACATGCGAAGGTAATGGTGTGTGCGTTATTCTGATAAATCACCCAAGTCCCTGTCAAATCTGACGTAACTCCGAGCTGGTCGACTCTCGATGGACGCGAGAATAAAGTTTTGCCAGAATCTCTATTCACTAGACGTTTTTTTTAAAACCAGACTAGACGCAAAAAATGTCGTAAATGAATGTTCTTAATTTCATGGAACAACCTGTGATTACGTGTGTGACATGAAAATGGATTGTTGATTGAAAAAAATTGTGGACAGTGAGTCTGTAGTCAATTTTTTTTTTTGAAAACTTTTATAAAAAGTTGGCTTTTTGATAGATTTTTTCTTTCCGATTATCAAGATCACAGATTGTGACGGAATTTTTATTAATTGCTGTCAAAATTTTATTTTTTAATTTGTTTTTTTTGTTTGCCTCTGATGAGATAAACGATTAGGAGGGTGTCAATTTGACAGTCGTTTTACGACTAACTGTCAACCCGTTTGGGGTCACAGTCAGCCATTCCGCACTCTCTCGTCGGGTGCTCGATCTCATCTCCGTCATCTTGGCGATAGCGTTCGCGTCAGACTGAGGGAACCTCGAGCTTTCGCAGCCGACGACGAGGACCATTAGCTGTTTAATGCGAGCCTCTTTAGCCACGGCTAATTAATGACTGGATATTAAGGTAATTGTAATGAGTTGAAATTACGGCAATCACGCGGTACACGCCACTGTATGCCGCGCGGAGAATCGCGGGAAGCCTCTTCCCCCCACCCTCCCCTCTCTCTATCCTTCTTTCTCTTTCTCTCTGTTTCTCCAACACTTTTCGTGTGTTCCGCCTCCAACACCAACTCTTCTCTTCAAAAGCCTTTCTCTTCCCGTTCCTCTTTTTCTTAGAAAGTTTTCGGAGCATCGCTCGAGCAACGATCCACGCGCGAGAAAATTAATCGCACTTGTGAATTTTTATCTTTGAGTGATTAGAAGACTGCCCCAAGATTTATACCAATATTATTCATCAAATTCACATTATATGCCGATTTAATCTCAAGGTCAAGATTCTCAAGTTTAATTCATGAGCCTTGAATTTCAAAATTCAAGTATTTTTATGGTTTCAATGAAATCAATGATGTTGAAGGTCGGAAACGCATACATTTATTTGCGATGTCCAAAAAAATCGTGACGATCATAGATCGAGATTCCAAATAAAATTTTAATCACGGAATCGCTTTGGAAATGGAAAAAAAATGGTATTGGGAGTAGAGGCGAACGCATCCTTCTCATAAAATCGAATCAGTTCCGAACGAGGTCTCTACGCGCTCAAACTCTATGTCAGTAGTTGACACACGAATGTGTTCATGGAGTATGCGTTGGTAGCGAAGCCACCCTTGAGCCAGAAGGGCTGAAAATATTTCCTCAGCGCTTGGCCATCTGTGGAGAGAAAGTTGAAACGTCGCTCGGCTTGATTGGGGTGGTCGGTATTACCGAGACGTAGAAAGGCGAGTGAGTTATCGCGGTCGGTGGTGAACATGGTAACATCAGTAGAGACGAGAAAGGCAGCTTTTCTTCTCTGCTACGTAATCGATATGATGAACTTGCTGAATTATCGTCGGGCCTTCGTCGTCCAGGGGTGCGAAATTATTATTCCGATAAATCATCGTGACACGTAATGAAATGGCTTGGCGTATCGATGAAATGGCAATTTTCAAACGCGTGGAGTAATAATTTGATCAATTATTATTGAATGCTCTCGGAGTGGCATGCAATTCAATATAGAGAAAGTATGATCGATCAATGATGTTGCGTTAGTCTCTCCGATAATAAGGAAATATCGTCGATAAAATGTTGGAGGGAATCGTCGTATGGAAATTTTCATAAATTATCGCTCGTGATATCGACGAAAGTGCAAATTCATTACAAACTCCGCTCGAGGCTCGCTCCGCGTTCCTTTTTTTGTCACGTTTTTTCCCTCATTCTGACATGCACGCTAACCGCGTGATCATGCTCTAATTATCTACGCGCGTTCGAATACGTCTGTCGGGACCGAACAAGCACAATCGATTCGTTGGCCAATGGTGCTTGGGCAAATTAGCTGCGGCAGTCTCCGATGAGCATTAAAATAATAACGTCCATCCGGATTAATGGCTTCTAATAATTAGGCAAATTCTTCCTGCTCGTTATTTATTCCCCTGTTACTTTTTATCAGTCTCGATCATTGAGCTAATCATTTTATTTTAGTATATGCATTTCATGCTCCATTATTTCCCGATGTTACTTCTGATCTGATTTATAAAATGAATTTTCTTATCGTTCCGCTCGTCGACTGATATGGCGTCGATTTACAAACCCAGTTCCAAATTATTGTTTTAACGCATCTTCCACTGTTTTCGTCGACCCGAAAACTTTTCTGCGATCCGGCGACGAATCGGCGCCGATTATTTCTCGTCGATCTTTTGTTTTCTTGTCCCGAATTTTCAACGTGTTATTTTTCTATCATCTCCTTCCTCAAAAAACTTCAAAAAACCTTCTCCTTCCCGGACTTCTCGACCCGTTACCGTGCACTTAAATTTGAAACGGGTCCAAGTTTCTCATCCCAAGAAATTCTGCAAAATTCTTACAAGCAACGACGATATCGTAGCTTCTTAATTTTTTGTACCTTCAATGATACGTCGGATCGTCGCTGGATGCGAAGCTGCAGAAAATTTCTCGCTGAGAAGTTATATACGAGCTGCGAAAAGTTGCAAGTATCGAGGGTGAGTTTGCGGAATTACGGATCTTCGCAGCTGAGGGGAAATTTGCGGTAAAGCAGAGACGATGCTAACCGGCTGAGTTACAAGTTTTTAGTGTACTCAATCGCTGCGTTGAGAGGCAATACCGAGGAGGAAAGTCGAAGGGCGCTTTAATAGGTGACCATTAGGAAGGTGAGACTTCGGGGAGTCGTAGCCATTGAAGAAACTCGAATTTATTGACCTCAATAAAACCACCAGAACAAACTTCTAAAAATGAATTTATTACGTGCCAAAATAAATTGATTTTCATCCGCTAATTATGGGGGACAATAAATTGTTTTATGTTTTTTCCGACTTTATGTAAATTAATAATTATATTTATGGCCATTCATATGTTTCTGGGACGTCACAACTCGTGAATCGTCGATTGCGTCGAAATACCACCCCTACCCGATCCAAACTGCCCCCGAAGAGAGCGTCGTCTTTTTTCGCGAAATCGTCAGTTTAAATTACGACAAATGTTCGTGCTAGTGCACGTCCTTAATAATTTAAATCTCCATTAATATAAAATCTGCTGTAACTCAAACTGACGATAACAAAAATTGTTTGGGGCTCGTCCGATCTGGTATTTTGACACAACTGATGACCCGATTTCAATGGGCATTAAAATCATTTTGAGAACTTTGCTATGCCAGTTTTCTTGAGTCGTTTTATCGTGTTACATTTAATTTGCCAGAAATTCTTTGAAGACTTCTTCTTTTTGATATTTCGGATCTCGTTATGTTCGGAGCATTTTTGCTTGTTAATTTCGGAGAATTTTGTTGCCATTTTTTGCTGCAGCTCTGCTCGTGGATTCCTTACAGTTTGCACGTTGGTCCATCGACTCATATCGTCAGCGATAACCGGAGGAAACAAGAGTCATATAATTTCCAATGCATAATTCACGAGTATTCGAAATAATTCGAGAAGGGGTTTGATGGGGATGAGAGAGGCTCGGCTGGTGCGGTTCGTGCAAGCGTGACTGGCGTCGAACGGATATTCAGCTCGGCTTTCCCTGGGGTAGGCGAGTGGTGATAGGAGTTTGTCCTCTTCGCTCTGTAGCTCTCTGTCTCTGAAGCATCATACAGAAACGATTCTTGCTAGCGGAGGTTGGTTCGTTCATAGCCGGAGCGCTCGTGGAAGCGAGGGAAATGTGTAATTCAAATGAGTTACGAGCGTATCACACTCTTGGGAAGTAGGTGCTAAGCGGTCGGATATGCTGATAGAGAACGATGATACCGAGGTCTCGCGTACGCGAGAGGGTTGCGAGGGAGGGCCTGGAAATATGACAATGTACGAGGGTGTTCCTCTCCCATGTGCCCAGGAGCCTGGAGCCTCGGTCATCTTGCGAGACACTTTGTGTCACGAATCTTTCTCCGGGATATGACTACAAACGGATATGCGATAAACGTCGAGCGTGGAATAGCGATTTCCTCTTTTCAGTGATAGCTCAACGAGGAGATCACCTCGAAATTGTTCGTATTTATCATCGCGTCTTGCTGGAGAATTAATAAATTGATTATTTCTCGTCCGCTGGCTCCTCTGACGATATCATTCAGATTTCTGTGAACGTACAACGAAGCCACAAAGTTAAGGGTGCCAATGGGTTGACGAAATATCTTGTAAAGCAGAGGAGGAGCACAGAGCAGTTACCCTGTACACATATCTACGTATTACACTCGACGGTAGTGGGACGCGATGAGATGTGATCGCTCGGTGATGAGCTGCGGGCGACCCGATGGTCCCGACGCGCTCGTCCTCGCATCCTCCTTTTCCTACACATTTCTCTGCGCTTTCTCGCTCCCTCTCTCTCTCTCTCTCTCTCTCTCTCTATCCCTCTTCTGAGTGCTCGTATCCAGTTACCCTTTCAGACATATATCCGCCTATATCCCCGAAGCCATACACACCAGTTCGCTCACCGCTTCTCATTTACAACCTCGTTTAATTCCCTCGTCGGTAACGCGCATAATACGTTTATGCATAGGTCAGGTGCGAAAAAAGCTTCGAGCTTTCCATCTCTTCGGACCAGAATTGAACACTCCATCATATTCCCTGGCTTCCAGCTCTATCAACCATCGGAATTATTCCGCGAGCTAGCTTGCAGTTTGAAATTGCACTATCGCGCTATTGTCCGACGAGGCTTTTAATCAGCAAAACGGAAAAAAATAAAATTGCATGGGAAACGGATGGTAAATTTTTTTGCGAGCGTGTTTTTTGATTGTTGGCAAATTTTTCCGCGAGATTTTATGGCAACCGCGATTTCTGATGATTTTCCACGGAGCAATTAGCACATGGCGATCTCTAGGTCGTTTGTTTCATCGGATATTGTCCGGAGTCCATTTGGAGGGAACGAGGAGGCAAACAAGCTCTCTGATCAGCCTCGCGTAATGATGTTATGACGTGTGACGTTAGAGACTACGAATAAAACGCACTCAAGCGGATCTCAGTGAGAAAAGGCGAGACGATGTATAGTGCGAAGAAGCAGCGAATACTCGTCGAGTCTACGAGTGGAAAAGAGAAATCCTGCGAATCGGGATGAGGCGAAAGAGAGGGACGGATATGCGCGAAAGATCGGGCTGAAGTTTCGTGCTCTCGTAAAACTCGCACCGGTGAATGTATCAAGTCCGAGTTAGGGCTTTTCTATCTCTCTTTTTGTGTTGGTGTGCTCGAGTGGCCGCGTGGTTCGTCGCTTATTATTTGTAACCCTGGTGTTCCAACAGCATCCATTTAATCTCTCTCAGTGTGGAGGGTTTCTTTGATCAGCGCGCGACCGCATCTGCCGAGCAATATCTCAGACGATGGTCCCCGGCCACAAACGGGGTCCCGGGCGCGCGAGCTCCCCGTCTTCCTCGCACCAGGGCATTTGTTTCTGTCAACCAGCATCTCCGGTTGTTGGTGCGTGCCCCGACGTTACCGGCACTCTCGCGCGGTTTCTTCGATTCCTTTTTTCACTCTCTTTCTCTTGGTCGTTCTTCTTTCTCCCTCCTCCTTTCATTTCATCCTCCCAGCTCTTTCCTTTCGAACGTTATATCGCGTCCCGGAATTTACACGTCCCGAGTTTCCTTTCGCAAAATGGCATCCCATCAAAAAAAGAGAGAGCAGGAAGTACTCTGCACAAAAGACAAAAGGTCCTTGGCGGTGGCGAGGTTGATGATTCCTTATGGTGCGCACCGAGAGCGCTCTGGGACGCCTCCTCGGACTGCTACCTATAGCTACTGTGCAAAATGTTAATTATCTACCGAGGCCACGAGTTTAAAAGCCGCGAGATTAACGTCAGAATTAACCGGAATATGCACAAAAACAAAAATCCAACATGCGTTGTCACTTTTTTTTTTAACTATTCCATTGTACCCGTAAAATTCGACGATTACACACGAAGAACATAACCGAGTGTTGGTGCTCGAAGTTGAGAGGAAAATGGTAATATAATGGTCGGAAAAGCGCAGGACGAAAAGCGATTCTTATCACGTACCGGGATACGGGTTTTAAATCGATCGATCACAGAAGCGGCAATTATCGAGCGCGTCATTAATATTTAACGAGGTGTAATATTTCTTCCGTTTATATCGCGTTCGGCTCTCGTCGCGGTAGAAATGAAAAAAAGATCGATGAATATAGCAGAGATGAAGAAAAATAAAGGAATCTTTGGCCACGACGCAGATTCGCGATTCGTGTCCAGAGCCGTCCAGATTTTCGTCGAGATTCCCGGCATCGTGGATTATGAAGAAATATAGCGTGTAAAAAACAAAAAAGAGAATTCAACGCGCGTTCTGCCTAACGAGTTGGAGCCTCGGTCGGCGACATGCGAGAACGAGAAAAAAAAACGGAATTTCCACTTTTTTTGGTTTATTGGCTAATTAATAACGACTACCGTTCTCGTCATGCACTAACTGAGGGAGAGCGAGGCGGAGAAGCCTCTCGCCCGTGGATCCAGCAGCGGCGGAACACGCTACACTCTTGCGAATTCGCGAGAACGGTGCCACATATTTCCGCGGGATACCTTAACGCATGTCCACGTGTATTTATTCACAGAACACGGCGAAATAAAAATAAATATTGTATAGAGTGAATGCACAAGGAAAAAGGAAACAGTGATCTCGTGATAGTGCATACGCAGGTCGTGATTGAACGAGAGGAAAGAGTGGGACAGCGCGAGAGAGAGAAAAGCGAACGGCGAGTGGAGCGAGCGAGTCAGAGGGCGCTAGCGCCCGGCGGTAATATATGTAACGCAGAGTTTGGAGTAATGCTACGTCAAAGCCAGCGCCACCGAAAATATGAGCCGGCTGCCGAGCGCTCCGCTAATGCACCGTCATTTATTATGCTTACATTATTTTCGGATTATTAGTTCGCGCTACACACGCACACTTACTTAACTCCGTCCCTTTGCCATTGAATAAAAACGAACCAGTTATAAAGAAAAAACAAACGCACAAAATTGGCCTTTTGATCGACTGGAAGAGGCGAAAAGTGAGAAACCGGTCGTTCGCGGTTCGACGCTACATTTTTAATCGTTCAGTTCCACAAAGAATCGATTCATTTTTAACCTCAAACTTTTATCCGTGTCTCAGCCGTCAATCCATTTTTTTTTTTTTTTTCAAAGCTTTCACCACCAGAATCTATGCTCTTTCGAAAAGTCTGGGGGCATGCACCCAAGCAAACTCGATTCCACATAAATACAGTTGTAGTCTCGTTGCGAGGACACTAAATCGAGTTGGAGAGAAGATCCGATCAGAAGACTAAGGGAGAGTCCTTTCTTCTCTCCTCCGGGACTGTAAATATTTCAGCACCGATAACAAACAATAACGTTGAGCTGATAAGGCTCCACGCTCTTTCCCTGTATACCAATCCTCACCAGTCTCTATATACGCCGCGGAGAAAATGCTGGAACCGTGAACGAGAAAGCAGTTCAATGACGAGGGTCGTGACTGGTTACATCGTCGTTCAGCCGAATAGAAAACTCGAACGGTTTTCTCATGCGACCGAGGAATAAGATAGATGTAGTCTACGCTGTCAAAGCCTCGTGGTTTGAAATATTTCTACAGATGTCTAGAGTAAGATATAGTTTTAACAGCAAAAAGAAGAATGAAAAAAAAAAAAACAAAAAAACAAAGTGGTTCATTTCTGTTTTTGACACAAAACTTGATGACATTTCGATCGACTTTCGAATCGAACGCTACGTCGGACTCCCACCCATTATATTCACTACACTGAGAAAAGAATTTATTTATATGTACCAGGATTTGTTAACTGCTAACAAATGTAAAATTGGATACGGCAAAATAAATGTTTTTGAATAATTAATTAATCATTTATTTGAGCCTCTCGATTTTGTCTGAAATAAACATTTGTTAATAGTTAATAAATGAATCGTTCGATAGAACGTAATCTTTGTTGTTACCAAATGAATTTGGAAACGAATTACCAAAATGAACGAAGTCTCCGATATTGTTCACGGCTATAGGATTTCGAGTATTTTACTCACATCACGAGAATGCGATCGCCTCAAAGTTGCTCGGACGAATGGAAAAGACAAAAATGCAACTTTTGGTTCTTCAAGTTCTTCCTGTCCTATCGTTACAGTTGCGGATGGAAAAATAGTGAGGAGATGGAATGCAGCTCGGTCTGAATAAAAGAAGGTGGGATAAGAAACGGTGAAGGAGGAGAAACGTATGAAGGGAGAAAACAGAGGAAAGAAACCGTGAGCAGGGAAGTAAGAGACTAAGGCTTATGGGTATAGCTCGCTGGGTATAGCTGTTGGTTGCTCCGTCTTACGTGGTCTCAGTGTTTGTGCTCTCGCCAGGGAGCACAGAGAGAAATGGCAACGTATTTATCAGTGCTTCTGTCTTTGTTGCACTTGTTCGCTGGCTTGTCTTATTCGCCAGCAGCAGCAGCAGCAGCAGCAGCAGCAGCAACAGCAGCAGCGTTCCACATCCAAATCCATTCGCTCGTCCGCCACCAACCCCCGGGTATATATACATTACACGTGTGTCTATATATACTTCGTTTTCTGCTATGCGTTCAAGAGCCCTGCCATTTCGCGTTGTGCGCATGTGTACTCAATCTTCACAGTGCCGACTTTGACAGCTGTCCGGAACAGAGCGTACAAGTCCTCGCAGCCAAGCTCATTCCTTGTTCCGCCAAATAGAAATCTACACCGATGAAATTCAATTATCTGAACTTAACTATCGCGTGCTAATGAAACGAGAAATTGTCTGGAATTTTGAGGATTCTGACGAAGGCACAAAATCAGCTGGGACGGAGAGAAGAAAAATTTGCATTTAGCTGGTCGATTCGGAGCTTTGGCTCGTTGAAATTTCGAGGTTTTTGAAGAGAGTTCAAAAAGTCTGGAATAAATATTGGAAACTGCCTCGGCTTCATTCGTCACAACGATCGCTCGATATATTTTTCATTCGATTGGGTGCAAACGTAATGAACTGCAAACTCATCACTTCATTTTTCATTCGTCGTGGGGTAAGGGGTGACCGATTCTACCGTTCGTTCGCCGATTGGTCTCAAATCCATGTCGAGGTTTTCTCGTTTCGGTCGTTAATGGTTTCTGGGTGGAGCCAACGGCGAGCCAATCGTTTCGAGCAGTTTCTCCACTGGAGAATATCTTTCTCTTTTGAGATCGGCCATTGATACGATTAAATGATTCACCTGTTGGATGACGTTAAAGAATTTCGTACCTCATAATCGATTATTTCCGAGTGGCTCGTAGAAATATGGATGGCTTGTGTAAGGATGAATAAATATTTCTAGAACGCCAAAGGCGGCGAGCAAATGAGTGTGTAACATTTCCGTATCTTTATTCTGATGTTTTACGTTTGTCCTTTGAAAATGGGCTACACGAGGTTTTGAGCACGATGTAAAAAGGAAACTCGTCTTGTAAAGTCGAGAGCTCATGCTCGATGCGCACTCAACGGCTACAAGCTAAGGTGTAGGCGTCTTTGCTTCGCCGTACATAACGAATACCGTAAACAGTGCGTAGGCCAACATTCATAACTATACATATGTGTATACACTGAAGATTGAGACGTCAGACGCCTGTGGTGCTTGATTGATGCTCTTCATTCACCGGAACGAGGAGATCTTCGCATGCGGATGCTGCGCCGACCCTCGCGAAGCTTTCGTACTCGATCGTAAAAGTCCGCAAGCACGTTTTAGATTTTCCCTGTCTCGTTTTCTCATTCTCCGGGCAATTTTGAACTGACTCTTTTTTCAGCCGATACTTTTGGAAATTTCTGACAAAAAGCTCAAATCTCTGATTCCCAGGAAGCCTGTGGAGCTGATGGCAACACGAACCACATTATTTCTCGATCCATCGAAATAAGCAACGATCTCGTGAGAGTTCTCATGAGCGAGGGACCGGAGGAAAAAATGCGGGGAAATTGTGGAAGGTTTTCTTCGAGTACACGAGGAGGATGAAGGCTTTTCTATATAGTTTCGATTGTGCGGAGGCTGCATGGCTATGTCTATAAAGCTACGATACACCTTGCAGCGTTCATCTCAATGGCGCGTACAAATAGTTCCCTCGTCTCCTTGCATTTGTCATTTCGTACGAATCCCTCTCGGACTGTGCAGTATCCTCTCGAAGTTCTTTCATTTCCCAAATAATTCCGGGTACCCTCATTAATAACGTAACGCGCGGACGGCAAACCAAGCTTCGCGGCGTGTGTATAGAGCGTGTTCACGGAGGCAGGTAGGTTCGTGCGCATTCCTGGTTGGCGGTGCGAGATTATTTCGTGCGAGAGGAAAAGTGCGGCGAGGAACGTTGGCGTGTGCGAGTTTCTTGTCTATCGGAGAAATGTGTGTACACATAGCAGTACGTGCTCGAAATGGACCATCTCGTTTGGTCGTTGCGGGAGCGCAGAGCCAGAGGATCCATGAAAATGAAACGAATTACCGATACAGCATCGAACTCAAACTGTAATGTGCGAGTCTCCCTCCGTTTTTACTCTCTTTTGCTGAAGCCGAGACGAAGAATCGATTCCTATCTTTAACCCGTGACCGAGCCAAGAACGATCCTTGGGATTGAAACGTCTTCCGGGATTGATTGCTCGTTGTCAGGTGGAAAGGAGACTGCTTATTGGTATAGCGTGACTTCGAACGAGTTCTCGCAACATCCCCCAAAAGGTCCTGCAGCGTATTATTCTTTTTTGACTCGTACAGAATGAAGAATACAAATGAGCAGGGGCTAATATTGCAACGTTAAGAATATTTTCACACGGGCATTCCTCTGGTCTATGCGCTTGAAGATCGGACGATGCTTGGCACATAAAAATGGTGGTTTTCTCGATAGCCACGACTGGCTCCATCATGGGCACCCCACAACCAATTGAAACGTTCCGAACAACGATTAATATACGCCCGTCACTTCCACCTGAATGACTCTTCATGGCTCGTTGCTTTTCTCTCTTTATATCGCCATTTTGAATTCCAACTCTTGCAATGTGGCCGGATAGCGGGGTCAAAGCCTTTCGAAGGGGAATGAGTTTGAGGAATCGTAGGCGGAGATGAAGGCTTCACGCGGCGATTGGAATGAGAAAGAGAATGTGTATAAGAGAAAAGAGAATACGGAAGGCGAGAAAGAACTACATGACCGAATGGGAGAAAGAAAGAAAGGAAGGATGGAAGTCATCGAGTCTGCCGCAGGAGGACAGCTCTTCGGCTCCTGACTGGCGAGAGTGTATGAGAATGAATGCGAGAAGAAAGATGGCTACGTATCGACCTCCTCGACACGATAGGAGAAGATGGCTTGGCGCACCTTCGCTTGATACAACACGAAACTTAGCTATATATATATATATATATATATTTAACAACATATTCGAGCGAATGAGAAAAGAGACCCCCGTTGCCCTCGGTTAAGAAAAAGAGGGGGATGTGTACGAGCGTGCGTGCAATGTACACTTTCCTACTACATCCTCGAGCACTCGGGCTAGAAACCAGGAAGGATAAATTCTATATTATAAAAGAGAGGCGCGCCCGAGGCCTCATTTATCATTCCAAAAGCTCATTAAGGTTGAATCTGTTGCTCGGTGATCGGAGTCTGTGGCTACTAATACCCTTTTTCGTCTCCTCGTACACTTCCTTCAAAATTTCATTATTTTATCCTCCCCTTTATCTCGTGATTACTGAATAACTTGATTTACAAGTTCGAGGGTAACGTACGTAATGAAGGTCGTACAGCAGCTTCCACGTAGTTCCATCAATTAATAGCAATAATTCTCATTATTTGAGGCTGTAGTCCGATGAAATTTTGTTGCATTGGAATTGCATGAATTGTCAGTTACTTCTGACGTATAAGTAACGATGAATCTTTGTGAATTTTCTTCCTGCAGATGCCATCAAGTTGGCATGATCGCAATTTAACGTGATGTTCCTGTTTTTCCATGCTTGGAATCCAAGCAACGTGTTATCTAAGTCCGAATTGGAGGCTTCGCAACGTCGACAGCTCTGAGGAGGAGAGAAAAAAAATTCGCGGACCTCATAGATCAAGCCTCATGGAAGCGATGTTCCATTGTCACGTGGCACTGCCGAGGCCAACATCACGAGCAAATAAAAGCTCTTACCAGCAGCTTTCGCATGCTGCTGACCTCAACTAGTTTTTCCCTCGAACTCGCCTCTAGCGAGATCCAAGAAATCGCCTTGGGGTTGTCCGTGCGCGTACGGTGCATTAGCTCTTCCGTCTTTCCCCTCATACCTCCTCTGATCTCTCCCTTTGTTTATCTCCCTCTCTCTTTTGCGTATAGTTTGGGGATCGCTCGCGAGATCGTCGCGGCCTAATGACACCAACGTCCTAACCCCACAGGGATCGTTCCTTCGTGATTTCTTTCCTTCATATATCCTCGCTCCAACACTTCTGCCTTTTTTCCCACTATTCTTTCCCTATTCTCTCTTTAAAGATCTTTCACAACCGCTGGACAGAAAAAATTACCCTCGAAAAATTCGGGCGTCAAATTTTGCCAGAAATTCGAATTATACAAATTCGAACTTGCCATCAATCACGAATTTTCGTAGTCTTTCCAATCCGCACGTAAGATTCTATGGAAACGAGACTTTGGTCAGTTGGGAAGCTCAGACAATGGAGCGATGAAGAGAAATAATGGATTCTGTGCTTTTATTGTGTATTTTTCTTGACGCAGGTTCGAGAGTCCACGATAAGTTGACTCTCGACAACTGAATACGGCAGCCGGTTGGGAACGCACCTTGGAGATTTCACATTGTGAAGGAAACGAAGCACAGCATTTGTCCCGAGCCGGGGAAAACGCCGAAGGTCTCTATCAACGTCCCAAAGTTTCTTTCTGTACTTGTCCGATTACGTGAAAGAGTGAAAGAAGGAGAAGAAGAAGCGAAAAGTCGAGTCGAGAGAGGGAGCGATGGGCGAGTGTACCACACGGGGCTGTTCTATCGCTTCTAGCTTTTTGCTAGAGCCCCTTCGCGACATGGTCTCGCCCAAACGAACGAGAACGAGTAGACGAAAAGCTTTGCTCGGAATGAAGAGAATAGGAGAAGTGAGACTGAGAAAGTCGCATCGATATATTTGTATGTGGAGATATATAGAGACGTGAGCGAAACAGCCGAAGAGAAAAGAGTGTACGGTGAGAAATGCAACTACTTTTATTTAGCTGGTTTCCCATTCTAGCGATTTCTCCATCAACGCGGTGCACTTTTTCACGAGCAATCTAAGAGTCCCAAATGGAGTTCACAATGAGACAGAAATGGCCGAGACCGCCTTGATGGTCCCTGGTGATTCGTCTTTCCACACGCGCTCTTTTTCGCTCCGATTCCCTTTCGGTCCTCCCTACGTTTTATAAAACCCGTGGGTTTTACTGAGGACTTTCAAAATGTCAACCATTTGGTAGAGAAAAACATATATTTGACATGCGATTCTTCAATGAATCAAGAGATTTCCGTACCTTGTTGCATTAAATTTCGTGTTTGTGGTTGCAGATTCGTAGACTATAAAAAAGCGATATACGATAAAGACGACCTTCTCGAACGAGGGGGAGAAGGTAGCCACACGATTGCCACCAGCATTCCCGCAATTATAAGGCCATCAGTGGCAGGCGTGCTGGTTTTTCTTCGAAGGCGAGAGGAGAGAAACGGGTCGCGGCGGCGAGCGTACAGCAAAGTGGATAGGACGCGATGCGACGACGACGAGGTTCCTGGCTGGTAAAGTCTCGGGCCACAGAGTGCAACGTCGGGCTCTGAGTTTTGTACCGCGAGATCGCGGTACAAAGCCTGGCGTGCTGCAGGCATTATACACAAGGACGTGCTATAAGTACGAGCGAGGCGTCGAAGCGACTCGAGATAAAGCCCCGAAAGGTGGATAGCCCTCGTAGCTGAGTTCTCCACTTTCATGTTATTCGTGTGTATTATTATCGAAGTTTAGGCTGCCCCACATGAGAGGCTTGCTGCTGCAGCGATCCAGGAATTGTTGATGCCCTTTTAATAGTGCATAACAATGTCTAAACCATGGACCAGTATTTGGAGAAAATTGAGAACGAGATGTAATGTAATTTGGGAGTTTGTTGGGTTGGCAAAGTTTTTCTTCCGACTCGAATCAACGAACCTGAATAATTTTTATTCAACTCATTTTTCAAACGTCTCTATGCAATACAGTTTTCGAAGAATATATCGTTGGAAGCAGATTCTGGAGATGTACGTGACGTGGAGCATGTGGAGACTGCAAAATAGTTCCGTCTCTTATACATGGACGAACAAGAGTGGCATGTAAATATGTGTGTCTCTGCAGGGCATGTTATCTCGCTTTCTCTCTCTTGTTTTCCGGGGCCTCGTGTGTCCATTCTGATCGTTATATCTCCATCTGAGGATCGTCCGCGGGACGTAAGAGGGCTGAACGTTGAAGGGTGGTTGTGCGGAGGCGGCCACTCGGTTCCCTCGTACATTCAAAGTTGGACGCCATCTCGACGTAGACCGAAGGAAGGTGGTTCGAGGCAGGCAACGGAGGAAGATAGAGCGAAAGGATGTCCGAGAGGTCTGCTTGTATCTCCAATGCGCTTCATGCCAGACTCTCTATGCATGTTCTTTTCCTCCTATGTACGTTTTGCTTGTGTATCAGCAGAGAATGAGATAAAGAGGAAAAGAGAAGCACCGAATGGCTAGGGAGAGAGAGAGAGAGAGAGAGAGAAAATACGAGAGTGAGAGTCCAGCGCAGGGGAAGCTTTCTCGTGTTTCATTTCCTGAGCTCCTATATAACTTTGTGCTCAACTCGACACCAGATTAATAACATCCCTACGTATCCCCAGTGCCTGCATAGTACGCTCTATCCTCAACCTACGAGAAAACTCCATCGAACAATTCTCCGTTACGTTCCAGAATGCTTTCAAACCCTTTATTCCTGCCGCTACTGCGTCGATGCGTCTTGATAAACAGCGTTTTTTTTTATCTCTATTAGCCAATCATAATTATTGACTCAATTTACTTGAGTACATGCCCCATCAATTGGGAAATCTTCATTACGTTGCCAACCGATCACTGTGCAAAGAAATCGTTCAATGATTCATGGGAAAATTTGTATTCGTTGCATTTTTCTTCCTACAATTTTCCGCGGATCGATCAATTTGTTTGTCCTAGAGACGAGAACATTTTTTTCCTCCATGCCAATCGTTAATTCATAAATGACAACGCGGGGTGAACTCTTCCAGCTGCAGGAACTATTCGGCTCGATGTATTTCCAGGGTAAACCTGAAGCGAATATAATCTCCACGATAAACCGACGATCCATGAATATTTTTATATCACAAAATCGTGTTGGAGTTTTTATTTTTTCGAAGGTAAACGGAATAAGTGATCCAGATAAAACGAGGGTCCTTATTATTGGAGGTACAACCGCAGAAATATTGAACCCTAGTTTTGGTTAAGGTCTATATAATTTACGTGATTCCAGTGGTTCTCTCGTTAACAGTGGAAGATCATAAATAATGGCATGTAGCGTTATATTGTTTAATACACTTATAATTCGACGTTGACCGTGATTGCTGCGTTGCGTGCCTGAACGCCTGCCCATTCTTCACCCTCTCGGTGAACGTTCCTTTATTAGTTTATTACTTATCTGAGCGCGTTGGTATTCTCCTGATTCGTGTGTTCGGGCATGCCCATCACGTCCGCAAAGCATGTGCAGGGACGACGCCATAGCTTTGAATGTTATTATTGTTATTATTATATTGCTTTATATACGAAAGTTTGGAGCTCGTGATCAGGAAATGTCCCACGTGCGGTCACGAGATCGGGGAGGTTGTTTTATTCGGATAGCTCCCACCGAACTGGCAAAGAGCGATCTGGCTAAGGAGAGAGATCAAATATAACGCAGCTTTTGGGGGTGGGAAAGCATCGAAGAGGGAGGGACTCGAGGTAATGCGTATTTGATTACACCTTTTCCAAGAGCTCACCACTAACAGCACAACACACACTCACCGGATCGGCCATTTTGGTCAACGCACTTTACCGATTCTCGTGTTTGCATTCGACTCTTCCATCTTCTTAACTCGATCATTTCCATTCCGATTAACTCCGGATTATCATATGGCGATCGGGGGGTCGTGAGCTCGAGGAGGGAACAGGAAATGCACGTCAAACATTCTTGTTTTCTATGCAAATAGACTGTGCAAATGAAACTCTATGTGTGGCAGATTATTTGTGCAAATTGTTTAAGGAAGCTTCCTGCTTTGTTATTCGCTGGATTTCTATATTTTGTTTGTACAGTTTTTGCCCGAAAAATGTATTTCCCTTACCAGGACTAGGAGCCACAAGAAGGTCGCATAATTGAGGCGTTTTTTCAGGTTTGTTAGAATTGACGAGCACAAAAAAAATGTGGAAAATTGATGTATACGCGGATGGACAGAATATCTACGCATCGGTAGCCAAGCGAAGGGAAAACATGCAATGTACTGAGAGGATAACTCACGGTGCGAGAAGTACTTGCCACTGGCAGTTTAATATCGTAGCTGCTAATAGCGAGAAGTGAGCAAGAGTTACAACTGGGACGATGGACGAGATGGGACGGAACGGAACGAAGCGATGGGAGGCCGAGCGGGCGAGTAGCGATAATGATGATGATGTTGATGATGATTACCACAGCGTGCTGGTCGAAGCAGAGAGGCTCTCGCCTCCTTTTCTCGCTGGAGATTGGACCAGCACCGCGTTGCTGAGCGGCATTGGCTCGGCCATCGAGTTTCGTGTTCTTCGTTGAATCCTCGTTTCGGATGCCGATGCGAAGGGCGGCTTGACAAAAAATCAGTATGAATAACGAGAACATTATGAATGTAAAAAAAAAAACGAGAAGCTGCTGGTTCTCGTTCGAGTCCCCCAACTATTTCACTCCTGGGCCCTTTTTATCTAAATTATCGGGAGGCTCGATCTTTCTCAATAAATAACACTTTTATCGACTCTATTCGTGCACAAATACAACTTTATTATTTTTATTAGTATAAAATAATATTATTCGGCTTCGTGGCTTTTGCTGCTTGTTTTTTTTTCTCATTATCGTACAACGATTGATCTCAACAAGTGGTATCAAGTATAATTGGTGGTGAAAGGGTTCAACGGACGAGAAGTTGGTATCTGGCTGAGCCGGAGGTGGGGAAGTGAGAAATTTTTCTCGACAGCGTCTCAATAGCGAACAATCTCTTACGCATCGGTGTGTCCGCTGTGCAAGTGTGCGTTGTTGTTGTTGTTTTTTTTTTTTTTTTCATTCGCCTGATCTGAGGCGGCGATTGTCTGGTGTCTCCTGATTGCGTGTATTTTTCATTCCCGAAGGACAAGCCAACGTGAAAAAAGCACGGACGGGCATCGAAAAGAATAAATATATGAAACAGCACAGAACGAAGATCGCGAAAGGACCTTTTTCTCTTCGTGATCTCCTTCCAGCTTTGCCAAACGCGTTTATATCCACAACCAACTGGACATATAACCCTCGCGCGTGTTCATTCTCCTCTGGTCTCCTGTATAACGCATTAGCATGCACCGTACGATGGCCAAAGCCGGTAGCAGGGAACGAGACATATGGCATTCGTTACTCGTGATACGCAAACTGATGTCTCCGTTTATTAGCTTAATCGATACTCGTTATGAGGGACGTATATACCTAATTAACCACACGAAACGAAAATGAACCTTTCACGTTGCTCCACTATCCCGACGTAGTTGAATTTCCGATCAACTCGAGTCCTTCGAACGCTCCTCTCAGGTAGACTCAAAAGAACCAACATTAATTCGCTAATGCACGCGACTTTATCTCGCCCGAGGATCGTCTGAAAAATCATCAAAAACCTCGCAATTATAACGTTATTGAATGGCATGGCATTGATTTCAAGGGCTCGAGCTAAATGAGCAATATTCCAATGCAAACCGAAATAATCGATCACGATATTTATAAATTCAAAGAATCTTCAGTAGTCTAGTAAAATGTCAATCGAGAAATCCGGGGCTTAAAATCATTTCTATACATTTTAATGGCTGGTCGCATTTTTTAGAATGTCCTGATAATTAAATTGACAGATTTTACGAGGGAATTAATGAATTTTTGGAACGTCGATTAGAGTCGCAGGATTAATAATCCCATAAGGACGTGTCAACTTTGTTTTTTTTTGTGAGTCGCATGAAAATTCTCAACGTTAGCTGTTTATTCATTCACCGGAGCGACCGAACTGTGTGGGTAAACATTTATTCACAACTGATTTGCATTAATTTAATTTCTTCGAGCAATTAGCCAGCTTGGTAGCCCGTTCCACTGTTATGAGGTTTATAAGAATTGCCAATGAGAGCCTGTAGTTTTAATTTGTTACATGTCCAACGAAACCTTTGAGGCCCTTGAACCGTAACTCCGTGTGAAACCCTCGGCCGCTGCTGATATCTGTGGGTAGGCAAACAACATGCACACACTGCTGTACAGTTTCTACATCGTCGGGGACGAGGGATGGTCCAAGTGTACTCTTGGGTTAACCGGAAGGGAAGACCCGTTCGTTGTAATGAATTTGGAAAGTGCAATCAGTAGCTTTCGAAGGGAAAGGAATGAGCCACGTGCTGTGGGCAGGGGCGATGATTCGCTTCGGCCAGAAAGTCGAAGAATCGTGTTTGATGGCTCTGCTTCAGGATATTTTTGTGTGAGCTGCCGAATGTTTGAATCAAGTGAGAATTCAAGGGGTAGTTTGCACGGATATTTATATTTGTATAAATTTCGGAATGAGGGAAAACGCTGATGGGAAAGAGAGCCGGAGAGAGCGCAGTCGGTGTTATTTCAGCGATGGTGGAGAACTCGCGGGTTCCTGCTGCTGCTGCTGCTGCTGCTGTAACGCTGGCGCAGTAGAAGGATGAAAGAGGGCGGATGTGACGCGGAATGATGGAGAGCGGACCGTGGAGAAAAATGAGAGTGGCGGAAAGGCGAGGGTGGAGGGACGCTGATGGATCGGCGCTCCTCCCTCTCCGTGCGAGCCGCTCACCCCTTGTGCCTATACCACCACCATCGCCATACCACCATAGCTTTCTCGTGGTGCTCTCGCTGAAATACCAACCCCCTCTAGCTTTTCAGTCCAGAGCTTACTCGCGCACTCTCTTTCTCACATATTCGTGCTTGCTGGTTTGATGTGTATGCACATTCACAAATACGACTCGAGATATATGTATACATGAGATTCTCGCATGTCTTTTTCTCCCTATGGCGTTGAGCGTTTTCCGTGTGTGTATATACACCGCGAGCAACCATCGACTTCCATCCCCATCGCAGTCCCAACGAGACTGGCAGCAGCCTCCGCACCGTACCCCTTCACCGCGCGTCCGAGTTGCTGCTCCCAGGGGGTGGCAAAAGCCCCGCAATATTACTCATAGTCCGCGAGCCTCTCTCGCTCCAGCCGCATTACGCTCTCGTCCTGTGCGCGATCCTCTACCCTCTGCACACCAGCCTCTCTCCTCCGCCCCTCCATTATTTATTCATGTTAGCTACTCCGTTTGAGTTCTTTTCTCCTTATTTTCCTTCTCTCTTTCCCTTCGTCCGTCTCTTTCCCGACTTTTTTCCTCCCCATGCTCGATTTTTTCTTTGCGAGCTCAACATTTCTGTATTCTTTATCATTTATTTTTCATTTTCCTCCTTCGTTCACTATACGTTCCGCTCGATGATGATGTACAAACATTTAGTCTTGACGCTCATAGCTTAATCCGTGCTTTATATTTTTTATTTTTTTTATTTATTATTGTTAGTATTTTTTATTTATTTATATAGCTCGACGATTAACGAGCCTCTGATAATTTGAGCCATAATTACTCACTCTTCGAAAAGGAATAATATATCTCGTTTATCAATTCGTGAAATCTCTCGGACCGTTGTTGTAGATTCACGGCTTATTTTGTACTCGCGTGTTCACAGATCCGAGCTGCATCGGTTCATATATTTATATTAATACAGATATTTACTTAGGTATGCGTGTGAATCTATACGCGAAAAGCTGGCGTCCCAACGTGCAAACGACGCTTAACGAGCCGACGGGCATCACGCACAAATCCGCGTATTTATACGTCGCAAGCGTTTCGTGTAAAATCCTCATCTCGTGTATGTGCGCTCAGACTGTCCAGGCGATATCTGTACACACCCACACACCGACCCACACATGTATATACAATAAACACATGAGTATACGTACATATTTCTCTACCATTCGTCGCATCTGCCTTTTTGCAGATCCCATGAATTATTGCGCGCTTGCACTTTGTCGAAACGGATTTTCGTTTGCGATAAATATATTCGAGATCGACAAGTCTCAAAATCTCGTGAATCGTCGCGAAAGCGTTCGAACAAACACACACCGTACGCCGATCCTTTTTAGTCGCTTTTCGAGGAGCCCGATCACGAAGCAGTGACAGGTGAAAATAAATGGCTCGCAAATTTTTGTTGATGGCATTAATTGAACGAATCGATGCGGATTTTTGATGAAAATTTTTCAGGTTTTGCCTTCGTTGGTAACGAATAATATCGTACATTTTGGTCGAAATGCTCGTTGTCATAGCGAGAAACGGTGGACCGTATTGTGGTTTTGTGGAAAACTCGAAATATTTGCGTTTAAAGCGAATCACACTCACAGGTATATTTCAAGTTTATATGTGTGTGCGGTGTACATAACATTCGCGAGCCGCGAAGAAGAGGAGTGAGATTCAGTGGCTCGATGCCCCCCCCCCCCCCCGCCGCCCCCACACCGACCGCCATTACTCAACTATTCACTCGGTAACGCAATCATACGTCACAAAGGCCTTTCATTTGCAAGCGCATTGTGGAAACTGGGCGATATTAATTGCCGTGGCTCGTTACCAGTTCGCCGAGTCCCAACCAGCATTTTCCTTCTCACTCGTGTCGCGCGACTCACGTCTCTGTTTCTCTGCTTTTCTCTCTTTGTCTATCTTTCGCTTTCTCGATCTCTTCAAGCCTCGCAGAGTCGCCTACGCCGCAATACGAAGCAACCCCCTTCGCGGAAGCAGCAGAGAGTCTCGTCCTCTCGTGCTACATCACGCTTTTATAAAGATATATATACATCGAGACACAAGCATCGAGCAGGCTATTTCGCGCATTACGTATTCCGCTCTCATGCTCCCCGAGCGTCCTGCCTACTAGCTATACCAAAAACCACCCTCTCGCTTTCTGCGCTCTCCGCCACTCGCCTTTTTTCCTTGTTTCTCTTTCTTTCTTCTTATTTCTCTATGCAATCGTGTCGCGTACGCGTTTCAGCTCTCTCGAAGAGCGTTCTCGCGTGTGACAAATACAAACTCGAAGACGACGCACAGACGACCCGGATTAGCCTCGAGGCTATATGTATATGTATATCAAATGCTGGGGCTGCTAGAAATCCCCGAAACCTAAACCACCCTCGTACCCGACGCCTGTCGCCCTGCTAAGGCAGCAGCGAACTCGTGCGAACAAAAAATGAGCACGCAGCTCGAGCGAACCGCTTTTTCTCCCTTTTGTCGAATAGCAATATATATATATATATATATATATATAAATATAAATACAGAGTCGAAGGGTGCTTCAAAGAAAACGTCCGCTGAAGAGCCGGAAAGAAGGTACAAGCGCCGAGTGGAAGCCGCGCTCTCATCCTCTGGAAAGACCGTCATTGCATATTTATGGAAGTCGTGATATCATCTCATTTTACTTTAGTTAGTCGAGTGTGCAGGCTTGATTTTTTATTCCATGCTAGCGACGTTTTACAACGTATAAATTAAATGGTGCCTACGATGAGGGAAATTTAGAACTCGACGATGTTGCTTCCTGAATCGTTTGTAATAATGGAATAGTAAAGAGTAATATTTTTATTTGGTATATGCGTGTGAGTTGAGAAGCATTTTTCATGATGGGCTGTGCACGAGGGAGTTCACTCAAATGTCAGGCGTGTTAAAAATCGGCTGAATATTTTTCTAGTCCGGGATGGCGAGCCGATGATGATACATCCTCTTATTGGTCTCCTGCTGCAGTGAGTCGCACCAAAAGCGGCGTGACCTCGAGAGAGGCAATATAGTAACGATTGACGTGGGTTAACTGCCGCGTGGTGTGTTTGAAAAATGGGCTCCCTCTGTCCGTCATCTCTTCCGTCAGATCGACACAATCTTTGTGTGAAAAAGGGAATTCAAAGCGTGAGGAAAGACACGAAAAAAAAGGAGCAGGACCATGTCAGTCCTTTTTTCGTTCAATCGATGAACTAAAGATTCTCGTGCACATGAGAATTCTCTCGAGCGTCACGGAGCTCTTGCAGTGGGATTGAGAAAATTTAAGGAAATCGAATGTGCGTCCTTGGTCCCTTGATCCTCCATGTTTTCCGGGAGTTGACGCAACGGGGGCAGCTGGAGTTGGCAGCCTATGGTATTCGTTTGAATGTATATACGAATTCGTATATACGCGAACATGGGACAATGTTTCTTTCTTGGTTTCTCATTCGGTCTCGTTCGTAGCAGTGATCGAGGATCGGAAAAAAGGGCAGAGCTCCAAACGTTTTTGACGTTTGACTGATCGCAGACGCAACGAGACCAAAAGAGAGCCTCGAGGGCTAGTGCCAGGGGGGGTCCCGAGGGCTTTTTCTTTCCGACGTTACCAACCCTCCTCAGCCTCCTCGCGTGAATCTCCACCAGTCGACCCCTCCCTTTTCCTCAGTCTTTTCTTCTGCTCGCAGAGCTTACCGCGCGAGCGATATCGAACCCCGTGGGTCTTCGTCCAAGAACAAAGACATCAAGTTGATTGATGCCAGGGCACACGGACCACGAACGTTCGCGCTCGCTACGACCTGCTCCTCATTCTACAGACTTTCCTCGAGACAATCTTCTCTTCTCTTGCCAAACATAGAAAACGAATAAAAAAAAGAAAAAAAATGAAAAAGAAATAAATAAATCTTTCAGGTAACAATGAATAGGCTCGGAGTTGTGTGACGGAAAGCGAAATAAAAAAGAGATCCACCCTTCCTCTGCTTCACTCAATCTTCTTGTAATATCGTATCTGAATGGGACAGCTATAGATCGCATTGAATAATGCCTCCATGCACTTCATTATCTCCTATTTTTTCTCTCTTCTGCTTCCTCTCTCCCTGCCTCACTATCAATATAGATTCTCACCTCTTTATCTTTCTCGCTGACTGATCTTTCGAACCACCCAGATTATCGTGATGAAACACGAATGCATGTACATCATTCTCGTTCAATCGTTTTATGGAACAAGTGGCTCGAGTGTTTACGCTATCTGTTGGCGGAGGGCTCAAGTTTTATGGTGCGAGAGATTTACGAGCTCGGCAGGGAATTATGGCTCGTCGTTTACGACCAACAGCAGACGCACTATTCCCCAGTCTTATCTTAAGGGATCCTTACCTCGAAAGGGTTCATTCCTATTTTGTGCACCTTGCACACTTGTGCAATTACAAAATTACGCATAATAAAAGTAAGGGTTGCTTTGCGTTGATGCGGACTCGATGAATTATGCTTTTCAAGGACGTTTCATCCTCTTAAATCAGAGAGAATGTCTAAAAATGGTTAAACCCTTTTTGAGGATTCGCAGGTACGAATGTCTCGGCCGGATGCACTAACCTTCCTGCGAGATTATTTTCATCAACTTTGGTAGGTCGGATTTGCGTGAGTGTTTCGTTTTTTTTTTTTTTTTTGGAGATAATGGGAATTTTGACTTAAATTTGATCGAATTCGTTGTGGAAAGCTTTTGAAGAGCAGGAAGGACAAAAAAAACTGAGCATGTCGTTGCCAAGGGCAACCCGGTCATCATCATTAGGTCGTCAGGAATCACGTTATTATGCTTTATCCCATCGTGGCGCCGTGTTCGAGACTCCACAGTTTTAACATTTCATGCTTTCTTCGTGCAAAGGAGCAACGACAGGAGGACAAAAAAATAAAGACGAAAAATGGGTGCTTTGTGGTGCGGAGATTTTGCGAAAGCATGACAGTCGATTAAATATGTTAAGGCTGAAATTTAAATAATGAGATCTTGATGGCAGACTGAGGCAGCCAGAAATGGAAATACTTCGAGGTCTCTTGTCCTCCTTTTATTACAAACGAACCCTGATGAAGGGTCGCGATCAAGCAAACTCAAGGGGCTGTTAAATTTTCCACGATTTTAACGAAATTCCCTTCTCCCGGTGACTGAATTTTGTGGAACACTCGGTTCACAAATTTCGATGTAACGGCCACGCCGGATTTTTTTGACGAACAACATTTATTTCGTTTCGTTTCCGCGTCATGGTGGTCGGGCATTAGGTCATGGTGTGTTGCTATACATCCGCCGATCGTTTACTCCATAAGCTCTCGTGCATGCTCAGAAATTTGGCCCTTCGCTAAAATCTACACCTTATTCCGTGATATACCGTGCGAGGCTCGCGGGGGCGGAAAGTGTTGGAAAAATCGTTGGGATCCCCACGAGGACTGTCCACCGCGTTGCCGGCTTTTGATGCATTGCCACCGATAATTTTCAACACGTCGTGTATTACCTCAACACGATTTTTTTATTTCACGAGCCACACACTGTATATGGCTCGAGTTTCTCCTCGACCATTGCCGCTTTATATTTTTTTGGACGGGAAGGAAAAACTCATGAATTTCAAAATCCCTCGGCGGATTCACTGGAGATAATCCTCTCGTTAGCGTTTTTTGTTTTTCTCGTCGCAGCTGCTGCGTAGTTTGGTTTTTGACGATTAACTTTGAAGAAAATTGTCGTCAGTTTGGGTTTTTCATTCGAGACAACGATTTGCAATGATAATTTAGAAATTTTCGACAAAAATAGTTAGAGTTTCGTGATTGCTGGGGAAGATAACGTTCGCAGATCAGAGCAAAGGTAGGTGGTCTGGATTGTGAACGAGATACTCGTAACCGGAAAGCCCAGAATGTTTGAAAAGGGTCTGAAAGTATTGTCGATCGCATAGGCAAAAGGAAAAAGGTAGAATGTCGGATGTAGGTAAGAAAAATTAGTGTACGTGGCGATGACCTCGAAGTGCGATTTATAGCTCAACCCATTGTCCACTTGCGCTCGAGTTTCTGCTAAAAGTCAAGGTCACTTGGTTAACAATAGATGAATATATATAAATGCAGAATAGTGTCTATGCAGCTCGCCAAGAAACGGATTTCTTTCGCGCAGCGTAAAACGTGGTTCCCGCCGCACTACCGTAAACACTGCGGGTCCACAATGACGAATGGAAACTCTCCGGAAGAGGGATATTTTAAAGAAGAGTGAGTCTCTTTCCTCTTCGAAGATTCCTCTACATAAATGAGAATCCTTTTACTCGGTAAATGCCAACGATCTAGATCGTAGTCGTTCCTTTTGCGGAAAATGTGGAGCAAACGAGACAACGTGGCTTTGTATCCGACAAAATGCTCTTTGGCCATCTGCCAATATTCGTCCGGCTGACACACATTAGTCTGGAAAAACATGGCACTGGTTAAAAATTATATGGAAATTTGTGTCCGATTTATTTAATCGATAAATTTTAATTGGATTTCATTTTTTTGTTGAAAATGGAATTTTTCTTTTCGTATTTCCGTCGGTCACTCAACGCTGAATGCGTTTTCTCGAAGCGACACTATCGCCAAATGATATACGCCTTGATAAATGTATTTGTTTTTATATTTTTATTTGTTACAGTTTCGCCATGGAGTCTGAACGTTATAGAGCCCGCGAGAGTCGCAATTCTTTTTGGTACTCGGTGAAATTAGAATGATACTTTGATGAAGGGGTTTTTGGTGCTCTCGTGAGGGCGCTGGCTATGGTATACGTCAGGTGTTGGGTAGCCGGAGCTATAGAGGCTCTAATTAAAAAGCCGTGTCCAGCGAACGGCCAGCAGCCGCGTCACGGAACTGCAACCCTGGACGTGACCCATCCCCATGCTTTTTCAGTGTTTTTTTTTTTCGTGAGTGTGTGTGTGACCGTTTTTTTTTCAGCCTCGCTCGCGGTGCTCGGCCTTTTTGCCCCTTTTAATCTTTTCGTTATTTTTTTCACTCTCTGTGTTTTCTCGCCTGTATGTGTCCGTGAGAATGTCTTTTTTTTTTTTTTTTTTTTCTCTCCGGCATTCACGCGCGTTTCATTTTTCAAATGGATGCTGCGAGAAAAGCAGAGCAGCTGTATATATACATAGAGGCCGCGGATAGCGTATTCCGCCCGTACAAATGTTAAGGGTGGTACACTGGATATAATACATCTATACATGGATATAAAAAGCACCTATAGGATCTCTCATTCGCACGTTCTCGCCAGCAGAGCTTACCCATATAGCGATAATACGCGACTCTTTGCCCGAGCAATAAATTCTTCGCACCCTTTACAATTTCGCGAAACAATGGGCGTACCAGAAAGGAGACATTTTAGGTGTGTGGCAAAAAGAATTTTCCATCGTTTCCGGTGTCGAAACAAACAAACCTGAATAAACAAAAATGTAACCGCGAAAATGCGAGGGATACGTTACGAGAGGACGAGAATTATCGTAACGGGAGGTCTAACGTTTTCTTGCAAGATTTAAATCGATCATTAACAATGTTCCACTGGAATGATTACCGATGCAAAATTTGTTTACGTTCATACACGATATTTCGTGGAATTGGCGATGGGAAAAATGTTGAATTTGATATTTTCACGGGCCAGGAGAATGTGAAATTTCCCAGAGGAAAAAAAAGAATGAGAGAGAGGAAAGAATTTACTGGGGTAAAATCAAGATGGACGCTGCTTGGGATCGAGCGCCATGTCGGACGGACGTGAGTGACATCCCCTTAACGACATGCCCTTCCAATCCGTCGTATATACCGCACCGAGTCCTCGTCGTCGTCGTCGTCGTCTACGTCGTCGACGACGACGACGACGACGACGAGGCCCCCCCCTCTTCATCCCCCACCCCCCCTAAACTGAACCGAATTGAACGGAATCCCACCCCTATAGTATATACGTGAGCCACACGGGCCACGGCCCAGCGGAGAGACCTACTCGTATTATCCACAGTGACAGGACGCTGGGAGTTATTAATGGCCGCGACAGTGACAAATGACGAACTGTCGGCGCAAGCAAGACTGATATCATGGCGGCCTTCGCCTCGCCTCTCTTTCACTCACCATCTTTCTCTTGCTCTTTCTTTCACAATCTCTGTAGCCCTCGACGCGATCCTCGTCTCTTTCCTCTATTTTTTTTTTCTTCCTCCCTCTTCACCTCCCCCCAATCTCCTTCCCGCTTCTTTTTCGTCTCAGTTCTGTGTTACGTTCCCTCGTGGTTGTTTTCCTCCACCATCCCCAACCCCTCGCGAATACTTTGATACTTTTTTTCATCTCCCGCTCTCTCCCTATCTCTGTTTATCCATCGTAGTCCCTCGTCTTCGGTGTTCCTTCATCCCCTATGTTCGCCCGGAACGTGCCGCTCTTCCCTTGCCTCTGCTCCCATATCCTACGGTATTGGTGTATTTGTGCGGCTGCGATATGATGTGTACAATAAACAGAACAACTGAATGCAACGTTCAAAAGCTGACATCGATAAACCGAGGGGTAACGGACACACAAAGTAGCCGGATTAAGGTTGAGGGGCGATTCCACTGATCTCGTCTTTTTCTTATAGACTTTGATTGATACTGAGGAGCTTTTTATTTGACTCTTTGAATCAACGATGTCGAATTACTCCATGATTCCCATAACGCTTAATTTTCAGATCCTCCGAATGCACAAACCAACGAGCATTTACGTTTTTTTCATTTTTTTTCCGGATAAAAATGAAATTGGCGTCAAAATCCTCAGGCAATTTATTTCTCCTGCTTTCTTCACAAAATCATTACGAAGACCATCGTGGCCACACGAATTCCTACCATTATATCTGTGGAAATCTTCTTCAGCCGTAGCGAGTTCCCTCGCAACGCAGAGGCAGAGAGAGAGAGAGAGAGAGAGAGGGATCTGAATGGTTGGTCCAGAGGAAGAAGATCGCTTGTGACGTGTCCCTCCACAAGATCGAGAAATTCTCGAGCCCGAAAGCCGGTCTGCGTTCCTGCACTTACAATCTCGATGGTGCAAGCTTCATGCTGGTTAGACGAAGAGTCAATGGTACGAGAGGCACAGAAAAGGAAGACACGAGGATAAGAAGCAAAGATAGAAAGAGCTGGGAGAGAGAAATGCAGGACAGAATCAGCTCATTTATAATCCTAACTAGAAAAGTGGAGGGAGGGCGATCGGTTCGGAGCCGTGACCGGGATCGCGCCCGAAATCCACCGAACAGACGGGCACGACAGATACATGACCAGTTAAGTAGAGAAGAAGACGAACAAGTTTAAAAGAAAATAAGAAAGAAATAAATCGGGTTGTGTACAAAATCAAAATAATATATTTACAGATTATCCACGGCAATAACTCATCCGCGGTTTGAATAGACGGCGGGGGGTCGTTCTCCGTTCCTCCATCCTCTGTTTTTCTCCGCCGCAGACACTCTTTTCCCTCTACCTCATCGTCATATCTGTGCGCCCTCTCTTTACCCTTTCTCTCGGCTCTTCTGCCGCGCTTCTTCCTTCCTCGTAGAGTTCTCGTACCAGCTCCCGGCTCTGTCGTATCATGCAACGCTTTCGAGACTGCTTTGTATTCGGAGCAGTTGACCTCTTCGTCGCATTCACAGCGCAGCATAACGTCTTGCCTCTTTTGTCCTCTCTCAGGTTTTTCCTCGGCGCTACTATCCTTCTTTGCGACTTGCGAACGGAAAATCCTTACCATTTTTTAAAAGTATATCACACACATACTCGAATGTATAGGGATATATGAAGCACGAGGTAGACAAGGAGATCGTTCATGTGGTTTGATGCTGAAGCCTCTTGATCCAGCGTTTTTTAGCCTCGCCTCAACGAAACGTATATACATCGCGAAGTATTACGATCTTTACGTGAAAAGCGAGTCCGTGTCATGAGCTTTTTTGATCCTGGTCGAGCGCGAGCTAAACTTCTCGAGGATACTTTTTTATTTGACTGGAACGACCATTCGTTCATATTCTATTCTTTTTTGATATCTCTCAAGCCTGCCAGAAGGATTTTCTTGAGAGAATTCCCAACTCCTCGGGATGGTTGGATCAGAGAGGGATTTGGCTATTTTGACGTTAAAGTTTGGTGGACAAAGTCATGCTGGCTCGTACGCAGCAACCAAGTTTGGTTGAATTTATTTATGAGGCTGGAAGGTACGAAGAGCGTTGGTAAATTCTATGAGACATCATCTTCCTGGACATGCAGCAGCCCCGAGTCAAATTTATGAGTTACGAGAGGGATTGTGATAGTTAAATTAACAGATAATGAAATATATTAATGAATCAAAATGGATATGTAAACGACAGGTTTGGGAAGCTACTGTGCGGGGCTCTTAATAACTACAACAGTGTGGTATTTCGTTGAGGGGTGCGAACGCCCAAGTTTCGAGGGAGTTTGAGAAGAGGGTGTTCGTTTGGGCTTTCAATCGCCCTCAGCGAGAAATCGGACCCTTGCAGGGCGTTGAACAATGGACGCGAATTCTTGCGAAATCATCGATCGTCATGCCGGCAATGTCGAAGCTCTTTTGGTCCAAGGCAACGAGGATTTGGCGTATTCAGAAAAGACAGACATCGATGGCAAAAACGCGTGGGTCGAAAACGGTCTAAGAACGGGCGTGCCTTTCGGAGAATGGAGAGAATATGTACACGCAACTGAGAGCTTGAGAGGAGGATAGTGATAGAGAGTGAAACAAGAGAGAGAGAGAGAGGGGAAGAGAATACAGGAACACGCGAGCCTGATCTGCTCATGAGCGTGGAAATCCCTCGTGGCATAGCATTGGGGTTCTCGAAACATCAACGTGATTGCGTTCCTCGAAGTGGGAAGGGATTCCATTATCCAGGGTAAGCGAAAGCTGTGGTACCCTCTATCGTTCTTGCGTTTCCGCCCTCATCGCTCGTTCAACCGCGTGCTCGATTTTATTCCCTTTCGCCCTTGTATCACTCGAGTTTTCGAACAACAAATCCAAAATACTTTCATCCTTTTGAACTTCAATGCCTATATCTGCACTTTCATTTTACGCGATTCATCAGAACGCCGATCAACGGAAACTAATGAGACACTTCATTTTGGCGCAGACAGAAAATTATAATACCGTCAAGACCCGATAGACGGGTAAACTTATTTTTTCCTCTTTTCCCCTGTCCTGGGGTCATAAATGACCCCAATTTTAAAAAATGCATATCTCCGGTAAAATTCAACGGAAAGGATTCAACTCGGGCTCATTCTTTTCGTTCCTTAATGCAGGATCACGTAAGCCCAGGTTAATTTTATGCAAAGCCGGAAAATGAGTCGAAAATGCGGTAAAACGAAAAAAAAAACGGAAAAACCAAGGGAGAGAGGGTGCGGGATTTAAAAAAGGGTGTTCTTCCAAATTCTTGAGCAATTCCTTCCGTTCTCTGGATCGAAGGTCAGCGTACAATTATCGAGGTTATTGATATCGATAAAGACATTCGGCCGAGTTTTATTCACCGCATACTCGCAGATCGCTCCTCGATGGGCTTTATTTATGGGCGATATGACATCGATAATTTCTATAACACTCCATACATCAGTCCATTCCCTCACATGCCTGACTATCGCGTACCAACCGTCCAGCTCACATCGCATGTATATCATTCTCGATGCACCAAACCATGCAGGACATATGTTACGGTTCTGTCAGGGAAATGAGGGAGGAAATCAGAGGGGATTCCAGGTATGTATTTCTTGTGGATGCAGCAACATACGTACACGGTATAGTCGGCGTTGCTATTCAAAACGTAATAGTCAGTTTATCTATCAATTGGTCGCCCTCCATTTCAGTCGATTCTATGGAAAATGGTCTCCACCTATTTTGAATCGTTTTTTTATACCAAAATATGAATTTTCAATGTTTTTCCGAGCGTTTCGCTTCTAGAAACAAAGAGGGATGAAAAAATCGAGAAGAAACGAGAATCGACGAGGGATACGGAGATTGCGAAATTCCTGACCAGTTGCACAATTCATTTTTCATCGAAATTATCATTTTTTTTTATGTTTATACGTGCGTTTCGCTTTTGCAAAGGAGGAGGGAGGAAAAAATGGAGAAAAAGGGCGAGGATCGGCGAGGGAAACAGATTGCGAGATTCCTGACCAGTTCAAATTCATTTTTTATCGGAATTTTCATTTTTTAATGTCTTTACATTTTATTGCATTTCGTTCAGCTCGATGCATACATATTTGTATGGAACCAAACTGAACGAACTCTTGGTTCATCACGTGTAAGATATAAAGCACGAAAGCCAGCGACGATCGGATTCCACGAAACCCAAGAGCTTGCTGCTGGGTTATATGGTGTGAGGCGTGGGTGGCTGGTAGAGAAGTTGGTTTGAGTGACTGTTGTGTAAAGGGTCATAGGGGTGGTTCACCAAGAGGAACAGACTCCGCGAGAACGTTGGCGAGATAGAGGAGGAAGGGGTAATGGGGTTTGCTGGCAGTGACACGGGGCTAACCGAGCGGAATCACGAGCTCCCAGGAATCGAATACATGCGTCACCTTGCCTGCCAACACCATCCACGAGTTCTCCTAGAATCCTCTATGTCGAGAATATATCCAACCGCGCCCGCGATATACTCTCCTCTCGTTTCTCTCCTTCGTCCGTTCTGCTTCCTTGACTTTACTCTCTATCACTCTCGTTCAAGACGTACAATGGTCTACGATAGTGAATTCTTCAACCAACCGTTGGGAATTAACGTTTTTCCATTTTACGATGAAAATTCAAAACTCTGAATGATTATTCATTTTTTTCGTAAAGTTTTTCATCATTTTTCCGAACTGCGTGTTCGTGGCTGACATTCTCCAAAATTACTTCGACAAAATGGGACCATCTCGAAAAATATTTCCATAGAAATCCTTGACGCATGCATGGTTCACCGCGAAATGGCTATACCGATGCAACCGCGTCAGTTCCCGTTTTTCTCTCTAACCCAGAAGCTCCATACTCTTAACGTTTCACCGCCCGCGCTGCCCTTTCGTCCTGGTGAATGATGGCGCCGCTGGCCTTATCTATTGTTGCGCTCATTCCATTTAATATTGTATTCCGTAGCACAAACAATGGTAAAATGCGAATTAATGAACTCGATTTATCACGCTTTTGTGGCGCCAGGTCGCATGATGGAACCCACACGACAAACTAAAGGCCGCGAGTCTCGGCAAGGGTAACGCTCCTGCGTATATAAGTTTTAACAGCATGCAGTTCATCCATGTCGTTGAACAGAAGTCGACAATGTAATGAAGCGTTAAAACGAATAAATTTTATTTTCGTTTATGCAAATTTCGAAAATCTTGGATAAAAAAACTTTTCTCGAAGAATTTTAACGCGGAATCTTTTATTTCTCACGCCCGATAATTTATCATCCTCATTCAATGTCGGAATTATGACTGCCCAGTCTTTGCCATTTACTATTTACATTTTCGCGACGTCCATTCCTCTAAACTTCTATTAATTCTTGAATTTTAACCTCTGCCGATAGAAGTGACAACACACGATAAGTGTTTTATAAAAAAAAGTAAAATCTATAAAATCGATAAGAAGAAGACGAAGGCAAAGTTCTGAGAGAACTGACAAATATCGGTGAGTAAAGGTTTTCGGGGTTGCACGGAGTTCGAGGGGTAGTACGGCTAATGCGCGATGATTAAACTAACGCTCGCCACCAATCACCCTGCCACGAAAAGCCCAGTTCTCGACCCTCGTGCCGGCAGTGCTACCGTTGGGTATGGAATGTTGGTAAGAGCAAAAGAGAGTACAAAAGGCCATCCTACTCATTTGTTTCTTAAGGAAAAAGTGTCTTGATCGATGTCACTGTCGACCACCACAGTCGGTTATCAATCCTTGATCCATCAATCTTGCCGATCGATGCCTGGCCGAAACATACGAATGAATGTTGGTGATCGGGTCGATAATTGTGTATCGCGTTGTCGAGTGAACAAAAGCATTCTTAATGGAAAATGTTTGCTGTTACGATCATTAATCCTAATCCAAAAAGCTGTCAGTTTAAATTGAATATTTATCTGAAGTCTGTGATGAAATAATGTCACGATTGGTAATCATGAATTTATGTTAATTAGGAGGATTTCTATTTTAATAACAAGACGGCTTCATCGGATAAAACGCGACGTTAAGAAAAGGTTGCTTTTGTAAGGAAACACGAGTTGAACAACGCCTCCGATAAAACAAATCATCTGCTCAGCTGTTTCCAAAGGAAGACGTAAGAATAAATTGAAATCCTGGTTGAACTGAAACTTGGCATCGATAATCTACGAGATAGCCATAGGATCCATTAATTCAGCGTCGTTGGGAATGTATATATGTTCCCCGGGCATGAAAAGCACGATGTCGAGGCAAAATCATCATCAGGTGGACAAGTGGAACATAAACTTGTTCGTGACTGCGTTAAGAAGGGCGAGCAAGTGCGGAGAGAAAAGAATAACGCGTAAACTGGCGAGCGAAAGCGAGAAGTCTATCTCATACATTATATTCCCGAAGCTCCGCGTCGACGCATCCTCGTTTGAAAAGTCACATAATCTCGAGTGATTTACAGCCTCGGATGGGTCCCCACACCGAATGCGTCTCTCTGGCTGTCCCGGGCACGATTTTGCGCGTTTATACCGATCATTGCACACGGGGCACGCATGCAGCGCTCAATCGGTTGAATTTCGATGTTTGGGCCCTTATCCGGGTCTTTTTTTTCTTTGAAAGCAAAACTCTCGAGTCTTTTGGATTTAATCAATCGTTTAGTTTATTTTGAGGGTCTACACACTTTCGAGAAATCTCAAGGTTGAGTTGCGACCCGGATCGCCCCGAAAACGAGAGAATTTTGAGTGGAAAAAATGCATGAAACTACGTCCAGCACAATATTGTCCAAATATTTCTCACCCCCTAAGGAACCACCTACAAAAGGCACTGATGCGAGAAATCATTAATCAGAGAAGAGGCAATGAGGCCATCAACGAATTTCATTTGGCTACTTATTCATTTATCATTATTAAACGCTTGTGAACTCGACGAGCTCGAGCGTTCCTCTCCGTTTATATATTTTCTCTCCAGGTGCGATATTCATATAATAAGTTCTCTCGTCTCATAGACGCTGCATGTGTGTTTGTGTTTTTGTATATAACATTAAGGAGCTCGCGCGCGATGTATGTCTGGTTCGTTCACGGACTCACGCCTCGCAGATGGCTTTCGTTTCGCGCCTCCGTAGTTACGCGCTCCCACAAGACTGGAGAAAAATTTATCATGTGAGACAACCTCAAGCTCGAGAAAAATCCCATCCAGTGATTATACAGCTCGATCTTATCGAAGGACAATGGAGTCAAAATATTATCGAGGGAAGAAAATAATCGTTTGGACGGAGCGCTGCCATTTTTTCTCTATCAACAGCGAAATCCCATTTATTAATCGCTTCCCGTGGGTTCATCGTCGTCTCATTTTTTCCTCACCCATAGCTGCGCGACCTCGAGACTTTTAACTGGCGAATACAGTCGACGAATTCGGACGCGGAATTTCAGCTTCTGGCCAGGATCATCGAGACACCGTCATCTCATTTCTGCCTCCTCGTGTTCTTACGAGAGGCGTATGCAAATGCAAATATGAATCCACAGGGATGGCCTGGAAATCAGCCAACTCGAGTCGTGCTTGTCCGTCTGTGGTTATTCAGCGAATTACGCTTCTCACTCGGGCCTCGCATCTTCACGTGCGACCTGCTTGTCTCGGCGATATTGTCACAATTGTATCGTTGATAGACAGATGCGATTTACTGTCTCGCGGTAAATACCACCGGGCAATTTAGCTGTCACATTCGTGACGGCAAATGTTCTTAACGGCGCTGGAAAATTTGTTTCCTTTTCAAAAGTCTTCAAGGTTGTTTTTTCTTGAGTGCGCTAAAGTAGACGAACTTGTTCGATTTAAGAACGATGTGCAAGAGAAGCTGGAGGAAAATATACCGCGCAATATCACCAGCCAGTCTGCAACGTCAACGTGTTGCGATCTTGCCAACTTTGCCAACTAATTTTCCGCTTCCTAGGGTTATATGATTTTCCGCTACACGAATACTTCCAGCTCGGCGACATTGATTTTCTTTCTCTTTTCTTCGCTCTCTCCTTCCCTTTTACTTTCCTTTAGTGCTGCTCTTCGCTTTCCAGCTTACCGAGAGTTCGTCTTCACTGTCGTCGGATATCTGCTCCACGTTCAGCTTCAGACTCTCGGAGTTGTTCCGTCTGACGAAAAAAAAAAAGAAACAAAATTATTGATTTATCGCGGATTTTTGCGGAATACGAAAAAAATTGTCTTTCCTGCGTCTGATTTTTTCGTTCCTTCTCCGTTCTCCTGGGACAAGTTTTCGTAAACAAATCTCGAATTTATCACAAATTTCCTCGAGACATTTATGGGTCGTCGGTAGCAAACTTCTCGTTTCTTCTCCGTTGAACAATTTTCTGGACAGCGTATGTCTCCACAAATATTTTGTGTCGAGGGATGCGAACTGACCTGGTTTTCATATTTTTGAATAAACCGATGAATAAATTTCGGATTTTAAAGTCTCTCAACCGTCCAGAACTCCAAGTTCTTTCCGACTGGCGAAAACTCTTCGTCGGAAAGTTAATAAAGGATGAAACTTTGTATGAAATTTTTATTAATTCCATCGATTCGTGATTTTGAAAAATGACCCAAATTTTCATAACGAATTGACAAAAGATATCGATTTCGAAAAAAGTAAACGGGGAATTTCAAACGCTCACAAACAGTTTCGATGAAACTCTCGATATTGATTTAAAAAAAAAAAGGTTTAGACACGTTTGCAAGGCAGAAAGGTCGTCACTCTTTCCTTCACAGGATTCTTGCGTGTCGATTCGATTTTCCGAGGAATCCACATCCGCAAACGTCGCGTAAGATTCTCAAAGAGTTCCGACGCGTCCTTGGATTCGTTCTCAATTTTTCCAGAGGTTTTCGAAGCCGGTGCTGGGTGAAAGGCACCGGCAGAAGAGAGGAATTCGCGTGTTCGAGTCAGCCAAAGATCTTCGCGTGAAAAAAGCAATTTCTCTCACGTCCATCTCGGCTGTTCGGTTGCGGGTAAATCTGTTGGGATATGAATGCGTCATAGATTTTCAGAGCTCTAGTTTTTCCCACATCCGCAAACTGTTTCCCAATCTGAAACGATAGCTCGGGCGTCCTTGCGCATTTGTATATTTTGTAAACTGAAGCAGAACGAATTTTCTGACGCGTTACTGACAGCAGAGAGACGGGGACGTCGTTCTCAATAGATCTGACCATCGAAAGTCTTTGGTCGAATAAGTGAAGAGTTCAAGCGGCTGGCTTCGGGCCCGAGGGCTCCAAGGGTTATGCAAAACAAATGCAAGAAAAGCTTTACCTGCTCGTCGCGGTATTATGTGCGTGGGTCGAACGACCTGCTCCACAAAGTTCGTTCGAACTTGTGCAGCGAATGCGTTGGTCAGTTGAGCGAGAATGCAAAGTCGATCCTTGCCCGACGGTCAAGAATCCTTCCACCACAGTTTAAGCCACAAATCCTAACCCGAAGAAAGAAAAGGATGCACCTAGCGAGACGAGAGATACTTTTGTTTACCCTTTTGATTTACGGCACCGAAGCAAAAGCAAATTTCTAAACGAAACACGTTTCGTCATAGTCCAGTTTCCTGGACAATATCCACACAAAGATCTCCTCTACTTTGCGCAGTTTCCATAGACGCAAATTACGAAATTCAAGGTCGTGACCATTGAAGGGGTTTCCTTCTTACGAAATTTATACATCGGAACGCAAAACTCGCCAAGATTTACCTGAGAGTCAGTTTAAAATCAAGTGCGTCAGTGGATGGACGTTTTTCGTGTTCCTCGACAATTATTGCACCACGAGGAGTGAAAATAAATTCGACGAGTGATAAGCGCGCGTACCTCTGTTCGTCAATTTTATATTTTTATCGAGTGCATAATTCCGTGATGCTGTGTCAATTTCCGTTGCCTCTACGAGGAGGAACTCTTGTAACGGATTCTCCTCGACATATTTTCCCATCGATCTTTTGGTTCAACGACCTCAAAACATTGCTCGTTCACAATTACCTCGAGCGATGACCCATTGCGCGTGTTGGACTAGATTTTTTAAGCGGCTCCTGCGATGCGTTGCGGCATCGAATTTCTGTGAGTTTTGAACGGCAAGTACACGACTCGGCCATCCATTGATCCAGGAAGATTTGTTCAACGAAGCCGCGAGGCATGCTCGTTGAGTTGGCCAATCGAGCGTAACCGTTGAACTAATTTTCCGATAGCACAGAAGCATTCCCAGCAAGCGGATGATATCGTTCCATGACAAAAGCCCCCGGTAACTTCACGGGATTTTATCTCTCGTGCAAACCTGTTTTACCGAGGGTTTTAGTCGAAGAAGAAAAAAATATTGTAGGCGCCGTCGTTATAGAACCCGACAGAGACTTTGCGATTAAAATCGACAATTATATCCCGAGGCTAATCGCAATAGCAATAACTATGATTATCCAATGACTCACTTAACTTTGCCTTCTAATGCTTGATTCCTGAGGAACTACAATATGCAATAATAAAGTCGATTCCACGCCGCTCGAGCCTTTCAGTGATCTCGTTTCACGGGATTAACTCAAAAGCCTGCATATTCTTCGTAAATCCATTTTTTATCTCCGTTCGATTTTCCTGTCAACGTATTGACCGAGAAAAATCGATGAAAAAATTCTGGTCCCTGGGAATTTAGAGAGAAAACGATCCAAACGAACTTGCAATGTCGAAAAAAAATTAGAAGAACATTTGCACAGCCTCCGACGATCCATTAGAGTCTCACGAGACTTAAAATAAATGAATTTGTCTGTAGGGAAGGTTAAACTTTGAAGGTTAAATACTCGAAACTCACTAACCGCCTTTGTCGCGATTAGTGACGAGTTTTTTCCTTTGACTTGCTCGGTAGCTGATGAAGTTTCTTGATTCTCGAAAACTGGTTTTTTAAACTCATTCGTTTTGCTTGCAAATTTTTTTGTCAATGTTCAAAGAAGTCCTGCTGTGGTAATGATAAATATGCAGAGCGACTCGTAATTCTTACTGGCAACTAGTTTTAATGAAGCGATGATTCGAGAATGAGAAATTGAAATTCAGGAGACGTGCTGATTTCTATTGGACATTTTAGATCGTCCAAATATTGTATCGATAACGGAACTTGAGGACCACGTCGTTCGCCACTCTCCGCAGATAACGTGTGCGGGAAGTCATATTTTGGCACTGCTATCCATCTTCCGCCGGCGGACAGCCACCCGATTGTGCCGACGCTTAACTCTCACCGCGTTCGTAACTCAAACATTTCGAGCCATTCGAACATGTCGCATCGCTCTCTCGGTTCCGCTATCATCGTTTTGTAATATTTCATGTTACGAGTTCAGAGGTTTCCTCTATTACTTGGCAATAGTCGATCTAGAAACAAGTGTTTTCGAAATAATGAGAATATTAAAGGGATGGACGATCAGTAGCAAAATGGAGGTATTTTTTGTGGGCTGATCTGTGCGCCGGGTTTGAAAAAATGTTGGTTGAAAGTTGCGGCAGTTTTTAGTTTAAAATTGTCAAAAAATTGAGCATTTTTTCTGTTTTGTTTGTCGAAAGAAAAAATGAACTTTTTCCGGTTGTTTTTTTTGTTTCTTTTTTGAGACGCCTGTGCGAAGGACAACCGCGCAAAATTATCATACAGCGATCTTTTCGACCACATACTTTTAAACCACTTTGGTAACTCGTTGATCCGAAGGTTGAATCGAAAAAAATATAAATATCTGTCGAATGCCCGCGATGACATTGCCAAGTTAACAAACTGCTCTCATTGATCATTTCTCAGAATGTAAATTGATTCGGACGGGGTATACATAATATTATTTATCATTAAGTCGTGTATTCTTACGCTGGAATGACGAAGGAATTAATCGGTCGGAAGGTCAGGAATCATGATTAAAATTAAGCGAAGATCATCGCTGCACTATCCGTGCCCAATCGAACGTGTAATTTGACATGATTGATATGGGATTTTGGCTGAAAAACAAGTACAGCGCACAGCAGTCTCGATCTGTTAAGGGCGTACGATATAAAGAAATTGGTGCTTTTTGCGTTTTCTCCAAATAATTCGCGCAGTCGAAAAGAATCGTGTGTCAAACTTTGTCACGAGATTCGTTTTTTATTCGCCATTTTTCTGCGACGGTCACGAGTCGAATTTGAAAAAAAAAAACGTATGGAAAAAAATGGACACGCTCATTTTTCTGTCGTTCTCTCTTATCGTATCCGACGCCCCGTCCATACGCACAGCGCACTGTGCTTTTCAAACATTGTGTATCCGCACTCGGTGTATGCAACGATATCGCCTTTACACAGTCATACTTATAATTAGAAGAATTACCAGCATGATTTATGGGCGTTGAGCACGTGGCGAGAAATCCATAGTTTGCTCACGCACATTCCGACCTTCGTGTTTTTGCTCGGATCGACTCAAAGTTCGTGACACGAAGAAACAAATAAAAATGATTTTTTCAATCAGTTTGTAAACTAATTTGAAAATCTCATCGATACAACGTTTTTTCTGTCACACGGTTCAACAGATCAAGCAATTTGTAATATTTCGCTACTTTGACGATCGTTAGAAATCACTTAATTATTTCTTACGATATTTTCTGCCATCATTAATCTATGAACACTGTTTATATCGCAATTACCAGGCTCATGATCGCTTTCGCATGAATCTATCATCAATGATAATCGCACATTGGCGTTCGCGTGAGTGAAAGTTCATTCGAATCTGATTCTCCATGCCTTTCGGTAGTCACGACTGAAAATTACACTCTAAAAGTTTGAAAAAATTTTCTAACGAGTTCTGCGAATAATGGCGACATTTTTTATTCATTTTCAACTTTTTTAAAAATTAAAACATTTATTTTGTAAAATCGACAAAGCACGATTGGAAATTACACTCCGAAAGTTTGAGGACATTTTTTAACGAGATTTGTAAATAGTTTCGACAATAATTTTAATCATTTTTTTACCGTTTTTTAACTAAAAAAAACATTTATTTAGTAAAATTGTTAAACCACGACAGAAAATTATACTCTGGAAATTTGAGGAAATTTTTTAACGGATTCTGTAAATGATGGCGCCATAATTTTTATTCATTTTCAACTTTTTTTGATTGAAAAAAATATTAATTTTGTCAAATGGACAAAAAAACACGATTTTTAAATGTTTTTCTGAATTTTATTTACGATTTCGGTTTGCAAAATTACTAAAAATTGAAGTTAAAAGAATGCTCAAAGGAACGTCGAGCAAATAAGCAAAAAATGAGTGGATTTAAGAAGAAAATAAACTCTTGAGCATGGAAGCCAAGTTGACAAAGATCTCGGGCGTTCCAATGGTGGCTGAGATGCCGCGGTGGTTCTCCAGTGTCGATGGCGCGGGAGCTCCAGAGCGTCGGCCGACGGGCGATGGCGCGTATCTCAACGAGTCTCGTTATAGAAAATATGTTGGCATATACGCAGGAGCTCGTGAATCACGTACAAACGGTATGAAAAATTATAGTTAAATTTCAGCAGTCTCGTCTCGTTAAAAAATACGAGAGACTGTCGACGAGGGATGCTCTTGTCTTTCGATACTTGTTGTTGGGTGCTGCGACAGCATTCGAGGACAACGACGATTCTATTAATACCGAGTCCATGTTTCCGTCTCGAAAAAACGGGACAGTTAGCTTTTGCATTCTGCCACCTTTGGCTTCGTTAAAAAAAACATTCGCGAATGTAGTGGCAAGGAAATTCGAGCCCGGCGCTAGAATTTCTTCAAATATCGTTTGGCAAGATTTTTTTAATCAATTTTTGAGGGTAATTGTAAGTTTTTTATCAGCAGGAAACATTGGGATCGAATTTCACTGGAGGCTTATCGATATTTATGCACAAAACGAGTACGTCGGACAAAGGAGCAATTTTCACCTTGCTCGGGTGCGCGCACCACGTTCTTTTGCGTATGGAGTCTTGCCCAGCCGGAGATTTACGAGCCGAGCATTATTACGATTGAATTTTTTTTCTACACATTAGAACGTTTATCACGGAGATAACTAGCGGTTGCCAGACGCGCGTATGCGCCCCGTCGGGTCACGTGTTATCAGACACCAGTACACTCCTCTTTTGTAACGAAGAAGCGGCGGTTCACTTGCATGAACTGTATATGCATCGCGCTACTCCAATGAAAAACAAAATGCAAGTAAAATTGCTTGTTGCTAAGCTCTTCGGGGAATCGAATAGCAAATTGGGGATTTGTCGAGCGCAATTACGAGGGGAAGGTGCGAATATTTGCTTTGCAAAAGTGAAAAGCTCGGGTGTCTCTTTTAATACGAGGTGAAAAAATTAGCTCGTCACGACAGCCGAATTTCACATGAGGTCTGCTCTTGCTACATAGAAAATATTCGCATTTTCGTTGCTGGCTTCGTACAAATGCGCGTACATCTATTAAGACCACTCACGGTTGTGTTCTGCCAACCCTTTCTCTTTGTTCTCTCTCTCTCTCTCTTTCTGTTTCCCTTTTTCTGGGCTCTCCTGTGGCAACCCAGGACAATATCTACCTATATTTGCACATGTACTCGGATCAGAGTAGTATTTCGAAATGAATGCCCCGTGACGTGGCACCGCGATGCTGTCGTCGGAGGCTGGCTAGCGAAAAGTGAAATATTCCTGTCGTATTTTCACGTGTGCATGGCCCCGCGAGCACACACCCTTTTCGACAAATGGCTTTGGTGCGTCCGACGAGTGCGCGACGCCGACGCGTCTCGTTCCTCCACGAGCTTTTATTTTCCATTCACCTATTTTCTCTTCCTTTGTAAAAAATATAACGTCAAATACGTTAGTCCTTTATCAATTACTTTGTACGTATAGCTCCAGGACCTCGAGAGTTTTCATGACACGTATACGTAAAGAAACTATCCGATGAATAATGCCTCGCCACTCGATCTGTACCGACACCCGAACGAGCTAGAAATATCGCTTGCCATTTGAATACAGTGAAACTTGGATTCACTCGATCGCTGTTTCAAGAATCCCGAATTACACAAAGAATTTTCATGCCGTTAAAGTTAGTCAAACCGGACGGAAGCGTTCGCACAGTCGCTCTGCCATTTTTCATTTCGCTATTCTCTCCCGAGACCACCAAAATATTTTAGCACTGATGCATGGCAACGTTCTGGCTCGACGAAAGCAGGATTCAATAGATTTTTATCGAATTGAATAGTTTTTCGCTGGGAAACTGCTTCCAATCGCAGGCAACGTGGCCATCAATAATTTTTTTTTAATCAATGTAAAAGTTTCCGATTAAAATAAAAAAAAAACGTTGAAAAACGATAATTGTTGTTTTTTTTTCGGTATTGAGAATAATTTTCACGGAGCATAGACGTGCTCAAGAGCCATTTCTGCTCAGGGGAATCGACTGTTAAATACAGCTCGTAAAAATATGATAAATTTATTGAAGAGCACAGAAATCTTAATGACAAAAGCAGCTCGAGCTTATTAGAAATTGAAATTGGTATTGTTTATGGTGGAGATTAAAGCCAGGAAGCTCGTGTATTATCTTCTCGCGTCACTGGGGAATAATGTAGTCAACGAACGCGTAGATAATCATGGGGACATAATGATACACGAGTAATGATACGCAAGTGGATTTGTGAAAATAATAACCTGCTTGGCTCGGAGGAAAATGACTACGTCGATGGTCTCGTTATTTTCTATAAATCGTCCTTTTAAAAGTGAGTTTGTGGTGTCGGGAGATACTGAGGCTACAACGAGTCGTTTAAGTACGTACTAACTGTTGGTTGCATGAGGCTAAATCGGGCTAAATAACCTGATACTGCTGGACTATGCTTTGAGGGAGGCAGGCGAATTGTCTATCAAGATTATCCGATAGTAACGAGCAGCCGCTCGTATTGAGACATCAATTTTCGTTACACGATCTACGACGAGTGATGCTCGAACGTGATGACGATGGATAAGGCAACTTTAATGATTATATGAAAAGAGAAAAAGAGTATTTACCATGGCAACCGCAAAATGGTCTCGAGAGGCTATTTCATTGCGTGCGTCCTTGGAACGTGGCAAGGGAACGAAAAAGAAAAAATTTATTTCGAAAATGAAGAACTGCGAGAGGTTACGAAATATATGAGAATAATACGAGAATGATTCAAACATGTCTCAACGCCATTTTGAGTGGCACTCGCACACACGCCTATAGGATGAAACGGTTTTACAAAACCTGAGAATACTCAGTGTGGATTCGAGTTGTAGGCAGAAACGAGGGAGCCAGAGAGAGGAAGAAGAGGAGATAGAAAGGCGGGCTATCGAGAGGTAGGATAACCGAGCTCGCCGGGTCCATGGCCCATGATGGTCCGGCACAGCCATCCGGGTATCCCGCCCGTAGAGAGAAAGAGAGAGATTGCTATACACATGATTTTACAGGATCCAGACGTGGCCTGGTGCTCATACGAGTTGTCCATGCCTCTCTCTCTCTCTCTCTCTCTCTCTCTCTCTCTCTCTCTCTCTCTCTCTCTCTCTCTCTCTCTCTCTTTCTCTCTCGATCGGAGCAACTGTAGGCCCCTGGTACGGTTCGGTCCGGTCGGACGGAGAGAGAGTTGCCAGGGGAAGAGATGGATCATCCGTCGCGGTAGCAATGAATCATGGGAGTGCTAGCTGCCGGCTAGAGAGCAACGGCGAACGCAAACGCCGGGGCCTCGATGTGGATTCTCGTCGGTTTGCCCGAGCGAGGGAGCGTCGACGGTGTGGCCCCACGGCATTCACAGGGGCAAAGAGTGGATTGAGAGAGCCGAGTAAGAGAGAAATGGAAAGAGCGAGAGAGAGAGAGAAAGTTCGCGGTGTGGTATTGCTGGACGAATGAGTACGAAGGGTTGTTGTATCGAGAACTTCCAGTTGTACGTCCTGCACAATGCTATGTTATAGGAAAAGGGGCAAGCTATGGGGGTGGCCGCCGGAAGTGCGCACGGTCCATTTTTCAAAAATAAAACGCGATCCCGTAACCACCCCTTTCCTTTTGTATACATTAGTTCCATTGTATCGCGAGCAGAATTCGCGAATGAGCTGTATTCCTCCGAACACAATTCCACACTGACGGATTTCTATGCTTTCATCACATAATTATGATTTTCTTAAATCTCGACGATTAATGGCTTTAGGAAATAACCCTTGAAAACGCTCCACCCGCCAGAGGGTTAATTATAGTACGACACGATTGTTCACAGTCTCGTGCTTTTCCGGACACGCTGCTCCATATGATTAAACGTCCGTTGCTCGACCGTTGAAAAGAGCGAGAAAGCTAGAAGGGAAATTGAGACTCGAGATCTGCTTATCAGGTTCTTGGCTGAGTTAAGGATGAACATGGTGACGAATGCAAACAGTTATCATCCCTACAGATAATGATGAAGTAACGAGTTTGTTCTGATCCTCCTCGCCAGGCTCCATGTCAGCGTGAAGCGTAAAGATATCAGATGTCAACCGCGTTGCGCTTTGACGCTTCGTCAAGAATCTCGTCAACATCGCGAAAATTCATCAGAAACGGAAACTCTGCGATCCTTCAAAACTTCAGGCCATTCAGGTCACTCAAGACAATGTGAGACGTCAATGAAATCTGAAACTGCAGATGTGAGATAAATATGTTGCTGCTCTGTTTCGAAGGCTTGCGTAACTTTTAGTCTGGGATAGTCACCTCGAAGTAATTTACGACGTCACAATGGGAGAGAAGAAAACGGTATTTTAAAGGAAAGTACGACGGAAGTCAGCCTCAAAATTAGCATTTTCATCCTCCAAAGAAAGCAGAGTGTTTCGGTAGAAATTTCTCACCTTTCTCTACTCGTTGCTCTAGCGAATTATACGCATAGCGAACGCATCTTTAAATATGTGCGCTGCTTTCTTTAGCTGGTGAGTGGTTTATTGCACTTCGGGTTTGGCTACCGAAGCTCTAAATTCATAGGCAATATATAGAGCACCACGTGTGACAGGCAATCCTCATAACCATTCGCGTCCGAACTATTTAGGCTGGTCAACCCAGGCGTAGGTACTACTAGGGCAAATATATTGGATCACTCGGGATCGTAAAACTCATCTAGTTCCGAAATTCTGACCTAGTTACGTCACGTCACCCAAAATTCTACGTCCAGGGAAGGAAGCAATAAGAAAGTGAGGTCTCCCAGGAATCATAAATCCCTTACCACGCACAAACCTCTTTTGCTGGTCATTGAAAACGGATGAGAGTGTATAACATCTTCCATCTTTCTTCCAAACTCTCTAGCACATGACCCCAATGGGCAATAATACTTTGACAACTATTTTACGAGAATCTTTTTCTATTACAATTTTCACAATTGTTATCCGTTCGATCACTCCAGTCTCCAACGTTTTTCTCTCCAGAAACTCTGGAGATTTGGAGCCTACTCGAGACATTTAAAGTTCCCATTTTCCTCGAAGGGAATTCGCGAAAAATTCGACACCCATTCGCATCCTCGATTAGGATTGTCTCATCAGGTCGCAACGGAGGTAGTTCTTTCAGGCACGAAAGTCACTTTTCCTGATCAGGATCGGGCTCTTTCTGATGGTAAAATTTCGATCGAGTGATCAGAGCCAAGAAAGTTGGCAAAAAATAAACTGAGGTGTACATTTTTTTGACGAATAATTATTGGGATCCATTACGATTCGTGAAAACTAAACTTTGCAGTTTAGATATTTTCAATGGAATTGTATCACGAAGAACTCGAAGACTCACGGTTGTTAAAAAAAAATCGATAATCTTGGGTTGCATGGTGTATTATGGGTTTGCATACGAGGCGTGTTTGCACATCAGAAATAGGATTGCCAGGGAGTAGCGGAATGGAGGAGAGAATCAAGGTCGCGTTGGTAGGCGAGGTTGGTGGTCGTACAGTGTTCTAGTACGTAGCAAGAGTATGTAGTAGGAAGAGTATAGAAAAAGAGAGAAGAAGAGAGAAAGTGCGAGAGTAAGCACGCAAGAGAGTAAGCGAAAGCTGCAGCAGCAGCAGCTCGCGGGCGCCCAGTAGCCAGCAGCAGCAGCAGCAGCAGCAGCAAGTGGCTCGTACGTCAGCCGGTGGCTCGTAAACGTCAGCGGTGGTGCTCGTAAACGTAAACGTGATGCTATAAGGGGGATTCACGCGCGGGGGTTGCTGAACGAGTGCCCGTGCCGTCGCATAACCGCGTTCGCGTTCTCTCCAAAGGCTCGACTAGCAATGATATCAGTAAATAGACTGCTATATATCTTTGTATACACATGTAGCCTGCTCCGGGTGTAGTCTTTTCTTGGAAAACCTTGGGTAAAAAGGAATCGTCGAAATCGGAGCTTTGCATTGAGCTGTGTGGATCTTAGCGAGAGCGGAGACTAAATTGAAACGGTACCTGATTGGGATCTCTGCATGATTAATGACGAGTCATTATTCCGCGTTCTTTATTCCTATTTTCTTCGACCAATTTCCACGGGATAACTCGTTGCAAATTCATATTTGTAAAAAAATTCACGAGGGAGTTATCGGTGCGGAGATGCGTGAGGAATTTTCGAAGGGAAATTATTTTCAGTGTTGCAGAGACCCGCAGCCGCATAAGTATCCGCATGATTCAAACGCTGTGCGGCGCCAACGCATTCTTCCTTTTTATAACTCCTTTTTTCTCACCCTCTCCCAAAGCCCCTTAAAAAAGTCTTCCACGTGCGAGACTATGAACTGAAAAGAAAGAATTCCGTGTGTGCGCGAAGCCTTTCTCGTATTAGACTCACCGGCCCAACGGACGAGGACGATTCGTTAAATTCCACGACGAAAGCATTAATCGAGGTTGTTAGCCGTCGGGAATTCGCGCACCGTCCACCAATAATCGTTCGAAGGGGATGAGAACTTTTTGTGCTGGATAAGTATAAATACTTAATAATATTTCAGTGCCGCTTGTGCGGGAGAGTCTACAAAGTTATAGAAACGCTATGTTGCTAGTCTTTTGGCTTCTCCTTACATTAATCCTCGTCTACGCGTACGACACTGATTAACAATTAGCGTTCGCGGCCGTTAAATCAGTCTCTTAAGAACGATAGGGTAGTAAAACTACAGAACCCAAGAGTAACAAAAAATTTAAGACAAATTGGAGTGTTTTTTCGCGACGGAAACCACAGAATTTGTTCCAAGAATTAATATCGCATCATCGCTCCAATCTTCAAAAGGTAATTATTGTTTTGGCTAATGGCCCAACTTTAATGGGCCAAAGGAGAGAGAGGAAGGGAGAGATCAATTAAGAATTAACTCTGACAGCGTGAACGTGATCTCGAAGAATCAAAACGAATCAAATTAAATTCACCTTTTGCTTTAGGAAAGCGTGATCAATTAGGGGAGGGTTGTGAAGGTTACGATGGAATTTCATTTCGCAGCAATCGTTTGCCCCAGTGAATTTAAATTATTTTTTTTTCTTTTCCATTTTTTCAAGTTATTTTCATCACCTCACATTTTACCTAAAATCGTCGGCTCGACTAGTCTCCGGCTGCAATCTCCGAAATATAATAATCAAAGGAAGGAATCGCGTACAAGCGCGTAAGGGTATTGTATCTTCATAATCCGAGGGCGAAAGCACAGCTCCGGGCCACCTATGCTCCAAGATAATGAAACTTCTGGTCAATCTAAAAAGACGCGAGTGAGAGTGGGAGATAGAACGAGAGTGGCGTACGTAAAAACAAAAGGAAAGGAATAAAGAAAAAAAAAAAAAAACGGGATATCTCAATCACCGATAAAAGCGGCTTGCACGCAGCAATAATTTACGACGACGCGAGGAGGAGACGCGAGCATGGTGAACGATGATTGCGCAGCAAGATGCCGGAACTTTTAAAACCGCGTATACTCGTTTTATCGGCGGCTTCTACACACATATCTATATATTTTGATAAACACGCATATCTATATATTTATAAATATACTTCACGCGTTCTGGTCACATCGGTGAAGCGGCGAACTGAAACAAGAACGCGCGCATCAGCCAGAGAAAATGCCTAAAATTATGATAATGATTCACAACGGTTTTCAGTTAAGACATTAGACGACGTGTGTAATTTTGGGGTGAAAAGCAGCAGATACGTGAGGTATACTGTACGCGAGAATCGATTTCACGCTGAAGCACCGACGAAACCCTCTACTTGGTCCACCTCGTCCTCATATCTTCCTCACTCGCGCTCTTGCTTTCTTGGCTTCTCGCCCCGCTTTTTTCTCGCCATCTCCACGAGACGAGATATAATAACTTTAATGCATATTATGCAGATGATCGTGTTTGCTGCTGGCCTCGATAATCTTATTCCCATTTTTCGCACGAGGCGATTCCTACTGATGAGAAATCTTACACTTTTGTGAAATATTCGAAAACAGAGGATCGCGTGGAATTGAAAAGACGTCAAGAAAAATAAGAAACGCCATGTTTTCATGTTGCTGGTTCGAATTCATTGATTTTTAGATGCTCATCTATTTATACGCGTGACTAGACGTGGATGCTTAATCATCAGATACCAGTGGGCCGTTGTAATCCCAGAAAACTTTCCAAGCCGGAAACGAGTGGAGCGTAAAAGAGAAAATATTCCAACGTGGAATTCTACGAGGAATTGGTGTTGCAATTTAGAGTGCGGCAAAGAAACAGGAAAACGAATCTTGGCGTTCGTAGATGGGTTCATCCTACGACAGCCACCATTTTTCAGTACGTCCAACCCTGACCAATTTGGTGAGCATAAGGATCGCCGCGTAGGAGGGCGGTGGGTCGTCCCTTGGGGATGACGTGGAGAGGGAACGATTTGGGTCGAGGAGAGGAGGCGAACGAGGGAAAAAGTGAATGCTGAGGGAGCAAAACGACGAGGGAAAGATGTTGAGGATTCAGGAATATTCTATATCATAATAAATAATAAAAAAAAAAACAACGCGTCAGGCACTTTGCTCTCGTGTCTTTATCCTCCATTTTTATCCATCAGAAGAGGGGGGTAATAATGCCGAGAGGTCTCGATCGAAATTATAGCCATCGATAAATGAATAGTTTACGAGCAGCGAAAATCGTTCGGGTAAAATATCATCTCGGGCTGTGGCGACTGGAGACGTGCTGAAGGAACGTGCTCTCTCTCTCACATTGATAGCCTCCCCGCAATACTCGCAGCCATTTATGAATTGCGAACGAAAACTGTTTGAGAATTTGGTAACCGCGAGTTTACGTGACACCAAGCAAGGCCTTCAATCACCGCAAACCACTGAATCAAAGGTCGGCGTTGCGACAATTAATTTAATCTTTATATAAAACGTGCGCGATGTCAGCGGCGAATGAAAAAGAGAATTAAACGGAATCTCGTGTTCTGGGGCGGAGAGGAATTTCCTTGGAAAGTTCGTAAAGCTCCGTAATATCCGAGGCGTCGCAATTGGTAACAAAACAACGAATTGAAACTCTCGACGAGACTCGTTGCCAACAAAACGAAATAGCATCGAAAAGGAAGAGATTGACGAATGAAAGAAAAAAAAAAAAACGTACAAAACGATCAGAGTGGAAATTGCCGTGGCCAAGAAACTCGTATCCCGAAAGCACAACAGGCTAGTGGACTGCGAGAACGAATTGACCGTTGGATGTTTGATGGACGTGGCGGGTGGCTCGTTATAGTTCAGCCTCGAGACGCGAGTAATCAAGGAGGATTCTTATACATGAAGCACCCAACGTGTCGCTCATGATGGAGGCCCACCCTGGACAGCCATCGATCTCTCGCCTACTCTTGTGCCTGCTTGTTTGCTTTTTAGGTTTCACCAGAACTCGCTCTCCTGTACAGGCTCGTTCAGAACTTTCTCAAACGTCCCAAGCCCAAAAAATCGAGTCCCGCAGCTCGATCTCTCGTTTCTTAATTCATTTATTTTTTTTTTCGAATTCCCTAGAAAGATTTTCATGACGAAAATCGACTAAGAAAGTCTCCACGTGTCAAAGAGAGTCTCGAAAAATCCGTTCAAGCGCAACATATTGCAAAATGAAGAAAAAAGACAAGCCAACTCCATACACGAATACATCGCTCTATCTTTTCTGGGAAAGCTGGAAAAGAGCACCCGACAGTATCCTGATGGATGACAAATGGCTACTCCAAGACACGTCACTCTGCCGAGAGCATGTATAGGCGGAGAGATGCTGGGGCTTTCTCCCATACGTGATCAAGCTGGATCCAGCGATAGTGTGGGAACGACTGGGTCGGACTATAGCTGTATGTGTACAGGGCCGTCACACAATGTCTGCTGGTGAAGCAGCTTGGAGGGTTGAGAACGTGGTGTACGGATCTCTCTGACGATGACGACGACGGCGACCAGGGGCTGCAACTATCGCATAGTTGAACCAGCTACCCTAGAAGCCGTGGTACATATAGCCAGAGTTAGTATATAGGTAATAGCCGAGAAGGAAGACGGGCAGAGTAGAATGAAGCAGAGGGCGAAGAGGGTGGCGAACGGGTCGGCGGAGATAAAGTGGGACGTCTGATCCTCCGACGAGCGAAGCAAAAAGATCCTCGCGCGTCGCATCCCAAGAGACGGAACGCTAGGAACGAGGAAAAACTCCCCCAACGTTCAAACCATACCACACCACCATCAGCAGACCAATCCTCCTCCTGCAGACCGTGTGCATCGCTGTTTCCCAACCATAACTCCCCGTCTCACTCTCTCTTTCTCTCTATTTTCATCTCTCTTACCACCACTCACCCTCCTGACCCGCACTCTCATCCTCCTCTTTCGAGCTTCTGAAGCACAAGCTGAAGGCGAGTATAGACACCCCCGCAGCGTCCGTGCAGAAAGGAAACTTTGAAGGAAAAGAGATCTTCTTAACGTCGCTGTACCAGACTCTTCTCTGCTTCTTCTTCTTTTCCCTCTTTCTGTCTGTCACTCTCCGGACGTTCTTCTTTTTTGTAGTTGCATTACGTTCCTCTCTACACTTTGGCTCGTCCCCATCTTCTGCTTCATGATAATGATGAAATGCATTTTGGAGCATTCAATCAAATTCCATGCAATTTTTTAACTTTTGCTGTCCCAATGTCAATTTTTTTTAACGAGAGCACTCTTTGCTTTGCTGCGATCCAGAACGTCTTATTATTCTGACAATTCGACGTCGATAACCCTGGTTCACGAGCTCTTCAAGTTCGCCAAGCACAAATATAAAAACAAAAGTCTGGAATAATCTATCCGAAAGTGAGAAAGTCCAGTCACGATGTCAATTTTTCCGAACAAGTAAAACAAACGTGCTTTTTCTTCCTGCCCACGTCCATTATCAGGCTTGATAGGATTTCGACTTCTGAACGAAATTCCTGTCGTGTTGTCGCAGCGAGCATGGCGAAAGAGTTTGCTCGTGCTACCTGTGCAAAGGCGAATTCTCGTGGCAAACTGTAGCTCGATTAGTACGCCAGGAATGACCAAGCCCACGGGATAAATCTGATAAGTAGGCAGCGCACGATACCCTACCACGCTCGCCGCAAATCCGCGGATAAGCCCTGAAAACGTCGAGAGAGAAAGAGACTCTTGAGAGTAGACGATCTACCGTTCACACACACAGACAGACACACACACACACACACACACCCACGAAAGCGACACAAAACTGCACGTGTGTGTGTGTATAAAAGCTTCCCCAGCTTTATGGAGCTGGACGAGATGCATTATATGCTTTTGGCATACGAGCTACTGAGATTCGAGCCAGTGTAGAACAGAATGCACACGAGCCAAGAGGCATTGATGTTGGTATAGATATAAATAAGTGTATCTGGACGCGGATACAAATGCAGAAAAAGGTGTTGGAGAAACCAAAGAAAGATGAAGGCCTGATCGAACGTCGTCATTACAAACGATGTGACAATCTCAAACACGAGGCTGTACATTACATTCGCCTGTGTGCTCGTTACGACGATTGGTCGACGCGTGCCTGTGGGTTTGCCGGCTATAACAGAATCTCAACGTGATCGTTCACAAATGTCAACCACGACCAAGATCGTGAGCGAGCCTCGAGCCTGATACACACGTTTCTAAATAAATGCTCTACGTATACATCAACAAATACTTGTCCGAGCTCCGGTCTAGCAGCTCATTCTCCTGTCTCTCATTGTCAACGAATCTAATGGAGTGCGAATCAGACGAGTCTTCAAGAAACTTGGGTTTTTATTTTCTGGAATAGTTCGAGCACGACGGTTCGATGAATTCATGAAGATACAGCGTTCAGCAATGTCTCTGCGCGGATACAAATATGTGACGTTGAATTTACATGCATGATTGAGTGTTTTTTCGTTATTAATTTGCTGAATATTCATCAGTCGTTCATTCGTGCGATAGTGAGGTTGCAAGCAACTGTAACGTTTTAATGGAGAAGCCTGTAGGAAGCGAGCTACTCGGTATAGTTATGGCATCTTCCGCTGATGCAACGTAAACGCATGACAAATACGAACGCACGAGGGTGACTGACGTAGACCAATTGCACCCCTACAGGGGCTGCAACCATCTTGGCCGTCCCTAGACGAACTACACACCACTGTGCTCATCGTCTATCTCACTTCCTACGACGTTCAGGTTCATAAACAGCAGCCTCGAGCCTCTGTATGTACGTTATGCTTGAATTTTCCCCCAATAACCCCGGGGTGGGTTCTCCATCCTCTTAATTCGTTTCGTTAATTTCATACCAACAACACATGTGCACAGTAATCAAATGTCAGGAGGAACCGTGCGGACGGAGGCAAAATGTTCCTGTTAGGTGAAGAAAAAATAAACTCTCTCTCTCTCTCTCTCTCTTTCGGTCTCGTGGAGAATATTCTGAGCAGCGAAATAGAGATCCGTTGGATGGATAATGCGAGAAAAAAAGACAATGCCGCGAGAGATAAAAGGAGAGAGGAGAAAAAGGAGAGTGTAACGAAAGATCGTAAGAGCTACGTCGCTGTCGTGGTGATCGTAGTCGTGGAACTCACCTATAGAGAATGCGATGGGAAATCTGTAAGAGGGGCCGGAGGGGGCTGGAAAAAGTGGGGTCTCAGGGCGACGGGCGTCATTAATAAAAGTGTCAATGGTGTCAGTGGACTAATGTCGGTAGTCAGTCGCCCTCTCGAGGTTGTGTGTGCTGCCGAAGCTGGCAGCAGTGGGTGGGGTACAACCCGACTCGTCTCTTGTCCCTGTATCCTATCAGGGAATTCCACCCTCTCAGGGCAAGCCATCTTCCGAGAGGCACGGTTCTCTGTCCTCGCGGCGAAGAACGAGGGAGAAAACAACACGCAGCAGCATTGAGGAGCAAAGTGTTTGCCTCTTCTCCTCACATTTCTTCCTCGCGCGTTCTCGTCTCTCCGGTTCTTTGTAACACGTCCCGAGAACCCTACATCGTCCTGTACTCTTGATTCTTTTTGCTTTGTCCCTTTTTTTTACCCTAGCCCACTTTTCTCTTCGTCCATCTTATTTTTTTCAGGCTTTTTTTTTATCTCCGTAATGCTCGCTTAGCTCATCCTTCTTTTTGTTTATCCATCGAGGCCGTAAGTAGGACCACGATCTTCAAAAGATCCGAGCACAGTCCGCGGAGATATCTTCATCGAAAAAGAGAATGCAGAGGAGAATGAGATTCGAGGAGCCTGACACCGATAATCTTGTGTTGAACACACCCTCCCCTAGAGCGAGACCACGCCGTATACGTGGCTCGACCAATGATTGAGCATTTGAGGAAATGAGGAGTGGAAAGTACTTAAGAGAGACTTTAAGTAATTTCTTTCTTGATGGTGAGATGATGGAACCGCGTGTGCCCTCGAGTTAAACCAGCAACCTTGTCGACAGCTGCACATCTTTTGCCGCGAGATCTTTTCATCTTCATTTGCTTACTTCCTCTCGCTATCTCGCTTTTTAACACATTTTGGGAATTCTCTATATTTTGTCACTCGAGACTGTTCATTCATAAAAATAAGCATGTCGAGCGATCCTTGGAGGATGAGGTCGAGCCCTCGACTCGTAGTTTGGTCCCCAGGCCGTTTCTAGACGAAAAAAAGGCCGTTCCTTTTTCTGCTTTTCCATTTACATCCTCCAAGCAACGAGACACTCATAACAACCTGGTCAAAAATCGATCTACGAACATTGTGAATTTTATTTCGATCCTTCTGCTCATTCTTCTCTCTCTCTAACTTGAGTAGCTACGAACTCGTTAATTTATGCATGTTTGTTCGTCAGAGTATTAAAACCCTGGGGGCTTTTTTGGGTACACGACTCCAGGGTGATCGATATTGCACTTGGAGTAGAAAATAATATTGGAAAGAGACGGAAGAGACATTTATAGAGTACTACACTCTTGTGTATGTCGAGTGAACGCTTGGAAATTTGTCAAGGCTGAAGAGCATCTTCGTCATCGTCTCGAGCAGCACAGTCTTCGTCGACAGGTAACGAGAAAACGAGAGAGACGAAGAATCGAAGGTACACTTAAGGAAGAGCTAAAACAAAGTCTAAAAATGTAGCCACCGGTTGGAAAATCATGAATACCATTGGATTCTCGGTGGAGACATAATTGATTCACAACCGGGTAGCATTTCCACGTGCAGGATCGCTGAAACAATTTGCACATGCAAACGTCCTTGTAACGTTCGAGTCCGGCAAGTATGCTCAACGCAGCTTCTCTGTCATCATCATCCACCACCTCATCGAGAAGCATCGAACCAACAGTGCGGAACATACTCCGGCTCGTTCCTTGCTCGCTATCCAGAGCAAACGAACCGAGGGAGATACAAGCAAACCTGTACCTTCCCATCCACGTTCGCCATTCACCAGGAACACCCTCTGGGCAGTTGGGAAGACGATGAGCTGCTGCTCCACAAGCGAAAAGAGATTGGATGCAATTCCATGTTCGATTACACTTGATGCCTGCGGTGAAAAGTGCATGAGCTGAAGGATATGAAATACCGAAGTATGAGCAAGCACCAAACAAACCGAGAGGATGGCCAGAGGAGATGAGGCAATAATGTAGATCGACCTGCAGATACTATCAGAGCGAAATATCGATGTTACGATAAGAGAATCTTCAGTCACGCGGTAGTGCGTGAAAAATCATAACGATCATTGAATGTTAAGGGCAGAAGTTCTCAGTCAAACACTAAATGGATTAGTTTTTGTTAGCCAGACAGAAAAATGAATTTCCAAATGTTTCCCCATCATTTTGGAATGAAGAAGAAATGGAGAAAAATTTCATGTTGAAAAAAAAGACTTGCTGGAAGAATTCGAAGGAATAGATAAAAAGCAGCTCGTCGATAAGGTTGCATTGACATATGAAGAGGAACGTGCTCGAGAAATCGGGCAAAGAGACGAGGGGTTGTCAGCTCGCTCGAGGGATGATATGGCCAATGCTTGCCACTGGAGAAGGTTGAAAGGGATCTGGGGATGGTCTGAGGAATATCTAATAAGAAACCCGGTGCTCATCCATCCTGGACGAGAGAGGGCACTCGGGGGCTGTCACCGTGGGCGTCAGCGAAGCAGAGTAGGACGAGGAAAACCAGCGGATGATTAACATAGTAATAATATCGGGTCGCCTCGCGGAGAACTGGCGCGTCTCACAGACGATCTTCCTGCGAGACCCATGAAACGATTTCTGCATCTTTCGGAAGCTGCAGTCGTGCGGAAACTTCCAAAAAAGTGAACGTTTCGAATCGTAGAAATAACTTTTGCGTTATTTTGGATTTCACGCCCAGAATCGTGGCCCAAATCATCGCTAATTATTGCTTGAAGCCTGATTATGATTTTGGCTCCCAAGCTCTTGGTATGCTCGCAGAAAAAACTCGGTGTTGTTTTTTTAGCAAAGAAGTATCTCTTGCGACGAAATAAACGAATTTCCCTGGAATGAATAAAGCCAAACAAACGTAAGTGAAATTAACGAGGTGAATTGAGATAAGATAAGATGATAGCGTTAACGACAACACAGAGTAGAGGGTCGTCGATCGTCTTAATTTCTGGTGACGTGTATCTTGAGGGGACAAGGAACAAAGGTAAAGGAAAGATTACACCAAAAGGACAATGAGTAATGAGTAACAGGAGAGATTTTCGAGACTCGATTAGAATGTCAGAGGAACGAATGAACTAGAGAGGAAGAGGATGATAAAATGGGTACGAGGTATCGTAGCAGAAAGAGGAGGAAGAAAAAGAATAAAAATAAGAGGAAGAAAGAGGAAGGAGAGAGCGGAATTATGAAGCGCAGGGGATCTAGGGTGAAGGACGGGCGTACACACGCACCTCGCATAATGATCGCGCGGGCGAGGCTGAACAACGAAAAGGGTTGTCAAACGACGTGGTACCCTGGGACAAAAAGGGGTCAAGAGTGGGTTGTATAGCATAACACACGCAATGGCTAAGGTTCGGAGAGAAAGAGAGACGGAAATGGTTGCACCCATGATGGGTTCGTTCCTTCAAAGCATCATCACGGAGCCGCGCAGCCGGTGCTTTTTGACGTCTCACTCGGCCGAGCGCGGCAATGTTAATTAACGAGAGATTCACTCTCGGCGATGTGGCATTCGTTAGTTGGGCATTCTCTCTTCGGCATAACTGTATCTTTAAGCATATACGCGTACATATCGAAGTAAGCAACTTCTTTCTCCCTCAAACACTTTGTGGCTGAGAATAGAGGGCGCGACGCCGTTATTGCTGAGGATAAAGCGAACATACGAGCAATCCGGCATGAACGTGTGTCGGAACCTCGTGCGCGCACACGTTAATAAAAAGTAGGAAGAAGGGAGGAAAAAAATGGGAGAACAAGAGTTCAACAGTAAGACTGGCTTGCGCGGTACAGCAGAAGCGCGCGGGCCTCAATCAACGAAGCCATTCATGTGCCCGACTTCTTTCTTCTTCGGTTTCTCGCCGGTTTTACAAAGAACTCTGCTCTCTTAGTGAACGCTCACGAGCGTTTCGAAACTTTAGATATCTTAGCTCTTTTTCCTTCGGCTCCTCGTTCTTCTTCTTCGCCTTTTTCTCTGGCTCTTCCTCGTTGTCGAATATTTCCACGCTATCTCAACGCTCTGGCTTTCACCATCATCCGTTTCTTCTGCCATTCATTTTTTCCTCATAATTTTCCTCATCGCCTCGACAACCTCGCGACGCAGCATCCTTCACCATTTTCTTCTGGCATCATCCTCCATTTTTTTGTCTTCCTTATCCCACAAGCAAGAACGAGCATCTCTATCGGTCTTTCTCCCTTTTCGTGCTTCTTTCGATCGCCCTCTTTCGCCCTATATAGTGGCTCGGACCGCTGTATTTTCATTGCTGAAAACGCGCAACGGTGAACGCGCTCCATGCCTCGTGGTTTTATGTACCGAGCTCTAAGAACGAGAACGTAAGCTTGTACCCGCGAAAGAGAGGAACATACACCGTGGCTAGTAACAAAAAAAAGAGAACGAGAGAGAGAGAGAGAGAGAGAGAGAGCGAAAATGAAAGAGAGAGAGAGCAACCCGACGTCGCCTGACGCGCATCACTGACGCCGCGCGGAGCTGAGATTAATGGCTTCGGACTCTGAAATCCTGGAAAATAAATAGCGAGGGAGCTGGTCGAAGGCAGAGAGGAAGGAGCTCCAAAGAGAGAGAGAGGGAGAGAAAAAGAAAATGAGGGAGCGAGAGAGAGTGAGGAAAAAACTGATAGAGGGTGGCAAAGAGGGCCGCTCGTCGTCGTATAGGAATAGAATCGAGTGTAGGAGAAACACGCAGAAGAAACGAATACAAGGGACAGAGCAAGTTTGCCCTACCACTGGAAAAAACGAATCAAGAGGTTTGCCACTCTTCTCACGAGGGTAAAACATCATGATCGTGCCGCCATTGCTCTGTATATTACCTGATGGCCACTTTCTCATTTGGAGAATCTTTAACCAGCCTCTTTTCAGTGAGCTTTTTTTCGTTTGCACAATCATGTCGTGCTTTCTTTCTCATTCAATCTTTTTTCCTCCCAAAAATGCTTTAAACGATAAATTTATTCATCTCCATCAATAACGACCAATCCTCAGAGTCGTTGACGCCAAAAATATAATTTACCTTCTAGAAAATGCCTCGAGAAATATTTCGTGACATTCCACTGACCTAAACTCTCTCCCCAGAGACTTTGAAGCCTCGATCACTCTGCACTCATAAATACTAAGCCATAAATATGCAATGTGTAATTACCAACACAAAGCTAACGAGACGTACGCTCCCTGCGTATTACGCAATTATTATTACGTGTTAATACAACGATTATTCGCATACGAGGCGAGTTGAACATGAATTGCATTAAATACTAAATGACCAAGCGTGTGGAAGACCACGGTCTAATTGTTGAGTCGTTTGCATAATGCTTGCTCTGTAACTGCTCTTCTCGGAGGCTTTACTCCGGAATCACCCCATAGCCCCGAGTCCGACTGTTTGTATGGAACACTTGTACATCCTCCAACTGTTTCTGTAAGGCTATCTCCAGCACATCCACGAATCTCCTTCCACGTACACGACCCAAAACTCGAGTCTACATAGCGAGAAACTGTGCTAAAGATTAATCACTGATTCTTGCTACTGTACCAACTAGTTGCTGTTGAACTTGTATAGAGCCATTGTCACGCTGTCTGTATGAAAGAAAAAAAAAAAAAAAAAATGTTGCCAATCAACTGCCGGCACTCGATCAATCGCCATCAATCGCGATTTCGATGCTCCTGTTTTTATTTCTTTTTTTTTTCATGAACGAAACGCGAAGCTGTTGCAATGGAAACTTGACTTTTCAATTAATTCATTCATCCATCACAGCGAGGAGTGAAAATATCGACTCGAGCGGAGTTCATGATAAAATTACGTATCAATCGAATAATTGGGTCTCGATTTGTTCCAGACGTTTCGTGAACAAAAATAGAAAATTGATCAAAACTTTTAGCCGACATGTCTCCCACGTTGATGATGACGTAACCACCATGACGGCAATAACCTTGTGTACAATAATAACACCCAGAAATAATTTAATCGATTTTTAGGTTAATTACACTTTCTTAACTTTTTTCGTGATCGATCAACCGCCTCCTTTACTCTTTTCTGGACGTTTCCTTTTCTCCTGCCACCACATCACCGAGCGATGATTCAATGACGGCACGGTTAACTCTCGTTAATTACTCGAGCATTAATTATTCCGTATCCTGGTACGCAATCAAGGTCTCGTCGACGATTATAACAGTCATTAGCTTCGAAGCTTCGGTACGAACTACATTCTTACGTTAACGGAGAAAATCAGTGCTGGTGTCTTCGACGAGAAAGGTGATGTCCCTAAACTTTCAAGTTGTTCGTCTTCTAGTAATTTCCTCGCTCGATCCCGAGGCTGATTATTTTCATGAGATTTTTCTGAGAGCGAAATGAAAAATTTGATAGTAATATAAACGTGTGCGTCGAGTTGGAAAAGATCGACGATATTGCTCGATATTCAATCATGACATGACGACCGGCAGATTAGTCGATTGGAGTTCTCTAATTAGCCCAAATAATGGGCGAAGAAAAAAATGCTTGGGATCGTTAAATTTGATCACGAAACGTGTGGAAATTGTCGGAGTCACACTCTCTTGGATTTGCCACAAAGACGCATTGGTTTTGGAGACGAGAAGCACACGAGAGGCGGTGGAATAAAATGGGGAACGTATATGTGGATATGGAAATAAAAAACTAATATAACGAGAAAGAAAACGAGGCTATGGGAGGGGACGACGACGAATATTAATAACGTGGCAAAGTAAAAAATGTTTACTATGTGTTTGCAGACAGATATGAAGGAATAGGAGAAACGAAATACAGAGAAAGAGAGAGAGAGAGAGGGAAATATTGAGGAGGAAGTCTGCGGAGAGGGGTGTACGTAGAAACGCTCCGCGGCGGGATCGGCAGAGCGTTCCAGGTCGTGATTGATCGGCCTCGTCTCAACTGTACTTCCTATCCCTTCGCTCTTTGGGGTGCGTCTCTCTACATGTATATATATATATATGTGAGCGTATATATGGATACACGTACGTTTCTCTCACCCCGTAGGGATATTGCCTTGGCGCAGCATCAGCCCACGTACGAGGCGAAGCTTCTCTCGCAACGTTCTCGGGGTCGGACGTCGAGACAAGAACACACCCTCCTGCCTGAACAACAACCCCCGTGTGCTTGACGTCGCTCCACGTCTCTTCGTACATAACAAACAGACAACAATCTCAATCTCTCTCTTCCTCTCTCACTCTCTCGGTTTCGCTACCACATGGTACAGAGTTCTGAGAGCGCAGCCAATCGAATTATCCTAGACATTCGATCAACGCCGTCTCTCCTTCCCTCCGAATGATTCATCCACTTTCATTCCGCAGTAAATCTCATTCGATAAGCAAAACGCATTTTAATACGAGCCAAAAAAACACATGCGTGCTAAACACAATCATAATTATTGGTCGAACATGTGCGTACATGTTTGGGACATCGTTAATCATGGGCGTGATTCGTCATCGTGTCCCTAGCATCCCGATCAAAAATTTCGAATAAACGAAGAGCTTGAACATTTCAGGAAAACGAGGAATTCTCTTCGGATGAAAAACTTACGAGAAATGACAGTCTCCCGAGCAACCTCCTTCATGAAGAATATCCCCACATGGTCATACATCATCCCCAGGAAACGGTGCACACCAAGTTAGCCTTGTGAGCTGTCACATGGAGTTTATCCTCAACTGACGTGAGTTTAACAAGTGAGGGTAAGTTTCTTGTTTCGGGAGAACTTCACGAAGATGGCTCCCAGTTAACGTCGCGCCGTGTCGGTCCAAATTTCTGAATAACTTCGATTACCGTTCGCACTTTACAGTTCCAGAGAGCGATTAATCCGAATATCCAAAGGTTATAAAATTTACTAATTTATTCCAATTTTCGGAACAAAAAGAAAGTCTCGTTGTCGGTAAATTCCATCAGTTGCTCGGTCACCGTACGTGGAATCTTCTCCTGGAACATTGGAGTGATAACGACTGCAATATTGAACGATAAATCGACGTCAATCAAATCGATCGGAATTGGGAGTTCCCATTGACGCCCACGCCTCTAAAAATCTACATCACATATTTACATGTTTCGATGTGGACATATGAATTTGAAATAAATCTTTTTGTGGTTAGGAACCGCGTGTATTAGCAGCTAGCCAACAACAAACAAGAGAAATCCCGCTGGTAAGGATGGCGTGGAAATGGTAAGAGGAACATCCAGAACCGACGCCCCCTGGACGAAGGTAAAACTTCTTGCGCACAAACACAACGAAAGAGTCACAAACACGAGCTGCCTTCTCCGCATGATAATCCGGATAATATTAAAGCACCCTGGTGTTGCGATGAACGAATGCTCGGCGGAGGCCGTCGGTGTATATAAAACGCGTGGGAGGCCGAGATATTGCTGAGAAGAAAAATATGCCGGTCTCGAAGATACCGGGGGTAACATGACAACCGAGGAGACTCTTCTCTTTACTCTCTATATATTTTTGTTCCCCTATACGTAGCTCGAGCCAAAGGCTGATTAATGGAAGACGAGAATCTTCGTCACTGCGCGAGATCCCGGAAAAACTTTGTAAATTGTTCTCCGTGTCAGTTTTGAGTGTAGAAAAAAGATTTGTTACCGCGAGCAAACAAATTCGCTGTGTGCGATGTGTAAATTTATTCGATTTTCGGCCTAAAATTTTTCATGAATAAAAAGCTTTTTTCCCCTTTTTTACAAGATTAATTCTAAGAATGAAATCTTGAGCTTGCATCCTAAGGTGGTTTTGATTTATCGTTGATTAGCTCCGAGCAAAGTCAACGACCAATTTAAGCTCCAGCAGCTCTACCTTTACGTCGCTCTCGCTCACTCGGCGTAACAATTTCGAACGAACCAATTTTTTTCGTAACTATAATTGTGCAAACGAGAATGTAATTGCCTTATCACAACGAAGAATCTCACTCGAACGATATCTGATGTAATGTAATTCTGCGGGAGGTGGATTTACGAGCTACTTGTCGAAGGATCATATTTCACCAAGGCGATGGAGATTCGCCGTTGATAATTTCTTGCGATCCCCGATAAAATCCGCCCTTTTCGAACGTCTGTATCTTTTCACGGTTGGACCTCGCGCAGCCTTTTCGAGATTCGTGTTTCGTTAATATCGCCATTTTTATGAAGCCTCTTGGCAACGAGATTCTTACGAGCTAAGTCGTCATATATTTTCAACGCCAGGAATGTATACATACAATTATATTCGTACTTGTTACGTGACCATGTCATTCTCCCCACGCAACAAGATACATGCAGGTTCGTACCGAAAGCTCAACAAATAAAATTCCCTTTTTTCTTCTTCCTTTTCCAAACTAACGTATGAATGATTCTTACACCTATCCAGGTCTTGTGCCACGAGTGAGTCGTGTTCTTATTAATAAGCTTCGATAAATCTGACGTCATGTTAGTTTCACGAGAAAATATAATATGTTTTACGGGCTCGGCTTATGGTGTCTCACGCTTTGTCTTTTAATCTAGATTTTTGGTACTTCGCCAAGTATATCTTATTATTTTCCAAACATCTTTCAAGATTTATTTTATTCCATAAACTTGCACGTCATGAGCACATTTGTCTGATAGGATAAATGCGGTCTGTGCATCGAACATTCAGGGAGTAATTGGACAGTTTCTGGTTCACCGATCTTGTGATTTTTATCAACCTCGATTTGATATCCTGTGGATATGAAAAGTGCAAGAATTATTGGGAGCCAGCAGCTGGATCGTTGTAAAATTTTGGCGTTTTATGGGAAACCAGCTCGTGGATCTTCAGTGCACATTCAAGAATTATGTGAATTTTACAAGATTAAGGCAAGGCTCTCGCTCGCGTAAAGGTGGAGGCGAAGAATATTGAGTAGATGCGAAGAAAAGAAAGGGGAAGAGAGAATAAGATAATCGAGAGGGTGCTCGTAAGATTAAGTTGTTTTGGCTGTTGGCCGGCCACTAGAAACTGTCCAAGTAGTCATTAAATAATCATTAATCTTGATCCGAATACGTTGCAACTGTGTTTTAGTATTAACGGGCGAGTCACCCGCGAGAAATCCATCACTCATGAATCAGATTTCGATCAATTTATCAGACCGATAACAAGCAAAGTCACCATTTTTTATCTCCATAAATATCTCGGCCGTTAAGATCAAAAGCTGGTCTTGGCTTTTCCGTCGGTTGGCACGACACAGCCAAATGCCTTTGCTTCGAAATGCCCTAATAATTTCTCTATCTTTTACGAGCTCCCATGCAACACAACAATGCGACCAGTTTTATGCTCCGAGGCTTTCCACTTTTGTGGACGAATGGTTCTTCGGATTTCTGCTCAGATTACGCCACGTGGTGCCTCCTGGAACCTGGAATTTTCAACCTCTGCGAATATTGGCGCTGTTTATGGCTTTTCGAGGACCAAAATGCCGCAACGTTCGACCACCGACGACGTTTTGACCCGACGGCAAAAATAGTTTTCTCCCAGAAAGTATGACCTAGCTCTCGATTACTTCCACATGTTTTAACACATTTTTGGCACTTTAACGATTACGCAGAGACAGGCATGCAATTATTTTTATTTCATGCACATTTCGCTTGGTCTCTGCTACTCGAACACAACGATTTTTCCTACGGAAACTCTTATTGTGAAGAAAGCGGAGGACACTAGTTCCCAATAATACAGAATAGCGTGTAATAAAGTTTCCCACGTGAAAAATAAACGAGATGGAATGCATTTACTTACGGAAACAATTTTTTTTTTATCCTCGTCCTTTTTTCCTCTTCTCAGCAATCGGCGGGAAGATTCTTTCGCGAACTTACCTTCATGGAGAATTTCATTCGCTGCCCACGATGGGTAATCGCTAAAAAAATCGGGGAAAAACTGTTCGCGAGCTTTTTTGGCAGGTACCAATTGCCGATACCGATTTTTCAGCTGAAGCTCGCGGTCGCGCGCTTTTTGGCGACTTTTATTAGCGAATTTGAAAAAATATCGTCAACAACGGGCGTTTGAGTAAAGGAACGAGCAAAAAACGTGCGTACTCGTCGAAAAATCGATATGAAATGTTGCGGTTTAGTTGAGGATTTGGTCAATGGGGTGCAGCACCTCGCCACCGAGTTTTCTGAAAGGAGCATCGATGGCCGCATTTTTTGTTTCGTCATGAGAGCAAAGGGGGGGGGGGGTGTTAGATTAGGCTAATGCGATGGTTCCCCGATGAGATATTACCCGGCGAATGGGAGAGCCAGGTCGACGTTGCAGGGGCGTGCCGTACCCTGGAAGCGGCGTGCCCGGGGCCACATTCACGACGTGGACTAAGTGCTGGGTGGAGCCCCGTCTAGGCACTACCTCTCTACCCGCGATGGAACCATCATCCTCCTGGCGTCCCGGTCCCGCAGTGAAAGTCCCCTCCGGATCGCAAAACCTAATGGCCGCCGCCGTATTCTCTTTTCTCACTCGATCTGTTCACGAAAACCCGCCAATTTTCAAATCCATCATGACCTACGACAACGTGGAGAGGGAGGAAAAAAATCATCGCCGGATACGATCGGAATATGAGGAGAGACCTTGAGGTTCGACATAAAATCGGTACGGGCTGATTTCACCAATATTTTTCAAGTTATCAATAAACAATGTCAAGGGTCGTCAGGCGATAATTACCGAGGTATTAAAAAAAAAAGGAATACGAAGAAATATCCAGAATCATTGGATGTGACATTGAGATGTGCGACAATTGGTAGGGCAAATACAAGGTCACGAGGACTTGGTTGGCTGCCAAACATGACAAAAGTTTTCATCTATATTCGAACCGCGGAGATTGGAAGGAGGAGTATTTTTTCGATTTCAAATCGCGTCCTACATATCCAGCCCACGCGCAGTCCCCAAAATTGGATCGGCAACAGCTCGATCCGTCAGTGAGTTTCATTTTTTCCCATCCCTTGCCTCCCCCGCACTTTTCAATTCCAGGCTCGGATAGTGCCCCTTTTCTATTTTCTTTTTTTTTTTTACTCCACCAATCTGCCGAAGCGACCCTCTGAAAGTCCTGGACACCCAGGCACATAAATCGCATAAGTTTTTATTATTTAAAATTAGTTTTTTTTTTTCTATCTTCTGTCAGAGTGACGGGTCCCGTGTGTGTTAACCTGCGCCTCGCCGAGGACTCACGACTCTTAGGGGAAAGAGATGGAACGATTTGAAGCTCTCGGGCAACGGAAAATTCTATACCTTCCCATACGTACACATTCGCATATAGATAATGAAATTATACCCGAGCGCGAAGGGTTGGTCGAAGCAGAGGAACTGAATATACCGGAGACAGCAACTACCCCTCAGGGGAATAGCCGCCAAGTGTCATCGGGACATCCGGCTAATTGCCAGAGTGTTTTGTTACCCTCTCCCGGAGGTCGCGAGCGAGTTTACAGCCCTTACAAGCTTTTGCATTTAGCCTTTGTCGGCCGAGCTCCGTCGCGTTCCTACGTTGCGTACTCTCGGGATATCTCACGACCAGGTTTCAACACAACCCTGTCCAGGTATACAATGCATGAACTTTGCTTTTCCGCCAGGAACTGTAACGTATTCAACCCCTTGTTACAGTCCACCACCGATTCCTCTGAAACTAACACTGGGTATATATGTATTTCCTCTGAAATTTCCACATACGCCAATTTTTCTAATTAGTATACTTCAATATTTCCAGATCTAACTACGAAACATCGTCGCAGCTTTCCCAACTCGAGAAATTCATTCCAGAGTAAAGACATGACTCACTTCTCCGGAATTGAATTAATTCCGGAGAATAACGCTCCGAGTCGTCAGTAATTTTCTGTAGGAATTTCCAAAAATCAAAGATCCTTGAATCAACGAAACTCGACCCAGAAAATTCCAGCGACATATGAAAATTTAATTGCGTTATTTTTTCACGAAATCATTTGGAGGAATGTTCGGAAATTACTTCATCCGAGGTTTGTTAAAAAAACATACGATAGGGGCGGAATATTTATAATTGGAGACGGAGAGACGCGAGAACATTGATTGCCAAAGAAAACGAGGCCTCGCGAGCTGCTTTAGACTGGTGTGTCAGAAAGGGAAGTGAGAAAGAGACTGAGAGAGAGAGAGAGAGAGAGAGAGAGAGAGAGAGACAGTGAGTAAGGGCGGTCGAGACGACGTCGTGGTGCTGGCAGAGGGTGTCGGGGGTGCGCGGTGCAACGGCAGGGGCAGGATCGCGGGAGGAGAGAAAGAGCGAGAACGGAGGGGCTGCGATATTATTGATTTATGTCCCTCTCTACGTCACGTTCATTGTACGTATACAAACACATGGATACGAGCAAGCAGGTGTGATAACGTCCAGAATTTGATCGACTGGAGAATCTCGCCTTATTCTCATGTCTCGAATAGTTGGATAGCAAAACCCATAGTCTACTTTTTGTCGAAGCGGCAAAAGGAGCAAAGCATCGAATCTGGAATGTTTAAAAAAAAAAATCAATTCGCCACAAATCAGAATTCGTTGGCTGCCTAAATATTCGGAATACTTGGTGGAAACGAAAAAATGTCGAGCTGCTTGATCCACATAAATAACATCGAATGATCGGCACGTATATAAATCACATCGAACATGGAATCCATTAATTGTTTCCAACACTTCGGATGTAATATCGAGAGAAAAAAATGATGACGAAAAAAAAAGGGTTGGCAAGTTGGAATCCCTGCCATAAAGTAAGCTCGCAGCGTCCATTGTTGTGAGGTGGGAAAAGCGAAAGAGCCACACGAAGCGTTCGGCTGTGTAGTTACGACTTTGCTTGGTATTTATAGGGAGCGGACATGAAATATTGCTCCTTATACTCCCGCGAACAGCACAAGTAGGTATTTGCTCTCTTTAGATTCGTCTCTGGAGTAGGATCGTTGAGGTACTTAAAGTTGAACAAGCCGCCTGTTCACGCGTTCATAGAGATTCATATCTTCGTGCACTGTCTTCAAGGGATTCCGTACAATCGTGTTGGGGACGAATTTTATTTTTCTGCATCGAATGGAAAAGAATTGAGTGAAATTTCCACTTCGTTTCTCGTTCAACAAAATTCATAAATACATCGACACAAGCAGCGGACTAATAAAAATGTAAAAGGGTGCTGGAGACTCGTCGGAAGGGTTGAGAGTGCGAACACACTCGTAATACAATACCCTCATTCAATTATCCTATCATCGCGATATATATTATTATTCAAACTACGATATACATGTATACATTAGGCCGAAGACACAAGCTTTACATATCACGTACAGAAAACACAACCGAGAGTGCAAAATTGGAAGAGCGTGGTGGTAAAGTGTCTGGGCTGAAAAGCACAGGACACTATGCTCTTTGATGGTGCACGGAGTAGTGCGAAGAGGGTGGGGCTGAGTGAGAGCGAAGGGTGGCAGAAGCAAGTGCCAAAAATTGATGCATTCTCTATGCAAAACAGCGGAACACCGTTCTCCGTTTATATGTATGTACATGTATCTATGTAAATTGTAGGATAATGCAGCTCACGCGACGAGGAGCACGAACAGGCGAGGGCAATCTCAACTGCAAACTGTGTGCAGCTATCGATGTCGTGCATTTGGGTTGAAATGTGTGAGTGTATGCGAGTCTGGGTATCGCCTAGTTTGGTATAGACTGTTCGACTGCCCGGAGCCACTTTTCCATTAGGTATGGAATGTTTGTAGAAAAATCAACGCACCTGACACGGGGTGTGGACGATTTTATGGAAACGTTTCGAGTTTTTTTTATTGGAGACAAGAGTGAGAAAATTTTTTAATTAAAAAATGATTCGTGGCAAAAAATGAAAAGGTGAACGTGACGCTGGGATTTTTGCTAGGAGATTTTTCTTGAATTTCCGATCGTTCGATTTATTTTTCAACGAATAGTATTTAGCAAGTAAGTTAATAAATTGAAATGTCAGTTGAATAATGGGCGTTCACCGTGTCCGAGAATAAGCCCTTGGATGTTTGTATATATAAGGAGGATGCAGTGTAAGTTAATACGAGTTCTATGCAATTCTATACGCTCCCGTGAATTTAACTCTGTTGTATATATAAGTGGCTGATTATGTGTACATCTATATAGAAGATGCTACCCGGACAAGTGGTCGTTTTCATTGAGGGGGAGGGCATGGACAGTAGCATGCAGAAAGCAGCGTGAAGAATACATTCACATAGGCATGGAGAGTGAGAGAAGGAAGAAACTACAGGGATACATATACAGCGACTCGAGTCGGAGAATCGAGCGGTATAGAAGCGGTTAACACTCTATTAACACTAACGACGCTCATACATAACATCTCGCGTTCGCTCAGTCCGCGACTCCGAACGCCGGTAAGGACCTCAGGGTGAGAGTGTCGAGTGGGTGGGGAGGAGGTTGGCGAAGAAGTCATCGAAGAGGGAGGTAAACACACGCGCATACACTAGCACACGTGAACCAAGAGTTGGCCGCGATGGAAAGCAGAGGGAGCGAGTGAGAGCTCGTTTGGAATTTATGGTCCGTTAATGGGGGTTACTTTATGCGTTCCGGCGCGTGCAAGCGGTCTCTGCCTATGTATTTACCTATATATTCATACCTATATACATAAGTATATGCGTCCATCTCTTTCTGTCTCATTCTTGGCATCTCAGCTATAGTGACGTTTATTTTACGAGGATACTGCGGATGCAACCCTCGTTTCTCACTATCTAGTTACCTCGTTTTCACTCCACGCCTTATCGTCTCTTTCCATCCTCCTCTCACGTTGCATCTTCCCACTCGGACTCTGCTGGCTGTTATACAACTCCTGCTCTCTTTCTCTTTATCTGAACGGGCCACTGGTCATTCGCGACCAAGAGTGAACGCCTATTTATCGTGGAGGCAAATATTTCTATATAATATAATGTTATGAGGATCGGCGTGTCTCGCGTGTTCAGAGGCAAAATGTCCACGCAAATGTCGCGATCTCTGTGCAGGAAGAATACAAATCCCGATGCGTTGAAATTTCGGTTTGGACGCGAAGAAAAATTCGTTGTAATTAAAATCGAAAAAAAATTAGCATTAATAAATTTTATGAGAAATAAAGCTTTTCTACTGGCTGGATCGTATCATTTTTCAACTTGGACGAATTGTAGATGCTTCCACGTGCTTCAGATCTGTTCCCTCGATGATATAATTGCTTCTAACACGTCGGGTCGGAGGTAGAGAAAGAAATAACTCGAGCAACCACGTTTTCCCTGTCTCTCACGTCCGGCGAATCTCGTCAAATTATTTCAACCCTTCTACACTGCGTAGTGTATATTTTCCTGCAGTGGCTCATTCCCATATAATAACAAAGCAATTTATGAGAGAACGATGACGGTAATGATGATAATATAGACATCCGAGCGTAAGTGGACGCAAGCAGTCTCTCCTTTTCATAATATTTCCCATCACATAAAGGTAATAATATTCATAATTAATATCCAAATGAAAAAAAAACATCGAAAAGTAAAGCTGCTCAACTTATGATCGGGAAGATGCATGGGACGTTTCTTCGGAATGGTCCACAGTGTTTCCATTAATTTATTAATGTCCCATTCGACAGAATCGAAGGCAAAACGATTTTTTTGGAATTCCATCAACAATACAGAGAGCTCAAAGATACGGAAAGAAATTCGAAGAAAAAATGAAAGACCGAAAAGATATTGACCAGAAATCTCACTGAGAATATTTTTCGGAAGTTAAAATGAAAAATATGTAGAGCAAGGCCGCTGGGGACGTATAGATTCAAACATATGAAGGTGCGTCTATGTATGTGTTTCTTGAGACTGGCAGGAGGTTTATATGTTGGAGGTTGAATTCATGCGAACGTTGAAGTTTCAGGAGTTTCTCACCTCGTTCTTCCACGACGTCTACGCTCGTCTCCGTTCTCATCGTCGTCCTTTTCAAGAGTTTCGAAGCTCGCAGTTGTTTCTGTATATGTGAAAATATACAGAGATAGAAGCGGTGGTGCGATAGGATGAGGATGATGTGGTCCTCTATCGCTTGGAAAGCCTGGGGATGCCTTCGCGAGCAGAAGACTTGAGTGCCAAAGTTCATAGTCGGTGGGGAGATCCCCGCATGGCCTCATCCTCCTGCCCCTTTTGTGGCCGCTGTAGACGGTCCACACCGGTAAAGTGATAAAGCGGCCATAAATTTTGACCGTGCATCGTTGCCTAACGAGATAGAGGGAGAGCGAAACCTGCAACACACTCCATTCACCGAGATCCCCGATTCATGACAAAATCTCGGTTCAAAAATGCCACGAAGTTGCGAGGAAAATTGCTCTTGAGGATTCGACTTTTGTCGCTTTGCTCCTCTCCGCTCCGAACGAATCACCTGCTATCATTATTTTTTTAGCACATACGATCGTAAACCCATGCACCGATCACCTGCCAGGGCCAGCAAATCATTCACGGAAAAGGCCAATGCTTATGGTGATTTTAAACAATTAATCGCAATGTTTTATCGTTGGCGATACGATTGCACCTGTAACATAAATTAATAGCTGATTAGCTCGAGCTCTGCGAGTTAGGAACTGAGAAATATTTCATCAACAAGGAGCATACTTACTCTTATTGAAGAATTTTTAATCGACCAAATTTCCATAATTTATTCATTGTTTTGTGAATGATTGAATGATGACTTTTGAATTAACGAATTCATGAATTATTTATCCTCAGAAAACATTCAATTCGCATATGGAGATGAGAAAATTAAAATTTGATGAAAAAAAGTGAGAAATTTTTGGGGAAACGTCGTCGTCTGCCCTACTGCAGATCGTTCTTGCACAATTTTTGGACGTTCGTTCGAGTCTATCACTGAGCAAAGGAACGAGGGGCCCAGAAAGGTACGAATAAGGTTTTTTTTTCGATCTTTCCTTTCATCCGCTTCTTCTTCTGCTCCTACTGATTCTTCCTTTGGCGAGCATAGGCGTAGGGACACGGGTGTACCGGGATCTTTTGATGTTGGTGTTATTTCTCGGATTTCCACGCGACATGCTCCAGAATGGTGCGAGTAGGACGGAAGCCTTAGAGAAAGGAAGGAAGGCACTAGCACAGCTGTTCGTTTCGGTCAGAATTTCGTGAGGCGAGTCGCAAGAGTTTGTACAGCGGAGTGAACACATACACCGTCTGTGTTCCATATAATCTCTCCTAGGAAGTGAGAGAAAAAGAAAGAGCTGCGAGATAAAGAAGCGAAGGAGGAAGAGAGACAGGGCGAGGGAGCAATAGAGAAAGAGAGAGAGAGAGAGAGTGAGAAGGAGAGAGTAGGCACGGTATGTTCGGTGTGCTGCAGGGGCGAACAGACAGAAAATCCAATAAATCATCCCGTCACGAGCCATGAGCCAAGGCGGAGCCTCTCTCCTCGTATTAGCCAATAATAATCCTCTCTGAGTCGGTGGCCATCTTGGATTATACAATGGTTCCTTCCGCAGCGATACGTATATAAATGTGCAAACTCTAGACCGTGAGTTAGAATAGCAAACCCTTGGAAACTGGACCCCTGCGACCCTAACGACTTTCCCTCTTCATTGAAGAAAGAACAATCCTCCTGGCTGCCCTTTCACTTGTACTGACAGGCACACCTTACGTCATTCAGATCCATCAGATAATGGACGAGCTGAACTAGTTTCCAAAAAAAAAATTAACAAAAATTCAATCCGTTCTGAATAAATGAGAAAAAACGTAAAAAAAAAAAATTAAAACTGATATTAATGAATCTTGACGAAGTTCATATTCAACCACAATTTATTTCTCGTTTCCAAACACAGTTATTATAATTAATGTCGTTATTATTAATATGGACAGACTCTTAAATATAATACAATATGGTTTTTGTTGTTGTTGTTGTTTTAGACTCGTCGACATAGTATAGCCATTAATACTATTACCTTTCATTCATCATCGTCATCGTCCCCTTTTTCTCTTTCGCACTCACTCTCTCTCTCTCTCTCTCTCTCTCTCTCCCTGTGACGTTACGTCTCGATGGCTCACTCCATACATATTATACGATTATAATAATTCTCACACACTGACACACGCACATGGGGCTGAGATGGAAAGAACCCTCAATCCATACGAATTTAAATCATCACGTTTCATTTGCTCCATTATTTTTCCAATTTACTTCTCGCCTCGCGGAAGGTATTTTTTTGGGTAGGTACGTTATCAACTTCATACTTGCATACTTTGTTTTATGTGTACACTTAGTTTACATACTGCAGGATCACTACAAAATATTTTTATGAGTTTATCCGTACGCGTAATTATGTCATATACATATATATATTTATTTATTTATTTATTTATTTATATATCTTCATTTATTCATTTTGTTTTCTTTTTTTTTTCATCGTCGTCAATTAGTCATTCGTGCGTAAGTATAGCGAGTACTTATACAGATTCTTAGTATCACCGAGAATATCTTTTATTTCGTTCTTCATTTCGCGTCTCGTTTCCGTGAATGAAATTCATTAATTAGCTACGCACTTGTGTGGATGTGCGAGTCTCCACGCTTTCGCAATCTGTTGGCCACGAATATTCACGTGTTCAATCGTAAATGACTTGTACGAAGAATTATTTAAATATCGCGAATGAATTAATCACGAGATTCTCGTACGAATGAGATGACGATTTTGACGTCCCTCGGTCGCGACCGCACCGCGTTTTAATTGCAATCTTGATAATTCACTCCATGCCCCACAGAATGCCCCTTCTTTTATTTTTTTTCTTGTTTTTGGAAAAATAAGTCGTTTGTTTTGTTTTTTTTTTTTTTTTTTTTTTGCGTTAAGCGGGGATCCATGTTTCTTAATTATGCTTCACTGATTACGAGTCGAGTGTTAATTGAACTAGACCTCGAAGAAATATCAAACAAAGCTGCGAATATATTGTCATATCTCTCTTTTTTTTGTTATATTTCCACATTCCGGCATTCTTCAGTCAATAAAAAAAATATCATTGCTTTGCGATCGATTATTTGCACGAATATTTCGAATCCTCCGCCCCCTTCTTCGACACGCGAAACAGTCCCTTTTTCTTTAACTTACTTTCTCTTCGCTCTGGGAGTGTGTAAAACTGAGAGTGATTTTATCTTTCCTAATCGCTATGGTAAACATATTTTTTTAATAAATAGTCGCATAATTTTTACAAATACACCCGTGCTAGTGTTTTTTTTTCTTCTTTTTACGTTATTTTGTTTATTCTAGAAAAAACAGGTACCTACTTTACCTACGCGGTATCGTATACAGAGTTTCGCGGCTCGCGAATTCGACGCGGCAACGTCAGACGTCGTGGCTGTTCAAAGATTATCCCTGTCGATTAGAAAAATTCCCCTTCCGTATCGAATTCAAACGATTCATTTCCGAGACCTTTTTCTCGAAATTAAAACTGCACATTTTTTCAGCCTTTTCGATTTTTCCCCCCTCAACAGCATCCCGAATGTCTGACTCAGTCTTAGTGTATTTTTTTTGCTGCATGAGGTTAAGTTATCGCGATATTTTTCCTCGCGTACTTATGATCGATAAAGGAGACTGTAATCGTGTGTTGATCGGCGATTTTGACGAAACGAATATGTTGTTTCAGGTAAGTCAGTGCTCCCGCCTGCCCAATTAATGAAAATGAATTAAAAAAAGAAAAATGGTAAAAAGTTTGTTGAATAAAGAGCGTGGGATAATGAGGACGAGGAAGTTTTCGGAAGTCGACGAAGCTGTCGAACGTTCTCTGCTCGATTTTTCAAAAAAATTTCAAGCAGCTTCCAATCTTTCGTTCCGGAGAGTTCCATACGGAATCGGGGAAATAATAAGAACAAATAACAACGAAAAAAATAAAAATTCCTTTTTTTTTCTTTTAATTCGTTCTATCATCGGAAAATCATGAACAACATAAAAACAACGTTGCGTTGTAAAAAATATTTATTACACATGATAATAATTCGGTGAAAACAAAAATAAAGTGGGAAAGAAAGAGAAGGTCCATTAAAAATAATAACATTGATATAATATATCAATAAATACTACGCAACTAAATATAATATAATGAGTTCGACAGCTTGATTCGCACGACGCATTATATTTCTCTTCGTTAAAATTTTTGTGTTTTCACATTAGTATTATTATTATTATTATTATTATTATTATTCGTAAGATTATTATATTATTATTATTATTATTTTATGGTTATTATTGTGGTTAATATTAATTATTAAATTTTTAGTTATTGTTACGACCCCGACTTGTCGTGCATGGGTTCATAATATATTCCCAGTTAATTATTAAATTATGTACAGCTCCGCAAGAGGCTCGCGCACAGTTATAATCATTTTCATCTCATTTTTTCTTTTTTCTTTCATCTCGTGTTGATTTTCCAGGCTCCGGAAGAGAGCCGTTTTCGAATCCGCCCTCATATATTATCGAGGAAAAAAGGAGAATGGAGAAAAGAAAGTTTGGGGCTCGGAGGGTCGATCGGATTTTAAGTCGACCGCTCTCTCCCACGCCCGCTGCAACTGACACGCAATTTTCTTTTCCTTTTGTTCTAATTTCTATCGACCCTTACACAAGAAAATTCCTGATGGAAAATTGGTTGAATATTTTTTTGTTTCATGACGAGACACACGATGCCGTTTTTTTCGTTCTAAGATCAGGAAATGTTATTAAAAATCTAGTTTATCGACAATTTCTGAATTACGTATTTTTCGGGGGTGCTTGGCTCTTTTAATATACAATGATAACATATCCATGACCTCTTATTGTTTTCTTATTACACTACCGTATGTGTAGAGATAAAATATAGAATTTTCATTTACATTTTATGGTATTTTTTGTTGTTGTGGTTTTTGCTTTGTCTCGTTAATCTAAACAATTCATTAATTAAATCGTTTTAGAAAAATTAGAATTTTTCGGTTTTTCAAAAATCTGCGTTACGTATTTGGGACTTTTGCGATCGCTCCCTGCAACGGGGCACGCTAGGTTCATGGCTTTCATCTTCGTATCTCAGCACCGAGTGAATTTGAGTCTTGGGAAAGGAGAAAGAAATCAACACGGAAATGTAAAGTGAAAAGTAAATTATTTGAAAAAATCGAAATTGTCTTTATGCTTCGTTGATGTCAATGGTGGACGTAACACAAAGAGAATTGATTCGTCATTCACAAGGACAGTGAAATACGTGATTCGTATGTTTGAGAATAATGCAATGTGTTGCCTCGAGGTGGTTGCCATTTCCCCTTCTCTTTTACGATCGAGGCAATAGCGAATACTCCGAATAGATATAAAACTTACGGTGGCCGCACCCTGCACTTCGAAGCCGACATTAATCGACCCACATAGATAAGATCGACGATTGTTTCGCGATTGTTTACAGTGGCGGTTTTGAGCTTCATGGGCGGTTCAGTAATTAAAGGTCTGATAGAACCAGGTCCAGCAATACCGAAGAAGAATGGAAATAGAAAAAAAAATCTCATGAGAAAACGAGAATTACTTCGATTTTTTTCACAAAAAAAATTTATTTGTTTTTGTTAATTCATTTTAAATATCGAAGAGACGTAAAATGATTATTTCACGTTGTACAGCAAGGGAGGAGATACTCAAATTTCACTGTGAACGCTGCGCGAGTTGCAACGAGCGATGGCTAGTGGGCTTCGATTTAATAGCGCGTTACGATTTTTATTTCCTCACCTTTTTTTTTGTCGTTAGACTCACGGGATCGCATGAGATTGACAATAATTTTACATAAATAAATCTCTCGTGAAAGAAAGGCAGGTCGTGCTCGTCATTTCATTTTTATTTGTTAAATGCTCGAGCCGGACCTTGTATTACGTATATTTCGGTTCACCATCAAGTTCGTCGATGCTTTTTCCTCGTTAAATCCCGCGAGATTGTATACTCGGATTCATTGAGTTTGGTGTGAAAAAAATCGTCGAAGAACAAAATTTGCATCAGCTTAAGCGAGCCTCTCTCTGTTCTTCGAGTATCCTCTCACTTCCTTACTTTGTTTCTTTTTTTAAATATATATATATATATAATATCATCGTTTATTTATAATATATATTTATATTTATTTATATATAATAATTCTTCATTAACTTATATCATTATCGTGCGTTACCCAAATATAATAACGATAATCATAATAATGACGATAGAAACTAATTGTAGAACTAATTTTACAACACAGCACAGAATTCGCCGCGACGCATCGTGTTTTTCATATCCGTTCTCCAACTCAAACCTTACGCTTTTTTGTTGTTTCATTCTCGAAAATATTTTGACCAGAAACGGAGTCATTCACCCGCGCTTTTGGCAAAAAAAAAGTCAAACAAAAAGAGCATTCGCGCGAGTGAAGTTCTACGATTTCCGGAAATCGACAATTCGCACGGGCGATTAAGCGCTTGGCACTCTCTGCGCTCTCCATTATTTTCGGTATATTATTTTTTTCTCATCGATGTTTACAAGAAACGTTAGTTTTAGTGAACTCTTGTAAATAAAAAATGCTCCTTCCTCGGGTCAACGTTTCGTGTTCTTTGGGATAATTTCATTATCCGTTCTCTTTTATCACCGGGCTGAGCGTAGTTATAACACAAATGATATTTTTTTTTTCAACATCAAAACCGCAGCTTTGAAAGGAGATTTTTTATGGGTTCGAAATGTTTTTTGCTTTTTTTTCTCTCTCTGTCTTGTTCTCGAACGTACGGTAAAACTTTTGATGGACCGGAGATGCATGGAGCAACGACCTCGAGGGTGCCACACGCTTTCGCAAATCGTTTCTTACTACTAGACTTATTACGTCACTGGTAACTTGGCTTCGCGTCCGCGTAGCAGCGGTTAAAAATTACCTTTTTCAATTTTTCTTTTTGTTTTCGATTGATTTTACGTTCTCTGGCATTTTTTCTCCCGATAATTCGCTACCTCTGAGCCACGAACGATGGAGCGACTATTCGCGCGTGGTGGGACAGTCGCAAGGACCGGCGAAAAATCAAGGAAGAAAAATGATGGACAAGCGTTGGACGTTTGTCGATCGTTTTTCGTCAACAAATATTTTTTCTCACGACTAAGAGAAATTAAAGTGAATCCATGATTTTTTACAGGACTGACCTTGTCTCTGGTTGAGAAGGATGCAGATGGACGAGCCGGGTCGATGCGACTGTTCCGTGGACACAAGAAGCCCTTAACACTTCAATCGCTTCCGTTTCGTTATGTTTTCTCCAAATTTCTTCTCGCCAGGAATTTTCGCACTTGCAATGTCCATGTAAGAATTTTATTTCCGTATTTATCGTTCACTTTGCTTAGTAAATGAAGGCCAAAAACAAAACGTGAGCTCATATTCGTTTGACGAAAAAAAAACCCACGTGATCGTGACTCGGTCGACACGGACAACCAAAATTATTTAATTCACGCACTTCATATTTTTTTTCATCATTTTTTTCACTGGTATCGCATTTTGGATACGGAACATATTTTCACAGTTGTTTTTCAATTTTTAACGAGAGATTTCATTTTTCCGAATTGCACGTCTTGCCCTCGAGAGTTCTCGTCGCTCCGTCTGTGTGGGGCATAAAAAATATAAGTAAGGTGCGAAAGTGCATAAAGCCCAAATTTTAGAAACCAGTCAAATTTGAAAAGATCGCAACTCGCTTGAAAAAAAAAAATCCTGCTGGAAGTTTGTAACGAGTTATTAATCGATCGAAATAAAAGAATGAAAAAAAATCGACAGGCTTTTGGGCAGTCAATTATTTGTTCTCAGGATAGAATTTTTTTTTCATCAAAAATGATAATCATGCGCCGAACGATAACCACAAATCCGGAGTACGAGATACTGCGAAAGGCTTTCGTAGATTTTCCTAACCGAGTTCGACTGCATTGGCACGAAACGCGAATCATTTTATATTTTTCCTCAATTATTTTTATCCCATATTTGACCTCGTCGAGCCGCCGCGGTTAGTGGATATAGAGTTTCTAAAATTCTAAACTACCATAAACGTCCAATCCACAAATCGCCATTAAGAGGCGGATGTAGATAAAAATGGGCGAGAGGGGGGAGGGTTTGTGGGTGTCTAATATTAATTTTTATCTACATTATCGCGACGAAGCGCCTACGAACGTGCCGCACGATAATCACGTGGCAACGTAAGAGAATAAATAATATAGAACGCATATTAAAGGTATTTTTTGTTTTTTCTTTTTCAACGCAACTTTCTCGCTCGTTCCCTCGTTGTATCAATCACACAATGACACACTCACACTTGCATTTTCGCACGTTATCACGTTGCAGTATTTTACATACATTATGATAGCAATAATAATATTCATAATAATAATAAAATAACATTAATAATAATAATAATAATAATAATAATAATCCGTTTTACGTCTAATATAGGCTTTAGTAAATTACATACGATTAAACGTAATAGAGGTTAACGCGGTTCTGATTAGCATGGTGATCCATTTTCATTAAAAACTCATTCGCCCTCGTCGATTTTTCATTCTCGATCGTTTTCTTTTGAATTTTTAGTAATAAATCTTCCGATCTTATTAAATGTGTGTGTATGTGTTTTTTTTTTTTCCCCTTGTTTTCTATGCTCTTTCTCTTTTGTTTTCTACATCTTGATTAGAGCCATTGCGCATTCCCGTAACTTGAGCCGGATCGACGACACACGCGGTTCTCACGCCTCTCACGTCTTGAGAAAGAAAATAATAAAAAAAATAAGAAGCGGCGACGTTTTTTTGCTCTTGTTTTTCTATCGTCTCGCGGCATTCTCGCAAACTCTCGCACATGCACCCACATCTTTGTCAACTTTTTGGTACGAGCAACTTGATTTACATGAACAAGATAAGCGTCATTGCTGAGTGTGTTATGTGTGTTTGTGTTTGTGTGTGTGTGTGTCTTACAGAGTCTCTGCTTGTGAATGTGTTCTTGGGGTAAATAAGGGGTAGGTCAGAGGTCAGTTCGCGTTCGGGGAGGGAGGACTCGGGGGTTCTTGGCTTGTTTTTGGACTTTACTCTGCTTTTGCTTTCGATCTCTTATACTCGGCTTTTTATTTTTTAATGATTTATTTTTTTTTTTTTTATGTATTTTGTTTATTTTCATATTTTCTGGGGCTTGGAGGTAGTGCTTGCTGCTTGATGCTCCTTCAGCTGCTGCAAGGAGACATAAGAGTCGCTGGACCCTGAGAGAATTGAGAAGAAGCTCTTTGGAAGACCTCGGGCATCCTCGTCGTCATCGTCATCGTCGTTCATCATCATCGTCGTTCGTCGTTGTCTTAATTATCATCATCGTCATCATCATTCTCAATCATCATCGACTTTTACATACCGATTTGGTTGGTCTATCGCCTCAACCCTGCGGCGATGTCTGTGGCGAAATGTCCGTATCACCGTCGCCCGAACCAGGCTCACCCTTCGTCTTATTCTCCTTTTTCCACTTCATTCTTCTGTTCTGAAACCATATTTTTATCTGCCTTTCCGTTAGACAAAGCGCATGCGCTATCTCGATACGTCGCCGCCTCGTTAAATATCTGTTGAAGTGAAATTCCTTCTCCAACTCCAGCGTCTGATATCTCGTGTACGTCTGTCTGCCTCGCTTCCTCTCTGCAACATGGCAAAACGACAAACAAATATCACACCTGACAAGGACAACATGAATTCGTACTTAACGACTCGACTATCAAATATACTCGTTGCCTCATCGATTACAATTTTGTTTTACACGTAAAAATGAAAATCCCACATTTTTTGAGATTTTTTCTTAAAAACGATATTCTCAATGTTTATTTTTAATTTGAGTGGTGGCAATCGTTGGCCAAACGACTGTGCGTAATCACGAAAAAGATGGGGCTGGTCTGTCAGGATTGTTAGAGAAACACAGAGAGAGCAGGAGAGGGCGAGAGAAGGAAGAGGCAAAGCGACATGAGGGAAGGGAAGATCGAGGAAATGTGAGTGACGGAGGGAGAAGGCAAATGGTGAGGAAGACCGAAGCGGATAAGAGGAAACATGGAGAAGAGAGTGAGAAGGAAAGAGTAAGAGGATTGAAAAAAGGAAGAATAAAGAGGAGGAGAGTGAGAGAAGGAAGGTGGAAAAAAAAGGAGTAAGTGGAGGAAGACTGAGAAAAGTTCTCGGCGAGCATTCGAGGCAAACGCCGCCCGTCGCGCTGTCGGCCGATGAAGACGGATGGCGGTGTTCTCTCTGCTTGCTCGCTATATAGACAAAACCAAGATGCCCTCTTTCTCTTGGCCATGACGCGAGAAGCCAGAAGAAGAGGCAGAAGAAGCGAGGATGAGCGAGAAAGGACACACGAGAATTCTCCGGGGGTAACGGAATCGAGGAAGAGAAAGAGCAAGAGAAATGCACACCAACGATAGTGAGATAAAGAGAAATAGGAAGAGCCAGAGAAAGAGCGATGCACCGTTCGCATGGACGGAAAAGGGAGCGTATAAAACTCTGGGAATACGCACATACATGTATATATTCCATCCTCCACCCTGGCGCTGTCTTCTTTGCCATCTCTTTCCTTCACTCCACCCTCTGATTCCTCTCTCCCTCGGGCTATATATGCTTTCAAATTAACAGCATACCAATCTCTAGCGTTAGCTCGCCTTGCGCTCATAAGAGCTTAGAAAAAGAACAAGAAAAAGCTCCAAGCCTTCTCAGGAGAGGATCAGCTCCAACGAACCCGCGACTACCATCGAGTAACCCAAACGCGATTTGCCAATCCCGAAAACTTCCACATATCAATCGAAAAAATCCTAATAAATTTTATCCACCGTTCCGAATCGTCTAATTTTCATTAAAATCACATCCGTTCATTAAGCCGACTCTCTAAAATTCTCGACAGTGTGTAAAAGGCGGAGGGAATGATGACCACAAGTGCGAACTTTGCCACGAAATGAGACACGCTCCGACACCCGTTATTACGATAGTCGACGAGCAACCAAGAGATGCCAACCGAGGCGTACACAGCAGTGAGAAAATGTACAGGATCATTCAGCGAGTGTATCCGTTTCAATTTTCCCTGCAAGAAAATCAATTTCCCATAACCTCATTTCCTTTTGTGAAATCATCAAATCCCCATAAATCGATAAGCTGACACGCAATTGAAAAAAACCTGCTCGCGTAACTATTGGCGAGGATCAGATCGAAGTTTCTTCTCATATTCACGATCGTACGGTGGATATTTATTTTTATCAATCACAGGGAACCATCAGCCGTGGCATTAATCGAATCCCAGTGAGCGAATTTATTTTATTAAGGAAGAGAAACGAACTTAGATGCTCGGGTAATGATAAGAAACTCGAAAAGCCAGAAATTTTGGATTCGGAATATAAACGTGTTTTTTGTTTTGTTTTAATTATGAATCGTCGTGTACGGCTCCGCTTATAGCTGTTTCGTGGCACGCGGGGTTAATTAAAGAGGCAGTCAGTGCTCGAGCTAGCGTTCGCCAAGCTGTGCCTATTAATATGTGTATGCCAGAGCCTCGTGGAGTGGCATGCGGTGGCAGTCTCCGAACCAGAGTTCAGCAAAAGTGGCAGGATCGAGCAACCGTTTGCTATGAAGAAATTACGACCTGAGGGTTGCATCGAAAAAATACTATTTTACATCCTAATACGCATAACTCTAATGTCCAAAAGTCTAGAATTCGTCTCACTGCAGCTGTTGGCCGCACGATTGAATAAAAAATGATTCCCCACCACGCAGAATATTTGTTCAAAAAAATTATGTATAGGGACTGAGGAAAAAAAATCGTAAAATTATGGGAAAAATGTAAATGAAGACTAAAAACTTGACTTTATCGTCCCGAACATGTGGCAGCTCAATGTGATTGATTCTGCAGCTTGAAGTTAATGAAATAAATGGTCTTGCCTACACGACGAAATCGAATTGTTTCCGACATAAATTTGGTTGCCCGATTGGAGGGAACTCGCGGTTCTCTAAGTTGCCTGCTGTTGCAGAAAAAGAAGAGGTTGAAGAGTTTGAAATATCCTTGGAGTAGTTACGGGACACGGTAGTCAGACACGTCAAAAAGTTTTTGCGGTGCTCGAAAGTCCATGAATTGGGGCTTCTTTTCGCGAGAATCGCTCTTGTCGACGTCCATTGTCACGTCACGCACAAACTCTTCGTCTTATTCAAAGGACAAAAGAGGAAGGAGAGCGGGGAGGGTTTCGCGAGAGAATAAGGTTGTGCTGGTGGACCACCCAAACGGGGTGCTGTCGAGCGAGGTTTGGATCATCGCAAAAAGTATGTCGATGTCCGCGTCGTTCCTGGGGTTGGCATAACTCTGCGCCGGAGAGTCAACGCGCGGTGTGTACGCTGCTTGTGTCATTCGAGCTATTTTCGGGTATAGAGTTCGGCGACGAGACGAAGAAGAAGTAGAAGAATCGGTTTTATGGTCTGAGTAAATTAGATGGCTGCCTAAATTCCGATCCGTTCCACGATGATTTCGATGTTTTGTACATTTTGTACGGCGGGGCGTTCCGAAGGATATTGAGGTTAATAAATAATTATTAATCCGATGCAATTTTCAAGTTCATTTTTAGGCAATTCTCTGGATCCAGATAATACTAACGATGCTCCGAATTAAATCAGCAAAGTGTGTCAACCTTGAGCTCGGTGTTAATGTAATAAAGTACAGATTACGGTTGTGCAGTTCTTCCGATCGTTGTTACTCGTAACAGATACGCTAACATTTTCCCGCGTCTTGTGCCAATGGTTTCTGATATGCCAAACTCTGCCCCCGATATAACAGAAAGCGAGAAAGAGAGAGAGAGGGAAGGAGAGAAAAAGATAAAGAGCAAAGAGAGTGTGCAAAGCGGAACGTTGCTTCGTTCACTCTCCTTGTGTTGCTGCTTATGCTGCTTGCGTTCGGTGATGCCTTCCCGCGCTTACATATACGTGTGTTGGTATAGATGTATATATGGAGAGGTGACTTTAAACGCGGGGCAATAAATTAACGGCGTTGGGTTACGCAAGGATCAAATGTCCCCCCGGAGTATGCCCGAGAGATTTATGGGTCTGCCTTCACTGGCGCGCGGGCATGAAGGAACGAAACGAAACAGAGAACAGAACGTGTACAAGACCGTTCGCTTATTATAGGCTATAGTCGGTGCGGTGTGCGCTGCTGTGCTATATTTTTCTCTTTTTATCTTTTTCTCTCTGATCCGTCTGTCTCGCTCATTCGCTGCGTGTAAACGTTCCTTGTTACTTCTCCGTTTTTTCTTACTTTTTCTCTAATATCATTTCGCTCCTCGCGGCTCTCTCGGTCTCTCGTCTTTTTACGCTGCTTCTCGGTTTCTTTGCTTCGGCACGGAGCAACGTACACATACGAGCACCAACTGCGGCCTCCGCTTCAGCCTCCGCTGCCTCTCACGCGCTCGCTTGCTGCCGCAGGACACAGGCACAGGACTTTACAGATTAACAGCTAGCCGGATGTTGTAACCCTTGGCTAATAAGGCTCGAGGTTCTTCCACAAACCACACTGGACCTCCTCCCCTGCCTGCCTCCCTCCCTGGACCCTCTCTTTGCCTCTTTCTTCATTCGAGCAGCTCACGCACCAGATCTCGTCGCTATGGGGCCCCAATTAAGCTACACTTTTCTAGACGCCACAGCATCACCTCGAGGCTCTTTGATACAACCTTGAAGAGCGTTCTTCGATTAGATACAACCAACAAGAGCTTTGGTAGAGCCGCACATTAATTTACTTCCCAAATCCTTCTTTTTTATTTCACTCTTTTTATCCATTTCATTTATTTTCGTATTTATTTTTTGTTCGTTTGTATCGAAATCTTTGCCGTTGCCTATGACCTGCCCGAGAAGAATTGACACACGAAAATTAGAGAATGAAGAATACCACGCGGCATGAGAATCCTTTCAAATTCGAAAAGATTGTAGAGTGTGGCGGAGGCCACGCGGGGATTGAGGGTAAATATTTTTAAAACCCGTTTCCAAAGGCATCCTGCAATGAATCAATTTTTTTCTTCATCTCTTTTTTCCCCTCGAGCTACTCCTGGGATAGCGGGACAAGAGGCGAAAGAAGAAGAATGAAAATAAAATAAAAAAAGAAACGGAAAGGAGAAAGATTGCTTCGCGTGTATTAGAAAGAACGATCTGCTGTTGGGCATCCTCACGTCTTGAGCTCCCTCTATTACTTCTTTTCATAGAGAGACCACAAATATATTTTTAGCACTTCGGCATCGGTTCACCCTCCAACTGAAACGTTTTTTTTTTTAATATTTTAGCCACGACATATTTTTTTTATGCCCTCCACTTTGCGTGAGTACGAGGAAAACCTTTTTCGAGGATTTCCTCTGCGTTTCCCGAGTCTTTCCGCGGTCACGCGTTGCAGCTCCTCGCTAATCTTACCTGTTTTGCTTTGGGCCGAACAAAACAAGAGACATATTATGCACGTAATCCTCGGTATAATCTCTTTGACGCGGCTGAGATTAATGAGCAATCTCGATAATGATGGAAACGTGGGCGCTTTGGAAAATAATTGCAGATATTAATGGAGGCAACTCGTCGAGATAAATCTCTATCGTGATCGCAAACTCAGGCTCGATCTATTGCCCTCGGTAATCCAGATTTCTCGTCGAATGTACTCGGTGCTCTTGGAAACTGAGAAATCCCTCCTGTATTTATCTCTTTCTCTTTCTCTATCGTGTTTCACGAGAGAACAGGATAAGAGGGAGGAGGCGAAAGGGCGAAGAAAGAGACGGAGGAGGGAAAGAGGCTTGCACCGGCTATGGCCGACCTCAAAAGCAAACGCCGGTCCCGCGGAGATTCCGTGGATCATCCATCATCGTCAGACACCGTCCCTCCGCCTCCTACGGCTCTTAAAAGTAGCTACATACGGGCTATATGGCCACAGAATCTCTCTCGCTCCTCCCTTTCAATTCTGTCCCTTTTCAACTCTTCGCATTTGACGTTCTTCTCTCTGCGTCTATCCTTCCTTTCTATCGGTCCGTCTCTCACGCTACCAGACGTTTTTCTCTTTTTTTGCTCCGACATTTTCTACTCCGCGTACCATACCTTTTTTCATTCCTTTTTCTTTATCGTACCAGCCCGAAACGACGCCATCGCAACGAAAATTCTCGACGCTACGATACCGTTAGATTTTACACGCGATATGCGTAACAAAAATCCAACGAAAAAGCTTATTTTTTCATTTATTTTGAAGCCTTCGAATTCCAGATGCAAGCTTCACGTATTCAATGTTTTGGCCAGTCCCTAAAATACAAGGAAAACTCCTGGCAGATGTGCCTCGTTTGCATAGATAAGAAAGAAATTGAATAAAAAAAAAAAAATCTTCACGACGAGTAAAAAAGCGGATTAATTAATTCTCAGATCTTTGGTGCAGGAAAGACAGAGCGTGGAATTCGGAGATCGCTTTGTAACGAAGCCAAAAGCGAGAGTCAACTCGCGACTCGTGTCTGGCATAATCTCGCAACTCTGCATGTGCAAAATCTATTAGTACAGCGTGAATCAAAGTTTTTTCTGACAGATCTGTCTCGTCGAATTGTGCCACGAGTTTGGATTTTGAAAAAGAGTTGCCGTTTGAAAATGAGCCCTTTGAAATTTCGCGACTATCCTCAAGCCTATAATTTACTTTATATTCGCGCAGTGATGACTTTAAGCTCCCGGTTGAATCGCCCGTGCCCAGCAGGTTACTCGTACACAAAGTAACATACTTATTCACAAAGCCTGTAGCCTACGCGCGTGATCATAAATCTTTTCGCGAAGGAGGATTGCAATTATTTCGCGCATATTAAAAGCTTCGTTGCTGCACCGAACGTTTTCCACTCCTGTTTCTTAGCCTCTCTCTCTCTCTACCTCGCTCTTTCTCTCCGTTTCAAGTTGTGGAGCTCTTCCATTTTTAGTCGCAATCATCTATTTCTCGCGGCACATCCTTGTAGAATAAATTCCCGGTCTCTCACACATCGAACCGATCGACGAGCTCTTGATATAGCTTAGCCAAGTGGTGCTCGTGGCACTTGCACGAGCAATACGTAACATTAGTATGCAATCATTCGCCACGGCCGGAGAAGGAGAGAAAGATCGATATCAAAATAAACGGTGGCTGCGTTGATGCTGAACATATTTTATAATCCAATTTTCCCGCGTGCGTTAAACGCGCACGGGAGATTATTGAAGTAAGCTTCGAATTACGACTGCCTATACTGCTGTTAAGAGCGACAGTCTGAAGTTCTCCCGCGTCATTAGAGGCGGAAACAATCGCGGAGGAAAATTTAATTAAGAGCGTTTTGCGCGACAAGATATCTCGCATTGTATTTTGTTGCGTTGATAGGCGAACTCTTCTTATTTCTGTAAAGTGCGGCATCGTCGCGAGGGACGTCGACTGATGGGACAATTATGAGATCACGTCTGGAGTTACGCAAATATTTCGCTGACGTTTCGTGCGGATAGTCGCCAGACTTTCGTCCACACTGATGCTGGGAATGCCAGACTTTTAATGAGAACATCGATCAGACGAAAACCTCGGGAACGAAAAAATGAAAGAGGATTCAAATTCTGATTTCAATAGCGTGTCTCTCCTCTGGTTCGGGTTCGCTATGCCTCAAAAAAGAATTACAATGTTACGGGATACAGGTTATCGATTTCAAGACGACTCCCTGAATTTGTCAAAGTCACTTCAATCGAAATTCCTCCGCGGCGAATAAAATATAAAAAGGATACCGGAAATTCTTGGCGGATTTTATAGCGCACTAGACGATACAATGTAACCGAAAGATCACAGAGAGACGAGAGCAATCGGCGCAACGACACCGTGCTGTTTGACATATAGCTGCGCCAGAGACCATCCGTTCGACCCTTTCAATTTACTGAACGGACAGCTTAATGAATGCGAGTTCATAAAACATAAGGCTCTCCCGCGACTCGCGCGGAAAAAAAAGTGAAGGGGAAAAAATATATATAACTTGGATATTCATCATCGTCTTCTCGCGGACTCTTTCGGGCCCTAAGCGATTTATAACTTTTGTATATGTTCCACCGACCAGCAACCCTAATACGTATATTTCGATCTCTCGCACGTCAACGAGCTCGCCACCTGGCTCGCCAAAGGTTATGAATTTGCAAAGAGGTCGCGACGGATACTTTTTACCTGATCAAATGTTGTTTTTCCAATATGCCATCCGATCCGTTTTTCTATCCCCCAAACGCGACGATCGTATTGCGAATTCATGAAAATTTTGTAAAAAAAATTGTTATCTATATTTATCTATATTGTTATATATATATGTAAAAAAAAAAAGGTTATCGATCGACTTGGCAGGAACTCTTTGGCAAATGTAAATTTGCAGCTGTCGCGAATGGTAAGATAATTTTGTTCGGGGATTTTAAAAATCGTTCGAAATTGTGAGGAAAGCCCGTGACCTACTGAGGCGAGTAAGCAAGGAACATGAGCAGCCAACGGAATCTCCAAGTTTTCACCGATAAACACCCGTGACGAATGCATCCATATAAAATGCGAAAGCCTGAATAATTCATGGGACAGTATAGCTAGCAGATTTAACTGCGCTGGTTAGTTCGTTTTCTCCGTCTACGTCTTTCTTTCTCTGCATAGCTCGTGGAGATATTTTGCAATGCAGAGGTAGAAATGCCTCGTGCAATATAAATATATTCGGAGGGAATATTGCTTTGGCTTTTCCTTGGGAATGCCAACCGCGAAGGTTGAAGAAAAACGATTGGAAAGCAGAGAAGCGATAAAACAGTTATTAATTTTAATTGAAAACACACGTGGCTGAGTACGGAGAGGAAACATGTTGTCGATTGGTATCAAGAGACTACCGCGAGTTACGGATCAACAGGATTGTACCGACATCTGTGAACCGGTCCCGAGACCTCGTTCACCTCCCACAAAAGCACTGCGTTGATACATGCAGCATGATTCCCGAGTGTGCAACGATCACGGCTGCCCTTCCACTTCGACCGAGCTCTCATCAGCGCCAACGAGAGACCAAGGGGTACCGAAGGCAGTCACACACGCACGTATATTCCCATCGGGACGCCTGCTCTTCCACCAACGGTAGAACACGCTTTATCGGCCACTCTCGTATAAGAGCTCCGACGTTAGTGATCAGCAGCTTCCGAGCGCAACCGAGAGATGGTGAGAGAAGATACAAAAGTTACTTCATCGAAGGATGTTAAGAAAAAAAAAAACGTAACAGTCCTCGCGAAATGCGCCAGAAAAAAATTCGCGTGGGCTACGAATGAGAACGGTAACGGACGTCTTGATTGAGGGAATTTAAAAAATGACAAGGAACTTCTTCGCGACAGCTAGACGTTGCAGGGTCTACGAACTAGACTGAACTGAGGATCTCCGCTCGAGAAAGACGCAACCAAAGGGAAGAACCTCATTCGATTCTGTTATTGGGGATCGAGATCCTGCGAAAAGCTGCAAGACTCGATGCAATATTTCTTCGTGTTAGGTTTTACAGCCCGTAATATAGAGAGATGAGGAAGTTGACGAAATGGGAGCAAAATCGACGGGGAGTCGATGCGGCCGAACCTGTGCCCCTCGTACCTCATCGTCTCGTCTACCTAAGCCCGTATAACCTGAGCCCCGAGGTTGGGGGTGGAAGTAGTAAGAGGGTAAGAGTTACGAGCGTGTCTATTATCACTTGGTTATGGCAGTCATAAATCCTGATCCGGTTAGGTCGGAGCGTTTGACCGGACTGAAAGAGTTCCGAGTGCGGCATCAAAGGTAGGACCGAAATGGGAAAGTAGGAATGGCGAGAGAACCGCGTGACCGAAAGGAAAATTGACTCGTAAGCGAGCTAGTTATTCGTAACCTTTAGCGACCTTACTAGGAAACGTTGAAACGTCAAAGTGCTGGTAAATCTGAAGGAGGAAGTCTGGTCGGTGGAAACAAAAGTTGCGGAGGAAAATATAGCGGTCGTTGTTTCTAATTTAACTTGGAGATAAGCGACGGGGTATTCGTTCTAATTCTCGGATGATGGAATCACCACGTGAGTGGAATGATGTGAGAATTCGAGAGTTTCAAGCGAGTTTTGCAATTGCGATAAATGGGAAGATAGAGCGCGCGCGAGTGTGTATTGGAGCGATGACGGAGAGCGCGGGTTGCTTGTCGACAGGAGTAAGTATAAAAGTCGAAAAGAGTGGACGCGCTTTCGTGTGGGGTCATCGTCGTTCATGTCCTCAAAGCTAGAGTGTTGGATACTATGCCACGTATTACGTACGACACGCGGGGCTATAAAACGAGCTCCACGACTTTTATGGGTCCAGTCCGCCTCTGGTATTGCACATATATGTAGGTAAGCGGTGGTAAAACGCGTGGTGAAACTGGTGTGCAGGAGGCCAGCAGTGGAGAGGTCAGAAGCGGCAATAAATAACGTGGAATCGCCTCCTCTCTCCGTAATACATCTACGTACATGTATAGAGAGCTGTATGTGTAGCTCCGAAGAGCCAGGGACATTCCGGCAGAACGTGGTTCGTGGTTGGCTTCTTGCACGACAAATACACCACGAATCTGGTCTAGTTTGACACGATGTCGCTCTCTCTCTCTCTCGCTTGTTCTTCATCTATCATTCGGACTCTGTCTCATTGCACAAACTCGTTGACCCTGAACAATGGCTGAGTAACGAGAACATGCTTTTTTTTCGAGATTTCTCGGTACCGCGAAAGCTGGTGAATCTATTACGGACTTGTGTATTTCGAGATCAAAGGACCAACGGCGAGCAAACTTTCCCCAGGTTGAGCGTAGGATCCGGAACTCTGTACTGAGTTTATAAAATTGAGCACACGCGAAAGATCGCATCTGGCATGTTAATTGGGAGGGTGGGATTTACCGGAGCATGTTTAAGTTCGATGGTTACATACGAATTAGGTGAGCGTGTCTGAGCGGTGAAAAGTGCGGTTGTATTTAGTTGAAATGGAATATTTATGAGGATGGAGAATAGAACGAAACGCCACTTACCGAATTGACTCCTCATCCAGGGGTAGAGAGGACTGGGTAGGTTGGCACTAGCCGCACCTTGGGGCGCGCCTTGCTGCTGCTGTCCAAGCGGCGACGCGACGACACCCTGATGTTGCTGTGGTTGTTGTGCCTGTTGTGGATGCATGCCACCAGGAGGTTGTTGGCTATTGTTTTGTTGTTGTTGATACATCATGTGTTGCTGTTGTGCCTGCATAACCTGATGTTGTGTTTGTTGTTGTTGTTGTTGTTGATGAGGTACCTGTTGGGCCTGCATGTGAGTGTGTTGGGGCAACATCTGATGATGCATTTGGGTATCGACGAGCGGTGGACTATCGGGACCGTCGAGGACGCTACCCTGATGATCGACCGCTGCCGCTTGGAGTTTACAACTGGCATAGACGATTGGGGTGGAGGAATGACCATTGGGGGTTGGTGTGTGGCCCATGTGGGCCATGCCGTTGCCTGGCGAGGTCGATCTGTAGCCCGCCATACCATCCATACTGCCATGGTCTTGTTGTTGTTGATAGTACGCCGCGTTCCTGATGTCCATCCTATCGTAGGGTGGAAACCTTGGATATGGAATACCCTGTTGTCCTCCGGTTGCCCCATAATGATGACCCGGTACGCCTTGCCTGAGCATACTGGGATCACAGGGATCGGTGCCCTGTTGAGGCTGTTGCTGCACGCTCTGACCCTGCTGTGGCACCTGTACCGCAGCCCCATAGTGCTGCTGGTGCTGATGGGGATGTTCAGCCCCGCCATTGCGCAGGTCCGGGATATACGAATTCGCGAAGTACGAACTCATGCTACTGTTTCCACACTGTTATCACACTCGGTCTCGTTTCGCGTGCCGTTTTATCTTTCTTTTATTCTTTATTTCCACCAATCACTGCCTCCAACGATTACAACACCTTTTTATCCTCTTTCCACTCGATTCACCTAAGATCTACGCTTTTTTTTACACTACGAACCAAAGTTTGGACGCACGCGCACATACACACGATACACATCCACCTAACACAAAAAAAACACACACACTCCACTTTGAAACTGCCCCCTTATTCCTCTTTGTATTCTTCTTTGTCTATTCGTTGACTCGTCTCGAGATCACTGTCACACGTATATCGATCCCATCACCTTCTATTTACGCTTTTTTATCTCTATTACGTTCACTTGTCTCGCTCACGCGCACTCTTCGTGTCGGTGAAACTCATATACATATATCTATATGTATATCTACATATATAATATATATATACATATATATTCTTCAATATTTATGTAGATAATTATATATACCTATCACACTATACATATATATGTATATATATATTTATATTCGCCGGGATCCACTCGATCATTCAAATTATCACACTAGCCTCACCACCGAACGGTTTTCGCGGAGCACTCGATTTTAAAATATATCGATGTAATCAGGCTCTCCCGGCAAATTCATTCACTTGCACCAGAATCTCGTGTCACCGTTTTTCGTTCACGGTGTTTGATTTTATTGATTTTGATTTTTTTTTTATTTCTAATCAAACGGCTCACCGATCACACGTGCTCCTCTCGATATCCTACGGTCAGATGATCTCCTTCAATGTTCCTTGTTGACGACGCGCTCGAAGACCCTTTCCGATCTTCCGTCCAGCTCGCTGACGACGCTACGCCGCACCTGCAACAACAAATCAACGCGAACAACGTGAATTACCATTTTCCTTCTGTTCCACTCGATCTCCCTTCTCGTTTTATTCCTAATAGCTACTCGGTACTGTTAATTTACATTTTGCAAAGATCCGTTTGGATTGGAATGAGCTCGTGTACGAAGGAACTAACGGGCACAACTCGCAAGTTATACTCTCGAGATTTGTTAGGGAATGAGAGCATCGTGGCCCGGGCGGTTCACTGAGTGACAGACGGCGAGAGGTACACACGTGCTCGTCACGGTGACGGCCATCGCCCAGACGTTAAAACGTCGTCTTGCACCGGCTAACTCGGGAGACTTCGTGTGGGCGGGCAGATCGTTAAATCTCCAAGATACAAAAAGTATCAACACACACAAAAAAAACAACCATACGTTCTGGTACCCATTAGCCTTAACATGGCCACCGCGGTGCTTGATATCGCGCTGCTACGTCAAATTTTCGGTTTTCATCGTTCGCCAGGGTTTCCTCGTACTTGCAGAAGAAACGGGAGTGTTTCTTATGGTTCGACAATTTTTTCTGCTTAATGACTCTCTCTCGATCCTAAACGAATTGATTCAGCATTTTTTTACAATTTTTTCATTCACTCCAGCAAATTTTCGTGCGATTCCCACTTCAGCATTCGCCCAAGGTCAAGTGTGCAATATTCCCTGCGATGCGACACCATAAAGGGGATGAATTCATTTCACAGTGATGGGAATTAGCAGTCATGAGTGAACAAGTATTGAGAACACTTGGCAAAGGGAAGGAGCATGTCGAAAGGGATTGATTCATAGTGGCAAGCTGCTCGAGTCGAGCTTCGATATAATTGCCCTCGAAAAATCATACACCGAGTTCCCAAAGTACGAGGAGCATATACCGGCACCGGGCTTCTTACGTGCCCCTAAAAATCGGTGCTCCACGTATCGGAGAAACGGGGAACCTTCTTGAGAAAAAGGTTCCCTCGTTCCGACTTGATCCACTGATGGAACATCGACCTACCCTACCGACGTTCTCTCCTCTACCGTGTTCAAGCTCAACGTGGCCTGCGATCGCATCGCGCACGCATGAGATTAATATACTTTGAAAACAGCAGCGACACGTGTCACGAGTTTCCTGCAATTCATCAACTCCTGGAGTGAGAAAATAAAAAATCGAGTGTAATATTCGGGATTGCGCTGTTGTAGTTGCTTCGAGTATTTTATTTGTTGGTATTGCTGTTTCCCTTGCTCACCCCTTCGAATTTGCATTTCACCTGCGGCAATGAAAAAATGAAAAAGAAAAAAACAAGGAGCTTGAATCGTTGGAATCTTTTTCCCTCTGCTACTGTCTCTCGTTCTCGTTTACACTCTTCGTAGTGATTCCTTTGTATTAGGTCGTGTTGGATATCGAATAGAATATACGCGCGTGGCGTTGTTGCGGCCACGTTGGTGGCGTTGGAACGAGAACACGCGGGGCTTCGAGGGGAACGAGAGGGTGGCAGTCAGCCCTTGGGAGTTGGTGGTACACGCGAACGCTCTGGCTGCTGTTGCTGCTGGGCTCGGGTCGGACCTGGGACGATCGCGATTAACATTCCGGCCGCTGGCTCGCTGTTCGCGCGGCGCTTTCATTAATTCCAGCGTATTGATTCTCCGGATTGATGAATGGCCGTGCGATAGCGATTCTATGCGCTCTCCGTGTACCCTGTATAAATTTCACCCACCCACCTCTCTCTCTCTCTCTCTCTCTCTATCGCTCTTCCATTCGTGCCTTCTCACACTACTGGTCTTCCCGGAGTTCGCCTTCCACCGTTCTCCCTCACTATTTCTGATTCATTCTCCATCCTCCTCTCAGGGTTTGGGATCCAACTCTCGTCTAAGTTTTCGCACGAACACCTATAAATGGAGAAAGACTTATCCGACTTTACCGGATGGACGAATCGATGAGGTTTATACATTTGGGATAGAAAATCGCAATAATTCCTCCAAGGCTTTTGTTATGTACATAAGACACTCAATAAAACTTTCAGCCTCGGACACTTCGATTTTTGTCGGGACAAAATCTATTTTGACGGACGAGATTATCAAACTTTTCAAAATAGTGACCTTGACCTTGATATTCGTTTAGGACAATTATTTGGTGGTAAAAAAATATTTTTTTCGATTCCCATTCAGGTTTTTTTCGTTGATCAGAAATAATCATCATTTTCCAACATTCGGCCCAGCGTTTTTTGAGCAAAAACTATATAGGGCGATATTTTTGGTCGAAAATCTTGTGGCTATTTATCTTGGGCCACCGGGTATATACATCGGACCCAACAGAGAGGCGGCATCCTTCGGAAAATGAATGAAACGTCTGGCCCATTGGGCGATTGAGACGTGCGTCATATGGCCGAGAGATGGCAGTAGAGAGATGACGTGCCAGTCACAGAGGTTTCTCGTATCCCCAGCAATCTACGTATATAGATGACGAGTATGAGTATCGGGGGGGAAAAAATAGGGTGGAGCGTGGCTTGACAGCTGGGTGGGTTCGAGGCCAAGGTGATTGAAAGAGGGTGGAGCGTCACGTGACGCCATCGCTGTATATGGAACACGTGACGTCACCCTGCTATGATGGCCTCTATTCATCAAAATGGCCTCGCCATAGCGTTTCTTTGTTTCGATATTTTCTTGCGATTCTTCCGCGAGTCAAAATCAATTACTTGGGCTAGCGAATATAGAACGAGAAAAAAAGAGAGAGAGAGAGAGAGAGAGAGAGAGAAAAGCTCATCGCGATTACGGGATCGTCGGAGATTCATCTCGCGCGACGAGCCACGAAATTTGACGCTTCGTCTGGGCGACGATAGCGGTAAACCATCGTGACACGTTGACCCATTGGCATTGACATTTCGACGGGGAAAAAAAGTGAAATTCGTCATAAAACTACAAACTCAATAAAAGAAAAAATGTAATTAATCGCGTAATTAAGCACTTTGCTAAGGAGCGGAGATTAATAATGAGTAATGGGCAACGAATTAGATAATGTTTATGCGTTAATGAATAAAATGAGACTGGTGTTTATCAAGAGCTGATGAGTGTGTTACTAGATTCGAAATAGCGGAAACGCGTTCCGCGCGAACGAGAGAAAGATCGATGGGACGCCGTTACACGGTTAGATAAAATGTCTATGTGTATAATCGATGTATACGTAATATAGAAACAGCCACGAGAGTGTATAGAACAACGCCGATAAGATAAACGACTCGGCTTCGCGAACAGCTGGGTCCCTAAACTCCATTGGGCCATAAATGGCTCTTGGATGTGACAGTTATGGGACAGGGAGCTCGTGCCGGGGCCGTTGGCACGCCGTAAAACAGTCATAAACTAAGCACGTCGTAAAGCAAATTAAAAGCACACCGGCACCACGATGACCCATTCAACACTACTACGCCGTGTTTTTAAAGTTACTCCCATCAAATATACATGCACAAATTTGTGTGCTAATAAACGGACGCAACAGGGAGATGGGGAAGTGTGAGTGCGTGCCCGAAGGAAGTGAATACTTTTCTTGCTGGCTACTGTAGATGCTACTGGAGTTATCAATGTGCTACAATTTCGAGTAAGTATAAGCGCTTAGGCTCTCGGTGCTTCACGATTTATTGCACAGAAAAATGCATTGAGAAGGAGAAAGATTACATGCTGGAGTATTTGTATCGAGGAACGATGTCAAAGCAATTAATTGTTGGTCGTTCAATTGATTTTCATCGTAAATCTGTCCCAGGGAACGCGAGCTATAATGATAGCGTTGATCCTTTATTACGTATTAGGGCATCGAGTATTTTCATTCGCTGCAAATAAGCTTTAACGAATGCAAGACCCGATCGAGCACAGATCTTCCAAGCGTCGGCTTATGCTCGTAAGAGATTAGCATAATCGAGAGAACTCGGAGATGAGGATCAGACTGAGTCGAACCTGTTTGCAAGGACGTGCGCTCAAAAGTGAGAATCTATCAGTATTTTGCCTCCTTTCGACTCTATCTGTTTCCTTTTCTCTTGTGGATTTTCCAATAGGGAAAGAGAGAAGGAGAGCGAGGAATTTTTATACACCATCCAACGGTCCAGCTCCGTCGTACCCCATAATTTTTCCTCTCTCTCTCTCTCTGTTATTTTCTTCCCCGGAACCTTCGATGCATTCTTAATTCTAGAGCAAGGATCAGCTGAGAGGAGCGTGCGTTCGTGGAGCGTGAATCCAAACCACGCGGTGATTTGTTCGTCCTCTTCGTGTATCACCGCTGCGCTCTCGAGCGGACAACCCAAACAGGTTTGTCGAGAGATAATGCTACAGTTTGAGGATCGATAAACCATTCGATCTTTTTATATATACACGGAATCTTGATATACACTTGTATATTTACGAGCGATATTAAACGTTGGTGTAAATTACTTCCTCGCGATTATTATCTGCGATATAAAATCGATGCTAATTTTTCATTCAACTCGACGTTCCTGGAATTTTATTTTCCATCCACTTTTGTGGAAAAAAAATGCCAATGACATCAGCAAAGCCTTTTTTTGTTTCTCGTAACGATGCAAAAATAAAAAGCCGAGTTTCAATATAAAAATAATGAATTTTGATTCAGCCCGATAAATGAATTAATTAATAATTAACTCATTTTCACAGGGAATGAATGACACGATTTCTTTTTTGTTTACGAAGATTCGAGCTGAAATCGTGTATACTATCTCTATTCCGGTAGGACGCGGGCGCTATCAGCGTACTCGTCCGCTCATCCCTCGCGCACTTACCACAAAACCACCCCCGTGCAAGCGTTTCGTATGAATATATATATATATATATATCGGGTTACATAACCCGATGACCCTTGAATCTACCGGTTGTTTTGCCGTCGCACCAACAGCGAGAGAGACGAGCAGAGACTACGCCAGTACAAGAGATAGCTCTCTGATACGAGCGTTTATTAAATACGACGACGACCTCGTGCTCCGGCATCAACCCCATCGCACCACCATTACTCCGGAGAGTTGGCGTGAACGCGTACGCCCCTCAAGATAATAATCCCTGCATGAATTTTCACTTTTCATCTCGGCTCTTTCTTCCCGTTTTGCTTCCCGGCGTAATAAAAAAATGAGTTCACGGATTTTCACGCTGAAAATTCACGTTTTGGAAAGAGAAAATAAAAAATTCAGTGGATTCTCTTACTTTGCAGAATTCACGTCGGACATTTTTCTGAGCGACGCGGAAACACGTTATCCAGAAATTTTCCCAGGGTATTGAACCTTCTCTTCCTCTTCTTGGCTCTCTCGCTCCCTCGGTAATTATACCCACGTCATAGAACTCGATCCAAAGCCTTATGTGCATATAGAGCGATATATAAGTTCATGTACGTTTATATAAACTGATTCGTGAAGCCTTGGGGAAGTCGAGCGTTGTGGAAACGATAAGAGCCCGCGAGAAGCGAACTCTGATATAACTTGTTCATCCCCAGCACGCGAAGAGACTTCCACGCGACTGTGGATGTAAGCGACGCACACATACACGTCGACACAATTATTCAGGCGTTTGGATTAGCCTCGCGAATGTAGGAGAGAAATCATGCTCTGGGTTTTGCGCTCGGATAATACGACACGTGTACATCTTATAAGCGCGAGGTACGCGGAGCAGTTTACAAGCAAAACTATCGCTCCCTCGAATATGTACGAGAAGGAACTAAATCCAATGATCTCGAGGAGAAGCAGAAACTCGCTCGATAGATAGAGGCCAAAAGAAACATCCGGGGGGAGCAGCGAAAATGGAAAAACTCGTGAACAGAAGGGAAAGTTACGAGCACGGATGGGGGTTGAACCTTTTTTGCGTAACTTTCGCTCCTTGGGACGTCCAACACCTTTTTGAAAGAGAGTGGCACGCGCGTCCGGCTATATCTATGGCTATGAGGTCTCCGCGTAGTTGGGAATGCGTTTGAAAAAATGTTTAGAGATGCTGCACAGACATACAGCCGGCGCATCCTCCCGGAGCATTCCTACGAGAAAATACGCTCCGAGAGATCGTCCCTGAAAACTTTCACATTTTTTTTCATTCTCGCATCGCGCGCGTATCCTACAGACATATAGATCGCTACGAGAACCGACCTTTTTTCTTCCTCTATTTCGACCTGCGTTCCGCGCGAAATTTGGGACGATCCGCTTTCACCTTACCAACGCGCCCATACGCAATAGTTCAGTTTTGCTCAGAGGAATCGGACGAAAAATCGTTCGAGGCTCAGTCTCACCGAAAAACTGACAACCAGTCAACTAAATTGGGGTTTGTCGCTCACGCAGCTTTCCTAACCCGCGCCTTCGTTTTATACGAGACGCTAATACTCGGAAACGAGCGTCGTATAGAAGCCATTAAAGTGTTATGGCTTTCCTTCAACAGATCAACAGTTAAGATTATCGTTTGACGGACCTCGAATCAAAAGAGTTTGCCTCCTTGTAGCTCAACCGAGACGAAATCGTCCTTTCTTTTTTATAAATTATTTTTTTCATTCGTAAAACAAGATTTTCAGTGAAAAAATCACTGCAGTGACCTCGAAATACCAATTAATGAATCCTCATCATTTAATCGCTTAGCTAAAGTGATTTTTTTCAAATTTATTTCATAGAAAAACGTAAAACATTTTTTAAAAAAGTTTGTGCAGTGTTTCTGACATTTTTTTGCGGACCAGGGAGCACCAAAATATTTCGGAATGATTCCCAGAGGATCGTGGTAAGATTTCTGTCATTCCATTTGAATGCGAGTTCGTGCTGAAACGAGCAAATTTCCCGTAGTTCATTTGGGCAGAGAATAACTTAAATCGGGAACTCTTAATTAGGATTCATGAAGGAATGAGCGTGGAGGGCAAGAACTCGGGAGTTCCGGAGGGACGTCAACGCACGGAGTTGAAAAGGTCTCGACGTCGCAACGACGTGCGGTTCGACGTCCATGCGCTTAGTTATACGCACAAGAATAATTCATAATTAACACATATGTGGGTATGCATGACCACCGAAGCTGCGGAGGGACAAACAGTCCCTTTCCATACGCACAATCCCGCATCACGTGATATCAAACTTTGTCTATTACCCGCTCTAATTGAGATACTTTCTACGCCTTTGGGCTTCGCCAGTCACAAACACACAGACAAATATGATTAATCTAAAAGCCGTGTCCCACTATACACGTTACAAAACTCAAAGTTATCCTCGAGCTCCTCTGCTTCTAATATCCCCCGAGATTACAGACAAAATTCTGGAAATATTGAGTATAAAACTAAATCAAGGTACGTTCATTTATTTCCCGTCGGATTGGGGTTGATGAATCGACGGCGTTCGTTTCACGATATACCGAAAAAAGAGAGACGATTAAAAAGGTTATTACCGTTCTACAAATTTCCGACACACATTCCAGTTATTTCCGGAACCAAAAAACCTCCAATATCAATATCCACATAATCATTAAAAAAACCGAATTTTTGAGATTCTTCTAGGGAATAAAAATATTTTTCGATCGATGTGAAGAAACGATTTTTCTTCCGATCATGGGGCGATGCGTCGGTTTATGAACTGAAATTTGGTTCCTACTGACTCACATGAACTTTATTTACATCGGCACCACGAATTTTAGTTAATTCTCTTTTTCGGCATGATTTCAAATGGAACGGAAAAGGTTGGTGTTGTCGTCCATGTAAATAAAATACACGCGTTAATATCTCGCGCCCATGGGAATTTAATTGACTCGTTCTCCATGCGTATGAGACGCACACATTAGCACGGGTAGATATATTTTTTGGTACATTCATGAGGCGTATCGACGGGAGGCATGCACATGTGTATATCGTGAATGTAATTTTTATATTTAAGCACGATACACCATGAGTCAAAAGCTCACGTGCCTCTACGATCGTTCAAAATTCTCATTAATGCTGAGACAGTGAAGACTATTAAAGTTTTATGTACGCGCAGTTGTTCCTTTTCGCTTTGACATTTGTTATCTGGGTAATAACTGACTGAGCAACGTCACTTGTAAGCAAATAAGAGAAGCAAATGTGCGCACGTCTGTGGGAACATGGGTAGCACACGGAGTGACAGAAAATAAACGTGTAGGTTGATTGGAACGACGAGAAAGGGTATGGGGTGGCAGGTTAAAATGTTTGTCGGGCCAACTGAATTTACAGTGTGCCTTTATTTGGAACATAACGCACAGGTTCCGGGATTCGAAGACAAGAAGAGGGGGGAAGGCTTTCGAGGGCAGGAATTAACAGACGGGACCGGAAGTCGAGGGAGCGCAAAATAAAGGGAATAAGAAGAAAGAGCAGACGCGATGCTGAAGAAAAAGGGTTAAGAGACTAACGATTCGAGAACGACAGGCTACAAAGTTTCGTCTCTGTGTAAATCAACGAGCCCGAATACACATGTAAAATTCGTGAATCTCTCTGCTTGTACTAACCACACGAGCATTTTGTTACAATGTTGTTTGATTCTCGAAAAGCAAGACTGTCGCTCGCCCGGGCCAATAAAGGAGAAAATATAAATTAGCCGATCGCAAGGTTCTCGCTTACTCTCACGTCTTCCCTAACTCCGGCCCCCGCTCACGTTGTATCTCCCACGTGCTTCTTCCATCGAACAGAGAAAACTACGCCAGTACGCTTGCCGTATGTCTTTTACGCCATGGCCAGGCCGCGTATGTACGAGCCAAAAAATATGGTCGGAGATCGCTTTCGGGAGAGAGAATGAGAGGAGGAAAGGGAATGAGAGCGGGTTCGTTCTCCTCTCGTTGGAGTACGCGCGTGGCCATTAAACTAGGAGACGGAAAATTATCGCCGCACCGAATTCGTACACCACGAAGCAACGCCCTTTTTAGCCCTCGTCGCGCACACCACCATCAACATGCACGTATTTATATCGTTGTCGAGCTGCGTCAATTAAAAACGTTGAATTACAATCCCTGACGCTTGACGAAGCTCATACATATAAACTCTTATTCACTTGAAAACTATTCCGCACTAACATTGCCTTTCGAGTCTTTCTCGTTTATCTACACCGAAAAGCCGAGTGCCAATTAAACGCTAATTAAATCCGTGTCGCCTCTGCACTGGTATTCAGTAACAAACAAGAGCGTTCAGGTGTTTTAAGAAAAATGAGATCTCGTTTCGTCGAAATAAATAAAATTCTTCACCAGCTCTCTTGTCATTCATCAACTATCTCTCTCCTCGAGCCCCATTCCGTTAATTGTATTCTCGTTACAATTAATTATTTCGAGAACTCTAACATTCTAGATCCTCGTTTTTCCTCTGTCGTCTAATGATGTTCCGGCTCGTTTCGTCTTTGGTCCCACAATTAAAGAAACTCGAAATTCTTACTGAGAAATCAGCAAATTTCATTTACATAATAAACCAATTAACTGTACAATTTTTTACGATGCCGAAGATGCAAAAATTACTCGGAAGCGGAAAGATAAATCCAGTTTTTGCAGCGAACGTTTTGAAAATTTTCAAAATTTTATGGCGAAAATGACATTTTCCAAATTCAGACAATTTTTCATCGAAAAAATTCATTTTTTTTTTAGTTAATTTTCTATCAACGTGTGACTAAAACTTGACACGAAGGAATTTTTCTCACGATGTTTTACAAATTCCGAAAAGCAAATAAAATATGGCATTACGGAGAGATCGTTACGAAGTACAGACAAACCAGTTTGTGCAGCAAAAGTTTCGGAAATTTTGAAAATTTCATGGTGAAAATCATATTATCCAAATTTTGACAATTTTTCATCGTTTTTTTATCAATTCCCGACTAAAAGTTGAGACGAAGGAATTTTTTCCACGATGTTTTACGAATTGCGAAAAGTGAGGTGAATGGAATCATGGAGAGATTGTTGCGAAATACATAGAAGAGAGTGGGAAAAAATGCCATAGATCCAAGTACGCGTAATTCCATATGCAAATATCGTCGAGTTAGTGGCCTACTCCGCGTTATATAAAATATACACGCGTTCGAGAGAAGCTACGTGCACCGTCAAAGCTAAATTTAAAGGAGTATATTTATACACATAACTTGGCAGTAGTACAGATTTAAAGCGGAGATAATGATGGAAATATTCGCCATAAAAGGGAAGCGTTTAGCTCGAATATATTTGCGTGCAATTACAATATATCGTGGCTGTTTTATTCCCCGGTTAATTTTCTCGGTTTTCACACACGCACGAACCATCATCATGGGCGAATGTTTGAAAATATATTTATTTACTTGGGCAATTTTAAGTGCGGACGAGAACGCCGAATTGGAATGTCGCGTCGTGAACGAATTCAACAAGTACGCGCAACATTTGTTTTTTTTTTTTTTTTTTTTTTTTCGTATTATACGAAGCTGCTCGTGTTGTTACCTTTTTTTTTTTCTTCTTTTTAATCGTCGAATCGTGTCCATATTTCTTGGGGACTCCAAAAGAACAGCCGCAAGTATGAAATTTCGTGCTTGTCTAGGAAGAGCGAGCACGAAAGTTCCCACCGTGTTAAATAAATGAGAAAAGAAAGGGGACGATATTGCGAGTAAGGTCTAATGACAATTAGGCTGGCGCGAGATTAGATATTGATAATCTCTCAAGTGTCATCGTCCTCTATTTCTGACAGTATGAGTCCACACATTTTTCGTCAATGTGACTTATGTACAAAGATGCTTGTGTTTGTATAAACGTCACATAAAAAGTCTCGAAATCCTCGAATCATTTGTAATTGGACAGTTTGCTGGAGCGAATGTGCTGTGAACCGCTCGTTGCTGACAGCTGGATCAGGTGCACGATCACAAACGTATATTACGTAAAACTTGGTCGACGTACCGCGAAGCATTTTATAGAGCGAGGGAAGAGACCTTGACTGGTGATTAAAAAAAAAAAAACGAGGGAACATTGGGGACGAGGATAAACAGCCGCGGAACGATCCTCCCGAAAAATGTTTAGATTTTTTTCCCTCACTTCGCGGGGCACTTGTCGAAAGATCGTAGATACGCGAATATATTTTTATGACTGGATTATGACTTCCTGGATCGTAAAACAACGAAAAAAAAACACGAGGAATATGTCACCGAGCCACTGAATTATCGCGATGTGTTAATTAATGATGAGTTACATGTTCGTTTGTTTACTCAAGATTTTCTGGAGCATGTACAGCTGAGAATTATTGAGGAAAAGAATTCGGTCATTTCCATTACATTTTTATGTTGAATATTTTTTAATCGATCCTCCGTTGTTCGTGGAAATGTTTCCAATTCGAATCGAGACCGCAGCTTCCGGGATGCGAGGAACCAAAAAATCGTAACTATAATTACTCGTTAATTTCCCTCATTTCGATTATTAAATATTCCTCTAAATTTCTACCCCGTGGATTACCAAAAAATTCTAAAGACTACAGTAGCCACAAGAGTAAGAGTAAAATTTGAAAACATTTTTACAACGCAAATGTCGTTTTCTTTGGCTCGTAACGAGAGGGAGAGAAAAAAGTTGAAAAAGGAAATGAAAGCTTCGGATCAGGAGCCGCGGCAGCTGTCATACGTTGTCGCGTGTGTCTTTTCTTTCAAGACCTTGTCTTTTGAACACCCCGCTTTCTGAACTGCAGCTTTGGAGGGAGGCTCGAAAAAATTGGAAAAAGATTCTCGGAGACGTTGGAAGAAAGAAGCAGTCCACGTGGAATCGCCGCAGAGGAGGAAAAAAACGAGAGGACGACGGTCTATGCAGATGTGTGGATAACTCGTATAGTTATATAATGTGTAAAATACGTGCGAGTATGGAGATGGAAGCAACATCGAAAGGAAGAATGCAAAGGAGAAGCGAGAATGTTGGAGAATGGTGAGGACGGCCATGTTATTGGATCCTGGCTGGTTCGCTTTGGAAGATCGAGGGGTAGGGGTAGTTTGACAACTTGACAAGAGCACAAAGGCTCGATTCTCTGCGAGCGCTTTCGGAGCTACCCTAGACGAAGGTGGACGGGGATAAAGGCGAAAAGGAAGAGAGAGGGCCAGTGAGGGGGGAGCGTCGCAAACGGTAGAAGGACGAGAAAGGAGGCGTCGCGACGCTGCGAGGAAGGGTAGGTTGAGTTGGAGAAGGGTCGGGAGGGTGGCCAGGAGGTCGAACCAACATATACAAGGGAGGAAAGCGGTAGTTCTCGGTCTGCGGGGAGCCTGGGCAGGACCGTGAACAAAGGGGGATGCAGACTCGTTCGCAATACAAATTTATATTTATAAATATATCTATATATATTATTTTTTCTCATCCCCAAACTTCGATGAATTCGTACGATTCGAGATTTGGAAATTTATTGATTTTCCGCTGGCCCGCTAAATGAAAAACGATAAATAATTTTTTTAACTACGTTGATTATTATTGTTCGATTCATTGACGTATCATTTCTATGGTCTATTCATTCGATCGAGGTTCACGCATACACACGAGCCAAATTGAATCCGCAAAGCGTTTTGCAACATGCGCATTATCGCGTATAGTGTAGTAATGTGTCCCCGACACAATTTACCAGCAATTGCCGGGGACGTTCGCGCGGGAGCACTGATTTATCGCGTTCTAAAATACCCCTCACTCCCGTTGGGATCGCGTTAAAAGCCCTTTTTGGCTCAATGTGGCTTTCGATTGTTGCCGATAGTTCATTCAATTTATCCTCGTAGATTGAATTCCCGTCAACAATATATGTGACCAATATATAGTCCCATATTTAATTCATTATTCCATGAAAAAACGAGGCGCGTGATTTTTTGTTCGGTGGATTCGATTCACTCGTAAATTTTCGATCGATCGAATGAACTAATTTCGATTTTTTTATCATCACTCGTGTCGGAACAATCGCGGTAAGCTCGGACCAATAGCGTTAATGTTTTCAAATGCAATTCGTTCTTGAGGAATATTGAGGAAAGATTATCTTCGACATGGAAAAAAAAAACGTCCAAAAAATATGTGTCAACCCGGCGAGCCTGACGAAATATGTCTGTATGCGAGGCATGAATCATTATTTTCATATCCAACGTTGACAGCCGGTAACTCATCGGTTCTTTTTTTTTTTGTTGCTTCAAATTCACGCGTTTGTTTTTTTTGCCTTCATTTTTTTTTTAATACAAGAAAAAAAGCGCAGTTTGTATGGTCGAAGGAAAAAAGTAATGATAACATAATATATATTCGCGAGACGAAATTGACGGAATAGGACGAGGCTCGAATAATACGACGTTTCGTGTCTGTCGCAGAGAATCGTTGCGAAATACCTGTTTTACCACAAGCTCTAAAATAATTCCAAGGAAAACTACGAGACACGGAGATGAAACGCGAAAAATGGCATGTGAGAATGTCAGAACATATAAAAGATCATTTTTATAAACCAGACAAACGCGTTTCTCTGAGCTTTACGCTCTCTGCGCCATTATAATGCGAGAATCGTGTCGAGACATCGATTCCAAAGTTGTAAAAGAGCTCAGCATTCGCAGACTAATTAAAAGTGAAAACACGTCGATAGCTATTTATAAATAATTGCGATATCAAAACGTCCAAGCACGTAACACCAACGTAATCATTTAATCAAACTCTAAAATAATTCACAAGCACTAAGATGCTTCGCACTAGCTCGATGTGTCTCTAATTTCCATAACATATTGTGTGCCGTATTTCATACAATAATCAAGCAAACTCTAACCTAGAAAAATATCAATAACCATCAATTTTTTGAACCTTTAACCGATAAATGAAAAACTTGACGATCCCATATGTTTATCGACATTGACAGAAGGTCAATTCGTTTATTTTTAGACGAATTTTCTCCACCACTAGAGAAAGTTCTTCAAAAAATTCGAGAAAAGAGTTTTTTTGACGATACAAATTCCAGTCGCTCAAATTGATTTTTTTTGTATCAAACTTTCCGTAAAACGATTGTCAAAAGTGGAGAATAGATAGAAGATCGTAACAATTCTATTAAATAATAGTTCTGATTGCTTTTTGCGAGCTTAATAAAATCGCAACGTGCATATAAAATAGAAACTCTCATGGGTCTCCCACGTGACACTTGCGAGATGTGTATAATAAAAGTAATCAACGATCGGGTGATTATTAGATCAAATGGCGTCAAAGTGAAGGATTGCAAGAGAACGAGAGTGGCGATTACCGATCCTGGTATAATCTGAGTAATTATGAAGGCAGTATATGATTCGCACTGAGAAAAGAGTCGGAGGGAAGTTTGTTTTCTCGCCCTTTGGTTTCGCGGTTCTGCCTTGGCCAGATCCGGCATATATTGAAGTAAACTTTCAACCCCTCTACAGAAGCGTTGAGAAAGCAGCCCCTTTTACGAAAAGTATAACCAATCCCTAACTTTTTCTCTGTTTCTTTATCTCACTCTCGTTCGGTGGAGTTGCTTTTGTTCGGGCTAATATTAGACGAAGCTTCATGCGTGCTTACGTACGAGACGTCATCCCCGTTCCCTCTGAAAAACACACACACAAAGACATAGAGAGGTACATGGAGTCAGATATAATAATAAACCGGATAAGGGAGAAAAAAGTGCGGAGACCACTTTGGTATTTCTACAGCCCTCTCGTTGGCTTCTCCGGATGGTATTTGGTATATACACACCCGCAGTGAGAATCTCAAAGGAAGAAGAAGAGAGAATGGGAAAAAGGAAAGGAGAGGCAAAAGTGCCACCCTCGTCGTCTCCAGTAAATCAGAAACGCAGCGAAGCATCTTCGACTCTCTCTCGCTCGATTCACCGCGCGATGATGGCGGTGTGTGCTCGCTGCTGGTTGGTGGAAAAGGCTTCCATTTATAGGAGGATATATATCGCTGAAAATCGAGCGACTCTCGCCTTTTCACACTTATCGCTAAAAGGTGGAACACGCCCTTAAATAATCTTTCGACCTCCAGCCATCGTCAAATCTTGCGATAAAAGTGCATAAATCAAAAAAACTGCAAGTGCATATCTTCGCTCTGAGTCAGACGAGGTGCAAGGCTTTTGCACAAAATTCCCACGAGCCCATCAGGAAGAACATTTTAATTTGAAATCATTTGGAAATTCGCTCCAAATTCGTACGCGATGATCCACGCATTCATTTTAATTCTTCGAAAAATAAAAAAAATTCATTCCTCGTAACAAACGCGGAATGACGTGTGTCGGAACGTTTACGAAAGCAATATGAAAGAAAAAACTTATCACCAGTGTAAACGTTCGTAGATTATACGCAACTTATACGCTGTCACATAAATTATTCATTGTATACATATATAAATAAGAGCATCGCATATACGACGATTAAAAGGAAAGAGAACGAAGGTTGAGTCGATAATGTAGTCTATCGATCGTCGTTTTTTTTTGCGAACGCTTTTTCGGACGATATTTTGTTGTCGTGACTTCGGGAAAAGTTTAAAAGAATACTATTGACTCGATGCGGCCAGGATGAACCGAGAGATACGGTGCGAAGGAAAGAGAGAGAGAGAGAGAGAGAAGGGTGGCGAACGGTCACTGAGCATTATTATGCAAGACGACTATGTTATCTGGCGAGTAATGAAGTGACCCGTTGTCCTTCGCTACCAGGTTCCCGGCGGGGCGACACCGGTATTCCCCTGTAGTCGTCAGGCACACGTCGGGCTTTGTGTATACATGCAGGTAGTCGTTTGAGCACATAGGTCGATTTTTCAAGAGCTTTTAATCAGAAGGGCGGATCCTGAGGCGAGAAACCCAAGGAATAATGAATTTTGGGCCCGTTCGGGGTCAGGGCCCGATATATTGCTCGCGTAGTTGTTTCGGCTCGCCAAAGGAAACGGCTGGGGCACACTGACTCTCGCTGTATGAATCCCATACACACGTACACATATGCATACCCTTAATATATACAGAGATACTCGAGCTCGGTGACTCCCAACGAGATCCCGATTCGAGATTATCTCGCGGGGGTGTCGCACTTAGCAGGACATTTGTCTCTCCGACTTGCTCGCTCGTTCGTGCTCTCATCACGAGGCAAAAAACGAATAAAAAGAACTTTTCGAGTTGGACGAATAACGTCCACGGAGATGCAGTCTCGAGGCATCACCGGGAGACGCACGCGCCGCATCGGGACGCTGTTGGCGGCAACATTTTTCCCTCGCTTTTCCAAAGTTTTTTCAACGAATCTTTCCATATTTTTTGACATGAATCTCAGTGGGAAAATTCAATCGAAAGTACTTTAATGAAACTTTATCGCGTTTTTTGTCTGTGTGCGCAATACTCCGTACGAATTGTCAAGGATCAAAATCAATCGTGCCATGCACGGTAATATTTTGTCTAATGCCATGAAAGGACGAAAACAATTAATATTTATTGCACGAGCAGCAACGAAAAGTTCGTCTTGAAGTTTCAACACGAACTGCAATGAAATTCGAACGTGACTGGATCGATTAGGAACAAATGATTGTTTTTTGTTTGTTTGTGGATAATTCATAAATATATTTGTTTATTTTTTGAAAGAAATCGGTGCTGATGTCTCCAAGAATCATGCAACACCCGGTTTGACGTACCTCTGATCACCACGTGGCTGTTGTCCGTGATATTTCGCAGGAGAATAATAAATATCCTTTTTATTTTTGTTTAGTTATTGTTTTTGTTCACAAATGCAAGGTTTAGTGGTTTGATCGACAGCGGATGCGATAGAGCGATATCGCGTGTACAAGAGACGCGGCATGTGGATGCACGCGTGAACCCGTAGCCGCCTCGGGCGAGCTCGCTATCAACTAATTAACATTCTAGGTATACTCAGAGACGCTGTTAAAGCTTAGCACGAGTTTATATTCATATATATGTAAATGCATATATGAATGCACAAACCTAAATCCAAGAGAGGGCACGGTTTATTTTTATTTTTGTTATTTTCTCTCTCTCACTGCGTTTATGGTTCACTTTTATCTTCGTGTTTTCTTATTCTCTTGTCGCGAGCTTATGCACGTAAATTTCTTTATAGCTGTTGGCTTCGACGTACCGGCAATTACGACGACGAGTAGCCGATTATATTGAGGCGGAACCACGTCTTATCACCGCGCTTGTCGGGCTTCGACGCGAAAAGCATCGGGAGGGCAAGAGAGAGAGAGAGAGAGAGAGAGAGAGAGAGAGAGAGAGAGAGAGGGAGGAAGAACGACTGAGCAAACAATGCCAATTACATGTACACAGGTGTCGATTCGTCGATATCCACCATTCGTCCAACCGTCATCGCTGGTATTGTCGTTTTTCGAGCCCGTGCCCAAACCATATTCTCGCGACCCGTATTTCTTTTTCCCACTTTTTTCTTCGCTCGCGTTCAACGAAATGAAAAAATAAAAATACCAACTTGAGGATAATAATATATAAAAATTATTGCAAAATTCCGACAACAACCGATTGAGGAAAACGGAGAGTGTATACGGTTCGCTGAACGATGTGATCTTCACTGGACAGAATTTCCACTCGAGACACACGTGTACAAAAAAATATTCACCCAAATTTCCATTCACCGTGAATTCATTGAGACACTTTTCTCGATTTTTCGTATCCATGGATCAAATATTAGCACAGCCAGAAACATTCGTTTACAAAACTCCGTATTGGCGCGTCGAAATTTTCCATCTGCACGGCACTCGTTGAATAGAAATGAAGAAATAAATAAACGATAAAAAAAAAGTTAAAAAAAAAAAAAAAAAACAGAACGAACAAATAAAATGAAAAATTCTGCCGTCCGCACCACTTTCACTGCTCGGTCCGAGAGATGGACATGATAATTATCGTCGAACAAAACCAAAGGAAACGAAAACAAAGGGTGAAACGTCAGTTTTAAATGTGCGATGCAGCGCGGGATTCGCGAACGCGTGTACTCGGAGAGCGTCGAGACGCCGATTCGACGCAGCCAGCGCGACCCCGTGTGTCAGAAGCTTCTGACTCTCTCTCCCGGTGGAGTTGCAGACAGAAACGGAGCTCTCTCTACTCCGATATGCACACACACACACACACACGTATAAGCATGTACACATAGAGAAAACCGAATGTACGAAGGGAGCAGAGAGAATCAGACTGCGAGAGAGACAGAGAGCAAGAGAGCGGGAAAGCAAAAGCGTGATCGAAGGAAGGACCGAGACAGGAAGGAGGAGGGAGAAGAGTGAAGTGAAGAGAGAAAAAGAAAAGGAGAGGGAAGTATAGTAAAGCGGATACTAAACATACATATAGACTTTACACAAATACACGTATAAATCGATATTTATAAATATATAAGGAGCGTCACATATTTATATATACTCAAGTATATAATACACTTATGTACTGTATATATGTACATTTTTGTATATATATATATATACAAAGGAGCCTGTTGGCCTAGTGGTTTTCCATGTATATTCACTCGCACGCAGTAACGAGGATGAATGCGTTTGTGTTCGTATTGCACGCACACTCACGCATGTCCCCCCTCCCCCCTCATCTCCTCCCCGCCCTTCTTTTTTCCTATGATCTACACAGCACGCGAATGCGCGAGCGTGAATGTGTGCAGAAAGCCGTATCCTCCGTCGGGGCTGAGAGCGCGGTTACATAGAACCGCCGGACGAGAGCGTCGAGCTGTCAGCGCACCCCAACCCAAAACCTCGATTCCGGCGGAGCCAAACCTCCCTTTCCTATGGGCGAACCTCCTACCCTCGGCTTCAAACACCGATGGCTTCGCGGCAACAGCACACAAGCGGCGCAACCAGAAGCAACCCCCCGCTGCACACACGCCACGTCCCTTTTCATCCTACTCGCTTTTCTATCTCACTCACTTCAGCCCCATTTCCACGTCTACCCACCCCTCCCTTTTTCCTTCTCAACAAACAGGCCCTGTGGATTGCACAATGCCACACGATATGGACACACGAGAGAGAAAGAAAACTATAGCAAGAAAAATACGTGGAAATAAAATGATGCAGATTATGTTTGAACTCTTCTTTGCTTTTCAATATGACGATCGCACCCTCTGGACTGAATATTTCAACTCACGGAATTCAGGATTGAAGAGAATATTCTGTTTTACGATTAACATTCATCGACCAATTTTAATTGATTTATTAAAAAATATTTTTAATGATTATTAATCGGTGTCGTTGCTGAGAGAAATTTTTAATTGAAAATTATCATTCGTTAAGAAGTTAATGCTGCGGCATTTTTTTTAATAGTAATTAGACGAAAGTTTATACAGCGAGAGTCTATTTTAGCTCTCGGAGTTATTTTACCGAGTTCCATTGAGTTTCATTCGTCAGCGCTGTCTGTGGAACAAGAAACGTAACAGGAACTATCCCCGTGGCGATTCGAGAATCTCAAGAGTGTCAAATAGCCCGCAGCATCCGAGAATGCATTCGGATCTCGTCCGTTATATTTCTTGTTTGCTCAGAGGGATCTCCGCTACTTCGTGCTTTTTTCTTCGCTTTTACGTATACATATATGTATATGTATGCGCGTTAGAATATGTATTCTCGCAAAGCAAAAAAGACGCGTGGGTGCCTCGCGCTGCCAAAATCGTGGAAAGATCTATGGCTCTCGAAGGGAGGCTGTCCTTGGACATGAAGGGCAAAAAAAACCGGGGAAAGACATGATGACGAGGACAAAAGAGAGAAAAAAATACACGGCGCGAGGCGAAACGAATAGGGGCAGAAAAAATTTCGTCGCAACACTGCGGGGGTGTATCCAAAATCCCTTTGGAACACACACACTCGAAGAGCGTCGAAATAAAACCGAATTCTCAACTCGGCTGAAACTTTTTTAAGCACAAAAATATCTGGATTTTATTTAAATAGATTCTTGTTCCGTGGAAGTTCATTTATTCGTCATTTTGAGCCATTTTTATTTAATTAGATCCACAAGACATTGGTTAATGTTGATGAGAAATAAAATAATTAGCAGGCTCACGATTTCATGAAGAACGTGAAATTCCACAAATTCGGCTCGTTACAAACGACCCATTTAACAAATGATTTTTTTGTGTTCACTGAGTGTGAAGATCGTGTGTTCGCCAATTGAGATCGTCGACGAATAACGTTCGGGAATGCTATAATTTCTGGGTATGTTCAACGGTAGTGTGTCCGTCGTTGGTTTTCCAGTGGGCGTGTATAGCTCGCTTGCTAACGTTTCATTTTTTCTCCCTCGTTTTCTTAGCTCGTTTCCCTCAAAAAGGAAAATGGTCCGAGGGAACGTCGAGCTAGTTTTTGTGTGTGTGTGTGTGTGTGTGTGTGTGTGTGTGTTTCACGCCGGTTTCCCGAGGGAACAGGGGCATGTGTCTGATGACTCTATCCAATGGAACTAAGACTGAATTTCTCATCCTCGTTCGGTTCGCTCTCCGATGATCGGGTCGAGGGCGCGTGTTTCTTGTGGGCGCGAAAGAGCAATGCGCGCTCAACGTACAGTCCGCTGTGTATATGTCTAGCACACGGAACTCCACTGGGAAAGGGAAAGAATAAACGACGACCGAACAAACGAACGCGATGGAGAAAAGGCCAACGTGAGAGGGAGAGAAGCGCCTATGATTTATGGCGGCCATTACGATCCCGATAATTATATGCTGCCCCATAGCCGCCCCCTGTTCGACGGTGTGGCCCAGCCGCACGAGAAAGCCGCGGACTTTTCTCTCTCTCCTTCTCTCTTGATCCCCCCGTCCATGAATAAATATCTATATACTTAAATAGTGTATTACCAGATCTATGTTTGCAATAGTGTAGAAAATAACTCCGTATCGTTGTCAGGCAACTAAAAAAGTTGCCTGGCTCGCTGGTTCGCTGACCAATGCGACCTCGTTGTATTTTTATTCCATTTTTTCTGGGAAGAATTCTTCATTTTTTGCTCGTTATTGTTTTTTTCATTTAGCCTCTCAATAGCACACGTGCAAGTGCGAAAAACAACTCTCGGGAAGTCTTGTGCATGGTGCATGATCGAAGACTCGCACCATTGGCGTTCGCCATGATTACGCCGATCCATCGGGCCCGATCGCACCGGCTCGCAGCAGTACACTTGTAACCCTTGGCGTTTGCAAATGTATGTTCGTAGCATGGCAGTGTAAAAGCAGTAAAAAAAAGTTCACCATAAACTTACTCACGATATTTTCCAATCCCAAGGATCCAACGATTCCAATCTGACTGGGCATATTATGTATATACCGTTGTAACGTAACCACGAATTATCGTGTTACTTTGAAGTGGCGTATGTATATAGTCGGAGCGTTAAAGTATTTTACCGTGTGTCAAAATTTAATTCATATTTAGGGGTTGCTCCGGGGATAAATGATGGTGAGGATCGATCATGCGGTTGAAATGAAATAAAAATACTTTGGTTATACGCGGGCGTTTCTTCCGAGAGGTCGAACGAGGCGATCATCGCTGATAAAGAAAAAACAATGACTTCTGCTCCTCGAGTGGGAATTGAGGGTGGACGTGCGAAGGCAACTCCGGATTCTACTGTACTTATCTATCTGTATATGTTTGTGTGTATAAATGTGTGAGTATATACACGTCGAGGCAACGGAAGGCTCGTGGAAATCCCCACCCTCGTACGAGCAAAGCGACGGGACTCTCATAAATATTGTACCGAGAATCCCGGAGATGGAGTCCGGACCGATAGTCGCGGGGGTATCGCGATAAAAAGACCGAGAGAGAAGTTGGTTTATAGAAAAAATACAGCAACTCTATATCTCCCCGTGGACCACTTATTGCCCAGCAGAGTATTAACGCCGGACCCCAATCATCTAAGTATTTCTTAACAACGTCGATCTCTCTTGATGGAACAATCGCAATCGAAGGCTAAAGAGTGTCAGAATATTGCGTGCGGTTACAAGATTTCGGAAATTCGTTTTTACAGCCACGATTTTAATATTTTAATCGATGAAAGTTGTGAATTCTCCGGATACTCTGAATTTCAAAGTTAATTTGAAAACTTCGCGGTGAATCAATCGCGAAATTAATATCGCGCGCATTCTCTTCAGTCACGGCGGACAAACGTTACACAGAACGCCGCAACGTGGATACGAGAGTTACATACAATGTGTACAGGACAAAGCATAACTGATTGAGACATTGCAGTGGCGTCGTTTAATGCGGCGTTACGTCACGCGCCGTATAACTGTTACAATAATAAATCGGCTCAGGCATTATTGTCTTCCTCGTCGTCTTCATAGCTCTACAATAATATGCCGAGCTATATATGTATACATATAAATTTATATATACATACATATAAGAAGCTTGGTATGTAGTGCTTCTGACATTCATACACGTTGAATGGTCGTTGGCCAGTTAACGTGTGCACAGATACATTATTATAAAGTGGTTGCGTATCGAGACTGTGGATTCGAGCAATTTATACGAACGTTCGTACGTTTGTGTGTATATTCGCTCGTCTGTGCGGGCGAGATCGTAGTCCTGTAGGTCATTAGCATAACCAAGAGGCAGGAGGACAGTAGAGCATGAAAGCCATGAAAGAGAGACAGAGGGAGAGAGAGAGACTCAGAGACCCCCTAACGTATGAAACACGGTCGCCATTCTCGGTCTCTGTGTGTAACGCAAACGTACACCCAACGAGGAGCTCAGTTACAACGTGTAAACTTCATGCTGCTGTTATAATGAGAGACAGAGAAAAGGCAAGCGAGATGGCGAGGAAGAAGGAGAGAGAAAGAGATGCTGGAGCCTTATGCTCACGCGCTAGAGCTGCCACGTGAGACCAGGTGGCCAACTGCGGAGCCTGATGTTGCGGGGCGACGCAGCTTTTACCTGAAGATGCTCGCCTCGCAACGATAAAAAAGCGGACCTTCCGGTCAGATGGTACTCTGGGTCTTTGGTCCCTTCGGAGATCGAGATTGAGCGGATACAGTTTTGTGATTTATTTTTCGAGTTAATTAGCTCATCGTTGGCGGGGAAAAAATTGAGTGGAAAATACTGAAGATCTTTCCTCTTTTGCGGACGCTCCGATTAATCGAAATTTTGCGCCAAAGTCTCGATCTCGATTGCCTATATAATCAAAGACGATCTTGTGCTCGGTTTCGTCAATGATGAGGATAGCGACAAATGTCGCATAGGCGAGGTGAAGGATAAGTAGCGAAATGAACACCGGTGTGTTGTTGTTCGAAGCGTTGCAATTAGCGGGCCATAAATCTCGCGGAGATAACGAGACACGCGGCGCCCTGAAGGCGTCACGATGCTCTGTTCGTTTCCGCGAGCATCGGAGGATGAAACGGAGTGAGAAAGAGTGAACTTCCGAGAGAGAAAGAAAGAGAACGAAGTTCACGTCGTTCGCCAACTCCTCTGATCCGCGCTTCATCTTCTTCCCTTTTTCTTTATATATCTATATCGATCGGTTCCCTTTTTCATCTCAGTTCTTCGGTTGTGGCGCATCTTTCGCAAAGTTTTAACTTTCTTGGTTACTCTCGGGGAGCAAGAGGAGAGAAGGAGAAGACGCGGGTGACATGCTCGACGTCGCTGTTCCAAGCGTCGTCGTCGACTACGACGCCAGAGTCGTAGCTTCCGCTTCGCCACTCTCCTCCTCCCAAGCTCCGGCACTTTTCGAAAGCCGCGAGCAGTCTGATGTAGCCAGAAAACACACGGGCCATCCATCTTGTGCCACTCGACGAAAATAACTCGAATTTAAGAAGTTTCTTCGTCGAGCGAAGCACCAAAGTCTCCTCGTTTTTCGGGGGCATAAAGCTCTCGAAAACAATACGGACGGAGACGAGACGAGCCAGAGTATGGAAGCTGAGCCACGAGTCTCTATATATCCTCTGACTTATCCTTCGTCGTCGTTGCGCAATGGCCGACTTGTGTGAGCAGAACACCAGAGAGAATATGGCGGTTAATCAGCACTTGCCACATTTTTCACGTGTCAATGCATTTGGAATAAAAATTAAAAAACACAGCCAGAAGAAGTTTTCTTCCGTAATGCGAAACGCAGTAAAAAAAAGGAATAAAGTTAATTAATTAATTTACGCGAATATGAAGCAAAGAAAAGAGTAAAGTATGGAAATCATCGAGCGGCACGAATATCGCGATTGGAGCAACGACTCAGAACGAAGAATCACGCAATGGGTTTGCTGCTCGGAGTTTCAATGAATTCCTTAAATTATCTGCTGTGAACGAGCGGCAACAACATTAAAATTAATGTAACGGTAAAAAAAAACTTAGTCGTTCGACCAAACACCTATCCGTAAAGGGTTGAAGATTTATTGCGGGTGTACGTTCGAGTTAATAGATTTTCAATCAAATGCAGATCGAACGTACTATGTTGAAATCGACTGGCATTGAAAAAAGGGGGCTCAGCACGATCGGAGCATAACAACGTGAAAATTTATTCGCTATTGATGTCCATGAAACGTAGGTCGTTAGTAGGTACTCGTGCGGTCAGGCACATAATGCGATTCCCGCTGGGTTTTGACTTTCTTAACCTCCCTGAATACGTGGCCAAAGTTGGAGCGAGAAAAGAGTGAAGGAAAGAGAACGAGAGAGAGCGAGAGAGAGAGAGAGAGAGAGAGAGGGAAAAGCTGGGGATTTCGGCTTTTCCACGTGACACACCACCAGGGCTTGGAGCTACTGCATCCTTTTACCCCTTCCATCCTTCTCCATCGCTCGAGCTCACTCCTTCCGCAGCCCTTCCGCCGGCGTCGGTGATTTATCGCGAATGGAAAATACGAGAAATGAGAATCGAGCCAGCAACAGCACCAACCACCCCGCGGTACCACCATCACCCTGCTGAACGCGACGCGAGCCCTCCGGCTCTTTTACCACCCCGCGCGGATCGTTCACCAAATAAAAATACAAGTAGCGTTACTAGCGCTCTCGCCCGCACGACCGCGAACAAAAACCACCCCACACCTGCCTCGAACTCGCGGCTTTTACCACGCGCATTCGGCGACGCTCGACGACGTACCAAATTATTATTATTCCCATCACGAATGACGTTAACATTGCACAAATCTCGGATTTGTTTCGTGTGTTAAAGTTCCACAACTGTGCCGGGCCAGTTTCGCTTGTTTCACCGCTACATTTCGGCTCGGGCCATTTTTCACGTCTGCGTTAACATTCTGTATCGCTCTCACACCTTTTTATGCTAATGCCCCGACGGAATTTAGTCTTTTCATTAAATTACAAAATCAATGACGGAATTTCGAATAAATTTCAATTTTCCTTCGATTTGGACTTATCAAATTTTCGTAAGGTTTTATCCGAAGAAAAAAAAACGCGAATCTCGTGCGAACGTTGAGGAAAAATCGGTAGCTGAGAAAATGGGAATTTTCAGTATTTTCTTTGGATGTATCGTCAAGCTGCCGGTGCATAGTATTGGGCAAGGTGTCAGCAAAGGCCGACGTGTTGGGAACAATGCAATAAATATTCACGGCAATTTCGTTGAGCGTGAATAATCCGCAGCGGAGGGTAAAAACCGGAGCACGATAGACGAGAGAATAGAAAGCTGCACTCTTATTTCTTATTTTTCGGATTTGGGACGCGTTGAACTACTTTCGAAAGATTTTTCGTACTTACGAATATTTCGACTTGTGTGTTGGACGTTTGGGAAAATGGTAAAAGCCCGGAGACTCGAAGGTGGCTTGGGGCAGAGGGAAATCGGGTGAAAGTTTGCGTAAGAGCGTTGACGTTGTTTGGATCTCCGCTTTAGTCTCTTCTCTCCCTTCTTCAGCCCGGCATTGTGTTTGGAAGAGCAGAGAGCTCGGCGAAACCGTCAGCGGGCAAAAGTATCGAAACATCCTACTGAAAAGAGGATAGAATAAAACGCGAACGAGAGAATAGTCGGAAGGAAAAAAAGAAAGTTAAAATCTCGTGAGAGTATTGTCGGTTGCGTCACCGGAGAGCAGGGGTAGCTTACTCTGTGTAGAGTTTCCCCTTAGACTTGTCGAGGAAATACAGAATGAGAGAGAAGAAACGAAGCCAGTGAGAATGAGCCAGGTTTCCCGCGTGTATAATATCGAAATTTATGGCCGTACCTCTGTTTCATTCCCACTCACAACGAGCTATAGGAATACCATGCTGTATATACAGATATACTTTAATGAAATGATGAATAAAGAAGAATGAACCTGATGGACTCGCCGTACACGAACGAGCTACGATTTTTTTAAACTAATAAATTAACAAAATTATTACTGAAATTTATGGCAAAATTATTGATTTTCGAAACGAATTTTACAGACGAATGAAATAAAAGTTTTAGCATTTCGAATATCCAGGAAAATGCGTGCTAAAAATTTATTAATTCTTATGACGTTAAAGTTCGCATCGTTGAAATGCAACAAAATCCTTTTTTTTTGTTGCCAAAGTCCATTATTTCGAGGCAAAATTAAATTGCGATTATAAATCGATCCGTCTTTCGTTCCAGGAAAATATGAACGCTCGAAAAATTTGGATCATTTCGAGAATTAAACAAATTATTAATAAACATCAATATTTTTCGTTGCATTCTAACGTTGCTAACTTCAGCATCATCGATTCTTTCGTATAAATTTTATTTCGTTTCTTCAATAAAAATCATTTATTTCTCGTGGAACAAAAATAGCCGCGGAAGAATGCGAGAACAAAGTATCCGAGGTGGCTCAGAATTTACTGAGAATCGTGCCGGGCCGCGGATTAATCGTTCGATAACAAGAAGATAGCGTAACTGATCGAGCCAATCGAATTCGCTGGTTGCCCGATCGACAGACTGGAGGATTCTTCGTGCCGATAAGTCGTTATGCCTCGAGGGCTCGAAGGTGCTGGGTTGATGCACATGTGTCGAAAGTGCATATTTATTACTCGCAGGCATTTATGACGAAAGATAACTGCAGGAGGATCGGGGAAATAGCAAAGGATATGAGGCGAGATGAAGATCTTGGCTGACAAAAAGTCAACAGACGCGATTGCCCGAAAATGATGGCTTCTTATCGCGAAGATGAAAAGTTTGGGGAATAAAGACGCGATCTATCGTCCAGACGAGACTATAAGCCACGGATTCCGCGGAAAGAATTATGTTGCCGTTAACCCTGAATTTTGAGAGACCGCAGAGCGAGAGAGTTTATAGAGAAGTTGAATAAGAGGAAGAGCTCGGGAGGTGGAAGAAGCGGATCAAGAAAACGAAGGAGAAGAAGCCGAAGAGAGGCGGTGAGAGTCACACTTGCACGGAATAAATCACCGGCCGGTGCCGGAAGTGGTGGCTCTCGAGACCGATATAACGAAAGTATAGAGAGAAGGAGAGAGAAGTAGTTCCAACTTTTTGTTCCCCCACTTGAGTGAGTCTCGCACTTTGCTCTGCCGTATACATAATTTACTCGGGGAATAACTATTCCTCAAACTTCTAACTGGATTTCCATGCGACTGTCAAGAAGCAAACGTCCAATAACATTTAGAAAGAATAATTCTAAAAAAAAAAATGCTGGGGACAAAATCTTGGTTGGTGATGTCGCAGAAATTGTAATCCCGGAGATGAGGGGTCAGAAAGTTGTCCGCAGAAAGAAACTTGTGACTCTGTCGAACCGTTAGAGACGCGGATGATTGTATGGGCTCGGAGTGTTTGAGGCTCTCCGCCGCGACAGTGCAGAAAATATAATGAATTATCAATATATTTGGTCGAATGGGTAATTCATCGATGGGCAATCATTCACAGGTGAAGCGACGCGAGTCTGCGAATATGTGTCGGCGTTAGTTTGCGTGGACATTGGAGGTAATCGTTATAATGATCGGGGCCCGGTGGTCGAATTGACGTATCGCCAAAGATAATATATACGACTTGTAACGCGGTCGTAACACAGTGAGAGGATCGGGCCAACAAGTATGGGTGCATGGACGAAATATACGTGCGGCGGTAACAGATGCGTTGCACGCCGTGTGTGACGTGGTCTAACGCGTCATTGATAGCCTCTCTCCCCTTGCTCTGGTATAGTTGACTCCTCATCCTCCTTATCCTCTTAGCGATCCCATCCTCTGTTTATTCGTTCGTTCGTGTGTTTGCCGTATGATGTGCAATGTCGGCGGTTCTCTCTCGCTCTCTTTTCTCTGACAATCTCTTTTTCTCTCTCGTCATTCTCCGTCTCTTTCTTTTGACCTCTCCCCGCAAGCATCCCCCTTTCCCGCTGCCACCCTCCATCAAATTTTCCAATCACCCCCATCCATTCCCTTCATTTCCTGCCTAGCCGGCAGTTCCCCTTTCCTCGCAACGCCCCGCAAACGTTTGCCGTTGTGTCCCCTCGTCAGCCCCGCTGACGCGAGCGGAAGGGACGTAAATGCGAACGCGATGGGGTCCCCGAATCCTCCGCCAACCAGCACACACCACACACTATTCCGCCATCTCTTTTCCCATATACACGCGAGCTCACTTGCCTCAGCAGCAGCGATCTTATTTCTGGCTCAAGTCCATTTACGATTTTAAAAGCCCAACATGTCGTTCGCCCAAGCGAAACTAAGTTTTTTTCATTGAAATTTATTTTATTTTTATGCTGCGGTCTAATACGAAATTTTTGTCGTTTTTTTGTCGTTTTTTGTTTTTTATCAAATCTTTCCATTTTTAACGCAATTTTGAGGATCGGTGCGAAAAATCAGTCGCAAAAACACCAAAAGTTGTGCAAGCACACAGCAATGAAGATAATTTTGTTCTCACGAGTGATGAAAAAAGTGCGTGGAATATTGCAGATTCACATGAGAAACATTTGAACGATGAGTATCGCTGTTTTACAGAACAGTGACTGGCGATGCGTGTGGCAACGACGGGGATACGGTTTGTGGAGCACCAGAATGCAGTTCAGTCGGGGATACGTATAGCTATAAATATATATAACGAGTTCCGAGGGGTTGTGCCGGCACCCTTATGGAATTCGATTGGCGCGTCGATAAAATTTGTTGACGGTACGCGAATAAGAACCGAAATTGTAACGCACTGTTGAAGGCAATGCCACGGCAATTCTGAGGTACGTATAGACATACAGGCACGTGTGTAAGAGCCTCTGCATTTGTAGCTGCCGCAGCGACCACCGTGCTCGATCCTTTGGCGAATTGCACGCGGCACAACGTGTGGCAACAAGAACCGCGCGATGAATTACGGTTAACAGAGGAATTTGTGTTTCTTACGGGGGTTGCGTGCGTGCGAGTAGTAAGTAGTGAGTAGTAAGAAGCGACGACTCTTGCCTATAGTATAATTGCACATACATACATGAAGAAGGGAGGGAAGAACGAGGGAGAAGCCGGGCAGAGGGAAAGAGAAGTCCTTCGGAATTCAACCGCGCGCGCAATTACAATTAAGAGCGGTTAGCGAATTAAGGAACGCGCCTTCCAACGTCAGACTGACCAAGCATCAGGCACGCGGCTATTTTGTATGTATATACAGCCGTATACATGTTTATATATGAGAATATACAGATATATTTCGCGATATGTTTTGCGGACCGGTATAATTCCACGTATCAACGATGTCGACTCGTTCTTTCTCTCGTTCCCACTCGTTCTCAACAGCCCAGAAGCGCATCTCCCGAGAGAAGAGATGCGTCAACGAGATAAAGAATCTTTGTGCGTCTCCCGCTCTTTTATGGGGATGAGAAGCCATGACGACGATTTTCCAAGCCCACTTAAGCTTTTGCTTCATTCGTCTTCTTTGCCCTCTAAATGTTAGTAATTTTACTTTGTGTAAACTACGGGCGATGCTGCGACTATAAGGTCTAACCGCTACACGTGCGCGCCAACGCATTTGCGAGAATGAAGAACGAGGCACGCGGTCGAACGTGAAAAGAGATGAGCCAGAATTCACCTCGCGAAATCTCCGCACAAATTTAACAAACCCACGAGATTCTCTTCGTTACGACACTTTCAAATTCGAATATTTACTTATTCACTCAAACACTCCATTCCCCGCCGCTTTGATCGATCGAAATTTTCATTTTGATTCATTCACCGACATTTTTCAGAGCCAAGGGAATTTGAGGATGTCGCCCGGAATAAATTTATTACGATCTAGTGCGTTACAAAAAATCGTGATCGTTATGAGCTCGTAAAAAAATGTATTTATGTATTTCACACCTCTTACTTTTTTTCGGTTAAAGTGATTTATTTTTAATGGCTATATTTCACTTTCCGAATTTTTCAGTAACACAAATTTTAACGAATGGAAAATAAATATTTTTTTTTTCAAGAGTTTTTAAGGCTTCGGACATATTTTACGCGAGGACGTATTTTGGCGGGAAACTATGAGCCAAGAGGACGGAACGTCGATGCGTATGTATTTCGGAAAAGCAATAATTCATCGATAATTTTTGAGATTTTTTGAAATTATTTTTTTGTGGTAAATATTGATTTGAAAAAATTGGAGGTTTTTTCGTTTGTGGTATTTTTTTTTTGCATCTGCTCACCTCCGTCGCCTCTTTTTCCGTCGTCTCCGTCGGCGTCTTGGCCTGCCGACTCTCCCTCTGATGGCAGAGGGAGCTGAATCGCTGAGTGGCGTGTTCAGGGCCGTTGCTACGCTCGTAACGTTATTCCGATGTTTGTCGTGGTGGTTGGCGGCCTTGTATCCCTGCACCGGGGGCCTTGTGCTCGCCCCGGCGCTGGGTCCCGTCGTGGTTGATACCGGCCACCGTTCACCTTCCACGAGATTCTCGTCTCTTCACGCCTCTCCTTAACCCTTTTCTTTAGCCACGGTTTCCTCGTTAATTCTCTTTGGCTGAACGTCTCTCTCGTCGTTTGCCACTTTCTCGCCGCTCGGACACGCGTCCCGACGCAGCCGACTCCTCCAGTCACCGTCTTCGTGCCAATACCGTCGTATCTCTTCGCTCGATCCTCAAATACTCTCGCCACTCTCGTATTAGCCTCCTCATTTGTCACGTTCCTCCGGTCAACCTTTAGCTCCTCGAAAGGCGCACGGGCGTTCGTTGATCCATTAACCATCACCTCGGCCACTTCCTTGTTCAACCTTCCTGTTTTTTTCTTCGTTTTGATTGCCGCGAGCAAAAACCCTTTTTTCAGCCAATTCCCACGCACATAAAAATATGTCAAGCAGTTACGGTTTTTTTCCTTTACTTTGATATAATTCCCACGGACCTTTCGCTTTTATTAAAATATCGTTTTTTATCATCATTACTCCGCGTCTTCCTTTTCCAACTTCTCAGCACTTGTGATTGTCCTCAAGATTATTGTTAATTATTATGTTAATTATATGTTAATTATATGTTAATTATATTATATATATGTTAATTATATTGTTCCTCGATAGAATATATTTTTTATTGTCTTTTCCGTATTATTTTTATAGATTTTGTGCTCATAGAAAAATGTTCTTCAAAATCTTGATCTCTCCCTTTTTTCTTCGTGATCCTTGTGTTGATACACTCGTTTGCTATCTTTCGTATAATATCTGAATTGATCCTGACCCACTGCCACGGCGATGAAGAATAATAAAAAATAAGCGAGCGGTCTTCTTAGCGGATCATACGACGTTGTTTCTGTATTTATAAATATTTAAATTATTTTCTTAATCGAAAAATGATTTTCAATGATACCAGATTTGTTTGTATTCGTCGTTTGGTCGGGAAATATTTTATAGTCACTGATAAATCTGTTGGTTGGTCGTAACTCGCTCTCGAGATTCACTTTTGCCGGCGTTTCGTGATGCAGCTCCGTCCGCGATATTCAACGCTGATATATCCGGTCAATCAGGCGGTTGAAAACTTTTTTGCACGAGTTCCGGCGTCTAGTTGCCGAATGACGTTTTACCAGTGACAGGAATTCTGACGTGAGAGAACGTCCGAGCACGAGGCGCGTTTCTCTCTTACACTTGGCTTCGTTTCTCCCGTGAGTTTTTATGACTCTTGGGTCCGTACGTGCGAGACCTGAGTGCACAATTCGTCTCATCCCTTCCCCCACCCGTGCCGACAACCCCGCCGGCACAAAACTTTCGCCAGAAGAACTGACGGACACGGACGATCGAAATGCACTCCAGTTTCTTCTTTCCAATTCACTTGTTTATCTGTTTTATCGTTTTCTGCGATTTACTTATCGTGCTCAAGGAAAAGTGACGCGGAATTGGCGGTCAATTTTAACGAAGATGACAAGGTCAGAGACCGCCCTTCTCGTCCCCTCGAAACTTTCTCCCAGGGACCAAGGACAACAGATTATGCACTCGCGAGCCACACATTTCTTTCCCTCTCCAGGTTATATCGTTCGTTCTTTTTTTTTAACGAATACACTGAGATGAGGACGTTCTGAAAAACTTTCTCTGGCGCCCTGACCGAGGGTTCATCACCGGCCGCACGTGCTCGCAGTTTTCACATGCGAATATAAACACACACACCAAGCCACAGACACTGGTTCGCGTATCCGGGAGAGGCGAACGAGTGAGCGAGTCCTTAGACAATTCGGAACAACTGAAAGCGCGCTGCGTTCATAAATCCACAAGACTCGATGTCGAGTTTGTAATCTCGTAAGAAACGTAATGACAAAACTGTCAAATCCATGGGCTTTTTATAAAAAACGTAACTTCAGGGAACGCTCGGAGACAATGAATTAATTCACTTTCCATACAGACGATGTTTACACTTCGTTAATCCTGATGAGGAAGCGCCACAGAGAAAAAATTCATTTTAAAACATCCAATAGCCAAGATTGTCAAGAATGAATAACTTTTGCGTTTCAAGGTGAAGATTAAACTCGTTCTTTCGCCAGTTTAATTCAATCACGTCCGTCCGAAACGATCGAAATGACGAAAGTATCTTCTCGGGATAATCGAGATGACGTTCACCACTTTCGCACCGAGTATCACATGCGAAAAAAGCAAAAGTATCGCGACAATTTAAGGACAAGAAGAAAAAGTCGATTGAGCCGAGAGTACGAAAAACTCGGGTGTGTGAAATATTGAAACATTTACACGGAGTAAGACGACGATCACGTTACTTTCCAAGAGATGGGACGACTGTGATCCGCGAATTCCGTTCTGCCGCTGCCGCTTCGCAGCCTCCGCACACCGCGCGCGAGAAACGGGGACCAGAGTGAGAGTGAGAGAGAAAGAGATGAGTGAGGAGAGCGAGAACGCCGTGAGGCGCCCTGCACATGCGTTGAGGCGTCAGCCACCCACCCTGCCCACTCCCCCCTCGCCCTCGGAAGTAGTGCCACCGGAGCTTTACTCTTCCACCCTCCCGGTGAAATTTTCCTCTCGCTGTCTCACGCTCCCTCACACTCAACATATATATATTCTCTCTTTGGCACTTTCGCGTTCATCTCACCCTCGTATATACGCTTGTTTTCCCATCCCTTCGATTTTCCTTTATCGTCTAGCTCTTTTCATCCCTTCCCAAAACGCTTCCAAGTCTCCGTGGTCTCTTCTTCCTCCACCCCTGCACCGTGAACGGAGCTTCGTTCAGCTCAAGACCAAGAAACACCGGCCAGCAGCAAGGGCTAATATCCACACATTTTTTGTGCTAAACCGTCACGCTTGCGCCCTTTTGTTTAAGACCGATCGATTTATACATAAATATTTAAACGCATATATGTATATTCCATGGAATGACGTGAAACCATGCACAGGGACACTATCGCTTGCCGTCACACGCCGTTCCTTTGTGCGTCAACAAAAGCCCGAAGCCTTGGTACCGAAATAATCTCCCTTCGGGCCTTCCTCTTCGCGATTTACTCAACCACCCACTTCGTGCTACCTTTGCGTTGACACGTACGCATGGATTTGTCTCCCAAAACAGGGCATTTTCGATTTTATCAATTTTTAAAGGCGAAAAAATTGTAATTTACACATTTGGAACGTTTTAATTAATTGAATTAATTGAAAAATCATCATTCGAGTGCAGTTGGATTTGAATTGAAAGATAAAATCGTTGAACTGATGCTCGAAGTTGTTTTTCGTGCTCGATAACTGCATTCGCGACTAATCTTAATATAATGCTCGGTATTTCGTCGCTCGTCGAGACTCGTGTACGTTTTCATTTGTATGTGATGCATCGAGTGCGCTGAGAGACTGGGATTTAACGTTCGAAAGGATTAGAGCGAGAGAGAAAGAGGGAAAAAATGTGAATGACGAGAGTCGAGAGCGAATCGAATCGAGCACGAAAAGCTCGGTACGTGCTCGGCCTACGCGTCCAGCGTAAAACCTATGTCATAGATATACCAACACCAACACACGCGCAATATCTCTGCTATTCGCGATATAGAAAGGTGAAAAGAGCGACGTAAAACTGCGAGGAAAATCCCGGAGTTCGTCCAACGCGAGTGTTGAATAGCTGACGGATTCGATCGTCAATCTTTCAACGAACGCCGTAAAGCTATCTCGCACGAGCAAAAAGATCTGCTACGCGGTCTATTAATGGCCAGCGAAACGCTATTATTCTATCAGAGAAAAGCAAGCATCGCGGCACATAAAAATGCTTAATACATTTCATCACATTTGAATATTTCGTCCTAATAAATAATTGCACGATTTTATTATTTTTTTCTAATTGTGCCATTCGCAATAAAAAATCGATCACAGCTGTAAAAATTTGAGCGCATCTCGGTAGAAAAAAAACAACTCACCGAAGTTTGGGGCATTGGAAAATATCGCGATCGTGAATAGCGTTGGAAACAATTTGGTATTACTGCTGATTCTTACCTGCAACATAATAAAATGAAATGCAAACTTATTAAATTTCATTCAATTGAAACAACATGTAAATTAATGTTTAACCGGAGGTAATTAATTAGTGTTGTTTTTTTCAGTGTCGGAAAGAGCAAAAGCGCGAAATCGCTGCTGTGAGTAATCATATATTTCTTCTCGGTGTATAGTGAAGCTGCCAATGTGGATATAAGATAATGAGAGGGAGATGTTGGTTGGTATACGATAAATATATAAATATTAATGCTTTCAGCGAGTATAGAGAAGCATATCCTCGCCATTCTTGCCCGTTGTGCTCCACATATTGCAAGGTCTGTTCTGGCATGGAGCCTGTTACGAAATTACGTGCGTATAAGTGAACAATATCAACGTGGCTATAAATGATATAATGCGAGCGAGGGTCAACGAGCTCGGCTCTCCGCAATAATCAAGAGTTAATTATAACCGCGTAGAATAATCAAAGATCTCTCTAATCTTTTTGGTGTATTCAGGAATAAATATATTTGAAAATTAACGTTGAAGAGCGTCAGCGAGTCTTCGAATCTCCAGACGAAATTCCTTCGTCCCCAGAATGGTTTTCAAAACAAATAAATAGTAAAAAACAAAGAAAAATTTTCACGCCTCGTCTAACGAAAGACAATTGGTGTGCCATGGGAAGAAGCTCTTTTCCCTCAACGATACGAGGGCCGAGAGACATCGTGGAAGCGTGACAAGCAGCTCGAAGGACGCTTCTCTCGCGATAAATTACTCCGACGACGCTCCTCGTGTCATTCTCTTCTCTAGCAGAGAAAATAGAGCGACGGAGAAGAGGGAGAGAGAGAGAGAGAGAGAGGGTGAGGGCTGAGGGAAAGATAAAACTAACGAAACAGAATGAGAGCAGAATTTCCGGTGTGAAGGGGACTCGTTGTCGTTGTCGTCGTCGTCGTTTTTGGGTCGCCCGAATTTTCCCGAGCGATGCACACTTCAGAAATACGACTCCATCTTGTTTTTGTCACTACGGGAGAAAATTTTCAAGAGGGCGATCTCGGGTTGATTGTTTGGGTTCGTTCGGCCTCGGAATTCACACAAAAGACGCATGCGTCGACCGCGTTGTATTTTTTTTTACTGTTTCAACACCTGATACGCGCAAATTCTCCGTCAAGACTGAGAAGATCGGTGTGATGGAAAAATAAGAAAAAAAAACGGAAAATAAGGAGGAAGTAAAATGGACGACGTGTCGGGGATTTCGGAAGGCGAGAAATCAGCGAAAGAGCGTTGGCTTTTGTAAAGTACAGCGCGTGTTGCTCGACGAGCAAGAGAGCCCGGTTGCGAGAAACTGAAGAAAAGAGAGCGAGAGAAACGCGGAGGGAAAAAAACAAGAAGACGGAACGAGTGAAGAAGAGGAACGGAAGTAACGCGACTAAGGAGAGAGAGCCAACGGCCAGCGGCCGTGAAACAAAGGCGGTAGCCGCCAGCCCGTGTAATTGGACTTCGCGGAGAAAGACTCTTCCCTCTGTGGTTATTCTTGTTGTTCGCTTGTTTTCATTATTGCTCTTGGTTCTTTACCCTTTCCTTCCCCCTCGACTTAGCTGGAAGCTTTGCTTACCAACTCCAGCGAGAAATTCATGAGATCCAAGAAAAAATATTTTCATCCTTGGTGCCTCAGTGAAAACGGAGTATGAAACGTCGTATTAACCCCTTGAAGCCTCATTCTCTAACACCAATGGAGAACTTTCTAATATCCATCGCACAGCTGCCCATGATTTTCTCACCATAAGTTGCATTTCAATTGACAAAAACGCCAACGTCACTGTTATTTTTATTCTGAAATATCTCACTCTTTCCCGCAAGCCCTTAAACCTAATAAAAAAATGTTTAATGCAAAATGAAGGTCGACAATGTTTTGCCATCGTGTCACGAGCCCAACGTCCTCCCAGTCGACAGCCTCGACAATTATACAGCAGTATTCACACAGTTGAATATCAGCAAGTAGTCCGGTCGCGCCAGAAGGGCAGAGCAGTGCCTCCAACTCGTAGGAAGGCTGGGACATTCCCAGTGAATCTGGCAGACCATGGCGGTCGCTTGAACTGACAATATAGTCGGCCAGATCGTCGGAGCTACCATAGGAGCATTTCGAGCAGAATCCCTCGCACCGACACACGTTTCTTTGTCGTTTCTATAGTGTCGTCGGGCGCATATATGTGTAGCATATCCAAACTTCTCTACTCCACTATCTCTGCGTGTCTCCGTATGTCTGTGGAGTTGCTTCGGTTTGCTGCGCCTCCTTACTCCCGCTCCCTTTGCCCTCCTTCTCTTTGTCCAACTCTCCTCTTCAACCCGACGACCCATAATTCCTTCCCCTCTGATGGCTGACACCCGCCGTATCTCACGATCGTAGATACGAGCACGATGTCTGCTCTGCCACGGTACTACTCTACTACCTATAGTTATAACGATCTACCCAGCCTATAGTCGAGTTTAGAATATCATATAACTCTCAGTACATATGGTATATGACGTCATAATAGTCCTATGTATGCATATACAATGAACATAGAACAGTAGACAAGAAAATAATGAAAAATGAGTGAAGATAATGAAAAATATATCAACTGATCGATAAACCAAAATCTACATAAAACCGGAACTTATTTAAGTAATAAAAATAGCGAATAAACGATCCAAATTAGCCTCAAATCCTTTTGAAACAGTTTTCGAAATCTTTGAGATTCTCAATAATTTTTTGGATTAATTGGTCATTGGGAAAAATTGGTAATTAATATGAACAATTTCTGATTTTTTAATAAAATGATGGAGGAGATCGAAGCAGGATCGTCCAGCCCAGACGCCATTGTATACATTGTGGAATGTATATACACGATGTACGACGACTCTGTACTCGTTAACCGACTTCTGAAAGCATTCCCCAACCACGACCATCCATCGTCGGCCATACACGTTAAAGGGAGTGTGAGATATGACCTAATTCATTGACGACTATACGAAGTATGACCTCCCGTGTTGATCTTCTCGTCTTCTTGTTACGTTTCATCTAGCAAATTTATATTGACGAATGTATTAGACGTATATGCATAAACGATGGTAAACTTATTTTTATATCCATGGCAATGTCGTGTTTAATATATCAATTTCGATCAGATAGCATTTTGAGCACCACTGGGAGTGGGACGATCGTTCAACCAGAAATTCGTTCAGCCGCGTAGTTTGTTCGCTCCGGCAACGATTCGCATTCGGTTTTCATTACTATTTTCAATTCGAGGGCGACCGCACTCGTCGAGAGGGGATCACTAACCCATGACTATAACATTGCTGTACAAGTGTTATCTTTTTTATTTCCCAAGCCCGATGGGATCCAAGATCTTGATACTAAATTGATCCATTTGGTCTTTTATTTTTAATTACTTTTTATATTTATTTTCGTTGTACGTGATTCTGAATATGGAGAAACGGATTCTTCTCATAAATTCAATTTTTTCGCTGTGCTGCGTGAGCCTACGACGGTGGAAATTGACCTCATTTGCGACCCTTCACAAGAATTTCTTAATTTCGATATATATTCAACACGCTCGAACCATTAATTTCAGCTTATGCGAAGAATATTTTCATTTTTTAATTTTTTATAAAATTTCGATCGAAAAATGTGAAGATCGCGATATTTTCGGATATTGGATTTTTTCAAATTACAAACTTTCATTCAAGTTTCTAAGATTCGGGTTCTCTTTGCCGTAACTTTATTGATGAGCTCGCAGACCCGCAATTAAATCAAAATGATGGACCAAAAGATTTTTTTTGCGAGCTAATATCTAAGTATTTCGTGCCTCGGAACATGAATTTATATGAGAGTATCAATAGATATATAAATATATTTATACAGATGGTGTGCCTCTGTGGGCGAAGCTGCCGACCAAGTTTTGCTCGAGAGCGTGACGGGGGTGGAACGCTGGCTGCTCACGAAAGGGAGACGGTGAAAGGGAGAGAGATAGTACGAGGGTGGTTTCTATAGCGTGCTACGGAGCTGTGCGGGGGTCGGTGGGGTTGAAGGGGGTGAAAGGAGGGTCTCACAGAGACGGCGAGAGGGACGAAGAGTGGCAGCCAGGGTGAGCGTAGACCAGAGGAGTTGAAACTGGTCGAGGCTCGTCTCTCCTCGTCGTTTGCTGCGTTGCTCTGTGTGTCGGTGGTGGTTCGCGAGCTCGACGCGGCAACCCATGGGGTGGCTTAAAGGAGAGCGGGGAGCGCACGCGAGGGGATGAGCCCCCTCGGAGTTGGAGCGATGGCAGAGTATTGATTTAGTGGGTTTCTCCGTCTCGTTCCATTTGTCTCCTCTTGCCTCCTCTCCACGCTCTCTCTCTCTCTCTCTCTCTCTCTCTCTCTATCCCTTGCCCTATACATCTTGCCCTCGAGAACCATTCTCTCACCGAGATCGCTTCACGTGTATACGTACAAGACACAACTAACCCACGTGACCAAAAGCATCTCTATATGTATACGATTTCCACCAAGTTTTATACTTGTGTTTTCACCACGAATCCTCGAGGCGCGGGATCAGACATTTTTCGATGTTATTACAGGAACAGGCCAGTCGTGTGAAATATGTGTAGATTTCGGCATGAATTCGCCTCCAATTCGGCTTATTCAACGTTTTTTTTTGTTTCCTTGGATTAGCTCGAATTGAAACAAGGGAGAATAAGAGGAATCAGAAATAATACGTAATCTCGTGTGTAGCAACTTTTGCTCGCCCGGTCAGCGCGTGGTGCGCTGGTCAGCATTTTTATCCCTTAGAGATTATACATGTATAGGCGGGAATACATAGTCCCAAAAAGCGAAAGGAGTGTCTCGTGTATTTTCCGCAATTTATTAATTAAAATAAATGACCATTTATTGATTATGTTGGTATAGAAGGAAAAGTAAATGTTTAGATTGAAAATTTTGGTTATTCACCAGTTTTTCATGACCGCGATTGTATAATATTCCCGCTTATCTATAATGTCAATGTTTTTCATTTTTTTTGTTTCTTATTCACCAGAAAATCGTCGAAAACAAAGTGTCGAAATTTTGTTTTACAATTTATCGATGACAAACATTTCGTGAAGAATAAATTCGGCGGACCCTCCAAGTGGAATATCAAATTCTACCTTCCACGCAACTGGTGCCTTTTTTATTCGTAATTCTCGTCGTAACCGCCGCGCGGCGTAATTCCGAATAAGCCTCAAGGTCGTAAGACATAAAAATCGAAATAATATACCCAGTCGCGCTCGATGTAGAACATACTTTGAGCGAACAAATGAGGTACGTCACTTCATTGATCAGGTGGCCTTTTCAATCCTCGAGAGTCTCGAGGGAAACGATAAATTTTAAAATATTATGCAAAGATAAGAAGTTGGAATATAGAATCTTATCGACGAGGTGCTCGCATCGAACGAGTTCAATGGAGAATTTCATTATTCTGAAAATTTTCATCTAATGAAGAATCTAATAAGAATGGCACCGGAGATTTCTTCGTTATCAAAACGACACGCGGTGTTTTGCTCGTTTTCCATTTATTCAAGATCAAGAGCTCTATCGAAACAAAAGGGAAATATTGTTCCTGGCAAATATGTCACTTTTTCTATGAATACGTGACGAATAATAATCACAAGTGGTTTTGATATGTTTCCGTACATGAAAAACACTCTTTCGTGTGCCCATTAAACTCAAACATTTCAAAGTCGATAGAAATAATGTTTTGATACGCCATACGATCGAACGAATCCATTGAATCTTAACGCTTTTTTTAAGGATGTTTTAGCGGTGATTAATCATCTTTCACTTATTGCAAACGGAGCGAAAAAAAGCGCTTAAGGGGAACGAGAAGAAAAGGCGAAGGGATCGAGAGCGTAGAAGGAGGCCAAGATACAATCTCTATGTTTAGTTAAGAGGTGTTTACAAGTGAATCTGTGGGTACGTGGGAGAGAAGATGGCAGTAAATATTCCTCGAGTCCTAGGAGCACTTGCCGCGCCGTCCTTTATTCGCTGTTGTTGCTGTTGCTCTTCCTCTTCTCCAGCATCCGTTTCGCTCTTGCCTCTCGCGGCTTTTGCCACGTCCATAACAGATACAACGCTCCAAACATATATTACGTATTATGTGTGAGCTCTTCACCAATGTCGACGCTTTTCTCTACCACCCACGCTCCGTTCCACCATGACCCATTGCCAACGGGGAGAGCGATCGGACGCGCCGACTCGCGGAATTCCAATTCACCCTCTTCTCCATTTTCTCGCGCACTCTCACGTTCTCCTCTGCTCTTTGTCCCACGTGCTCCCCTTCCTCTCGAATGTCACACCTCAAAATCGAAAATGCCTCACTAATTTCGTTGGAATTAACACCCTCTTCCCTCTGGGGATGAATAAGTTGGTGGAATTTTCACGAAATAATTGGCTCCGGGAATCAATGATCGGAGACAAAATTCCACTCGGCGATCACGATCTCGTTAATTTTTTTTCTCCGTCATTTATTCGAGTTCCAAGCTCAAGGGGAACTCGATATAGCGAAGCAGGAAGTTGAGAGGGTGCTGACGCAAAGCGGTGACTCTCGCAACATGACCCAAAATATGGGATGTATAGTGCTTTTCACCAAACTCCTTGTACAGGGCGAACGCAATTTGCTAATGGCGCAGGAAGATCTCGAGACACGCCAGCACGTATTAGATTTCCGTAACCTCTCTGGATCTATGTCTCGGGCCAAAAACCGAGGGTAAAACTCGAATATCCGGGAGGGGACAAGATTCGATTGGACCGTACTCGTCGAGGCGGAGAATCCACCCTCGTTGTTTTGTTTGCGGGCTGTAAGAACGACGCGAGCAGAAAGAAAAAGTTTCGTAAGAGAGGAGCACACCAACCTGTCTTGGATTTTGGGTTATTTATTCGATATTCTGAACTCGCAAGTTTTCCGTCAAGAAAAATTTCGTTTGGCGAAGTGCCAATTAGGACTAGGCGACTAGACCTCGCGTTATTTATTGTTCCGATAGACGAAAAAAACTAAATTGTTATTTCTGAAGTAATTAAAAAAGTTTCTCCTCTAGCGATTCGGATTTTTTGTTTTTTAAAGAAAATAGGCATCGCAGGAAGGTCAAGAGAAATATCACGTTTCGAGATTGTTTACTAGAATCGAGACAATTCAAAGCCCACACTGCTGTCGCGGCCTCGGTCGGCCCTTTCGATTTCAAGGGCTCGATTAACGTGGTACCTGATGTGTATAAATAATGTCTCGAAGCGAAAGCGCCACTTGCATCGTATGGTGGGGTACGTTACTGAAAATGAAAGAGCAGACTGGTCGATTGGCGATAACTCATTCGTGAACCGAACCAGCAACACAGCCAGCTGAATCCAGTGGATATTTGACTCACTCCGTCCCTCGGTTTCCTCTGGCTTCCTCTCTTTCTCCGTCGAACAGCAGTCGAACGAAAGTTCCAAGAACTCAAGTTGCCCGGTTTGAGGGATAAAAGCGGCGGGTAATAAATACGCGATTAATCGGCGAAAGGAGCAACAGTGCGACCGAGCGATGAAAATTCCATTATTTATTGTCATATATTAATTACTCGTGATGAGTTTCTCTCGTAGCAGAGAGTTGAAAAAATGATATTTTGACTTTTGCGTCGGAAATAAAAGTCCTATTGCTTATGCCAACTTTATGCCACACCATGTGCCCCGGTAAAAAGTGAAACTCTACGGGAAGTCGGTACCTTTGTGTGTAGCGTGCTCATGTATACGTACGCTCGAAGGGTGTGCTGCGTTTTTGTGAGTTTGTAAAGAAAATAGGAAAAACGTGAGGTCGCTGTATTAGGGTCTCATGGTCGCGACCCTCTCGTGGGATACGACCAAGCCAGAGACTTTCACTCCCATAAAAATATAAAGCTTCGCTTTCTTCCTCTTCGGTTTTCGCTTTCGCGTCCGAGATCCTCTGCTCGCACGCTTTTCTTTTCTTTCTCACTGTTTTCTATCTCCCTTCCTCGTACTGGACACTTTTTACCGAAGCGTTTACGTAAATCAGGAGCCCTAAATCTTCACCCCCGCCATCTAAGCTACCTCCGGGACACCATTATTATATATGAGACACCCTACGAGAGAAGCAAGTTTGTGTAGAAGCAAAAAAAACCATGTTATGAGAGTCACGTCTTTATTACTCGCTAAACTCTGACGGTCACGGTATTTTTTTTTCTTTTGCTGTTCCAAACCCCACCAGGAACAGTCATGAATGCTATCATCATCCAACGTTCTGTAACGAATAATAATGTCCACGCTCGAGACTTATGACCAACTATAACAAAAGATGCCCCATGACGATGATTGCTCGGAACGACATTTCAATTTGTTTCGGCTTTTGACTCATCTGAATGTGATACAATTATGAAGACATCGTAAATACCACGTGGACCAACGATAATAACATTCGAAGCTCGTTCCATGCTTGTCCTCACTAAAATTCAACGATCACGAGAAAAAAATAGGAAAATGATCAAAAATATATATTTTTAAATTCTTCATTATTTTTCTGCTCCAACGTGCGGAAATGTCATGAATAAATAAAACGGACTGTCTTGAAAAGCTATCGAATTATTTCACGAAATAAAATCTATTTGCTCGCAATTGATCGTTGCAAATTTTATTTTTCAGTAAAAATGATAAAGAATGAAACTCTAGGAAAAAAACGATATTTAATTCTGTTTTTTTTTTTTTATCGCGTCAACGCCGGAGATCAAATAAATTTGTCCTGGAAACGAGCGCTTCCATTTTCATTTAGTTGCGTGCGAATGATGAATGGACACCCCTGACTAGCCCAAGCGATGATTTCATGCCTGACTGTACCTCCAAGAACCTCCCCTTTTTCCCCGAGGGTTCTTCAAAGTGGAGGGGGAAAGCGGTAGTACGGACGGCCTTTCTAGGCAGCGGAATACATTGAGCTGTGGCTGAGGGCGGGTGCATTGAGAAAAGATCGAACGAGAATGATTTAGACGTCATCCACTGAGGTTTCCCGAAGTTTTCACCTGCCCTCTCGCTCCTCGGAGCGTTTGAATATTTCCCGCAGACGTCTTTGGGTCTCTCGTGCCACGAGGCGCTTCGGCATGATGGACACGAGTCCCGAGCATTCTGGCGGCTACCTCAAAAGTTTTCCCACTGATATTTCTCGCTCGTATCATCCTACGAATCGCCAGAAAGAATCTCCCAAAAAAATACGATCATCACGGAGCCAGGGAACTGGTAAGTTTTCGTAAATCATTTTGTTAAGCCACTCGAGCCTGAGACACTTGTCAGGACGAACTTCCCTGTTGTTGACTTTCGGGATTCAATTATCTTGGTGCTTAATCAGAGAAATGAATGGATTCAGAATCGATAGGAGCTCCTCGAAGGGAGAAGAAACTTTTTGCTGCTCAAGTTAGTTCTCTCGCGGCATTAACGCTTCTAGGAGGGTAAAAGACTGTCGGTAAAAAAATGTTTCTTTCTTTTTCACTGCTCCGGTGGAGCGGCATATTAAGGAATTAAACGAATTACACACAGACACACAGAGCCAGGTTTACGCTTGCGTGGATTGGCAAATGAAAGTCGCACCGTTGCCGCTGGTTACTTAGCAGAAGAGGAGAACTGCGGGGGGACCCTAAATTTTCGACCGGTGCCGGATTAGCTCATCCAATCAGGCAAAACATTGGAAGGGCGGGCTTAATTAAAATCCCTTTTCCGAAGGAGAATAATACGCGTCGTCGTGTCTTACGTAGAAAAGCAGGAGAATAAGACGTTCACGGTCGTGAGAATTCGCCCACAGATATATACTTCGGAGTTACTTTTATGTATGAAAGAGGGCACGTTGAATGAACATAGATAGACAACGTATATGCATCCAAGCTGGCTGATTCGCCGACGGAAGTGGAAAAGAAAAAGCTTAAGTCCTCCTGTCTACGCGGGTGAGCGATTGTATTGAATCTCTTTTATATCCTCGCCTCTTTCATTTTGTCTCTCTATCTTTGTCTGCATGAGCCAAACGAAGATTTATTCTCACCGTGAGTTTCACGTCGATGATCCAGGGGAACAATTAGCGGGACACGATGTGAGCAAGCGAGCAGAGGGATGTAGTAGGAGGCGTGCCACGCGGGTCAAAGGATTTATCGTCCGGAGCTTACGCGGAAAAAGAAACACAAGACGACACGTTACGCACCCAAGATTCGCGTGATTCACGTGAATAGTACGAGAGGATCTCGAGGCTGTAAGGATAAAGCGAAACAGATGAACGGGGTGGCAAGAACAGCAAAAAGTAGCGACTCGAAAAAGAATAAGATGAAGGGGAATCGACGAAATCGTATATGCGGACAAGGGGTAAATAAATTTGCATGTAGTTTGCTATTCAAATGCCCGCCACAATTTTGCTCTTTTGATTTTCAATGAGAAAACCTTTTGCACGAGACTACGAGGTGGCCATCCTATTGTAGTTTCGTACGTTTACACACAATCTTAATTACAACCTCGTGCATAGGATCGAATTAACGTGACTAAAACGACGATAAATTATCTTCGCTCCCATCAACAAGCGCGAGCGTCTTTCTCCCGATGAAAAAGCGTCATTAATAAGCACGGAGCCTATGATGACAATGTCGTGGGCGCAGCTAATTATAGTAATCGCGAGTTTTGCTCATTTATTCATGTTCATATACGTCCCTGCGAAGTTGATCAATACCTAACGGCGCTTTATGAATCCCCGCGTATACCACAATCTATACAAATTACTATAGAAAAATAAATAAGTTCCCACGTCCTTCAAAAACTCAACTTTCCCGATCATAAATCTTGCACGTAATTGCAGGGATGCATTCATCAGTGCGATTAATCAGGGAGCTTCATTGTCCGGACTGTGAATGAATTCGCGTCTATACATGATTTGCCCGTCGAACACGTAAGCTATTAAAAATATTGGATTATGGGATCGGTTAAATGGATAAAATACAGTGTCTTCATTTAGGAAAGCAATATCTTTTCATTCCGACTTCTTATTCTATCAAGAGACGTCGAAGGACTGACTGAGAGTGAGTTTCCAGGAGAAAAGAGTTACATAAGCTTCAAAAACAAAGCGAACCCAAAAACGACAGAAACATTTTTATTTTTTTGTTCATCGAGAATGGCAAATTGTTGATAATTCACGTTGGATCAAAGAATCGCTTCGATTTTTTTTTTAGCAAACGATGAAATGATGTGAAAAAAAAATTTCTTCAAGATTTTTCAATAATTTTGTACGAATTTAGAAAACTTTAGATGTTGCAGGGTTTTGAAATATTTTTTTATGAATGTTTGAGAAAAAAGGTTCGCAGTCTCGAAAAATTGATTGTAACCCTTTCACCTTGGAAAGGTTATGGATAAAAATGGAGTATAAGCGATTATAGTCGGGTTCGATATCCCGGATGGGTGCAAGAGCAGCTGCCCATCGGGCAAATGTCGAGTAAGTGGAACTATAAATCGTAATGCTTTGACGTTCACTAGCCTATATTTACTCTATTATGCATCGAGCACTTGGATCTTTTGTTTTTCTTAGCATCATCATTCGCTTAGTTTTTGTTTTGTTCTGTTTTGATGGAATGATTTTCATGAGGTGTGTTTTTTTTTTATTTCTCGTTCGTATTACGCGATCGAGGCAGAGGTTCGAGTTTAACGGCAAATAATCGTGCGGAGATGCCGGTTCGAGATACGCGAGGGTCCATAAATCCTGTTGGGAAAGCGGCGTGAGGGTTGGCATATAAACACTCACACACACACACACGTACACAGATGTGAGGATGAAGAAAGAGCGCTCGTTGATCGCGATGGCGCGAGAGCTCCACGCGCTCGTAGGTCAGTGCCAGTGGAAGAGGGAGAAAGAGATATGACCAACCGGACGAGGCTGTAGAGCAGCATCAGCAACGGAGCAGCCTCACGCACAGGAATCCCAGCATTTCCGCCACGAGGTATGGAAGATTCTGCTCCGAGCATATCCCATAAATAAATCTATAGAAAATCTCCAACAAGCTCCAAACTAACCCCGAGGGTTGCTCCGAATCTCGCACCAACCGCCCGATATGACCGGCGGCCGGAGAGAGAATCCCTGCTACCAACAGCGTTCTTATACCGGATGTCAGTCGACGACACAAAGCGCCATCTCTCGGTATCTCACTCATATAACTCTCTCGTTTAGTTTCCCAAAAATTTCGCCAGAGGGCGAACTCGCGCTTGTGTCGACAACGGCGAATTCGCCAACTAGTCACCACCGTCCATCCTTCAACCCCTAAATTCAATGGCGCATCGACAAACATTTGAATCTTCCTGGAGCCTCTTCGTTCTGTTGCTGAAGGCAAAACTTTCCATCTCATTTTTTTCTCCCATTTCTATTATTTTTATGGGGAAAAAAAATCGTTCTCTTTTTTTTCTTTTCCGAACACCTGAGCCCAGATCTACAGAAAAGTTTCGTACCCGCAGGCATTGAGGCTTTTCAAAAGATCGATCAGATGTTAACGAAGAAATAAACACCCTCAAATCGCAACGGTACTCTGGACAGTCAATTATCCGATGAGATTCGAAACGAGTTCACCGTTTTGCCGGGAGGTAAGATGCCGTTACGAATGCCAGGGAGACGCGTATGCAGAATTGAAAGGGTGGGACGTATTATCGAGAAGTCCGTCAATTACAATCTTCGTAGTGTATTTATATGTTATGTCGGTACGTATGAATGTTGGCGCGATATGAAGTGGATGAAGGAGAGATACAAATCATTCTTGGGTACGAGGCATTACGGGATATTATTATACGCAGGCGTATTTGTACAAGAACGCGAGCATGTGGAGTTGGTTGTCTCTGAAGTCGTTTATAAACGTGTAGTTACCAATTAGCATGGCTGGGGAGCCTCGGGGGTGGCCTGGTGGCGCGTGCGGTCCACGTGTGTCCAGAGTGTACACGAGAGAAGAAATTTAAAAGAGTCAGCGCGTTGTAACTTCATGCACTGGTGCACCATTTTATGTTCGCGAAAAGATAATTGAATCGAGAGGCTTTAGCGTCCGCGTACAAAATATCTTTTCATTCGCTTAGAGCAGAGCAAAAGCATTGCAAAACATTAATCAACTTATTGCGGGAGTTCCGCGGGATTATAAATCACAAGGCAACAGATTTACGGTTGTATCGATGAATATGGAATAATTGAAAATTTATCAAGCTCGTAGATCGATCGTACGTGCGAATAAAAACGAAAAAAATGAGTTTATTTTTCCAGAGGAATGTGAATGATTTTAAGGCATTGCTAGACCGAACGATTATTATGAGAAACGTCGTGTCTCGGATCCTGGAGACCCCCACGGGCGGACTTTGCCTTTTCCGCGTTCGAGAATCGCGCGCGCGTTTCGCTTATCAATCGCAAATCGATCGGACCTCTATGCAATCGTTCTTGTAATACAAATCAAGTTGATGCCTTCGGTGCATATGTATGTGCGTTTTGATATAAATTGCGGAACGTATATAGGATGCCATGCGAGGAAAGTCCTGTGGAACACACGTTTCAAACGGTCTCGGACGGTGCGCGGAGACGCTGCGGGATCTTCACCGGGAGCCCGTTTGGGTGGTCTCGCGCGTCGGGCTCGCGAACCCGCGACCAGCAAGGTGCCAAGGTCTATTATTACACGGCTACGAGCACGTGAAGGCATGTCATTTTTTTATTTCTCTTTCTCTCACTCTCTTCCTCTATCTCTCATTCCTTCTTTTTATTTTCATTTTTTGCTCACCTACTAAGAGACTCCGATTAAATTGCACTTTGTGCGTGGAATATTAATTCGAGGGCAACGAATATTAGCATAAATTTGTATTGCACACATGTATTTGTATGTTTATATACATAAATTATTCGAAATCAGTTTAAATGCGATTTGAGGACTCGATATGAAATTTGGACAATTTTTTATGATTTGTGAACCTCGATTTTTATAGAATTTCTCGTCTCGATTTCAATTTTTATTTTTACTCCCGGAAACGGAATTTCTGCATGCGAGATTCGAGTCTAATATTTGACGTTTTTTTAATTTTTTGCCCCGCTTAAATGTGGGTCAAAGCGTCAAAGCAGGTAATTGGACCGCCTGAACGATATTGCGTTGGTGAGCTCGGAGGTTAGATGTGCGAAAGGACATGTGACTGTTTAATCGTAGCGGCTCTCTGCGTACATCCGCACAGGACGTGAACGAGGCGAGATTCAAATCTCTCGACTATATGACATCGACCTCGGGCCAAGTTGATCACATGATTTTTTAATTACGGTAATAAAAAGGCTTCATGGAATTTTTACTAATTTTAATCTGGAGATTTGAGTCGAGGGCGAATAATTGCGATGGCCGGAGGATTATTAAGTAGTGATTTTAAAAAATGCCTGCAATTCTACGAGCATGAGAAATCGGTGCGCGCGAAAAAATATGTGAAAAATATTGCCACATTTATTAAGCAACCCTGATCGATAAATCAGCGACGATACTAATTTTTCAAATTTTTGGGTGTGCTAATTATAAGAAAAAATGTATACTGACGCCCAGGTTTTTTTGGTCTCGCTCAAGAAAAACATTAAAATAGATGAGGCAAAGGGTTAGAGCCCCCATCTCCTTAGTCCTGTATCGTCCTCGAGTTTATACATCGGGGCTATAATGGAGGAACCTCGCGGGACTTTGGCATACAGTGCCGGGGGCGTAAAAGGGGAACTCGTAGAGGCCGCCTCATAATCCGTCAACTGTCAGACGTCTGGCCAATCCGGCACGCTGGAATAAGAAGCTCAGCGAAAATGAGCCACGGCATCTTTCCGTCTCTCTCTCTCTCTCTCACATTCGTATACAACAAAAGTATCAGCCACCCACGGACCCAGAGGCAAATTACTACACCTAAGTTAAGCCTCTCTCGTGGAGCGTAGCGAACTTGTCCAGAGTGTATAGTGCGTTTATGCGTGTTCCTAATAAAACCATGTGATTCTCTAACACGGATTCACAGACAGACACACGCACGCCGGTGGGTCAGTGTTCTGAAGCCTCACGCAAAATTCTTGAGTGCGAAAAATATGATTTGTTTTTTGTTACATTTAGACAGGAGAAGAATGTTGGCTTTTTGATTTACGGTCGAGCCTGCAGCGAGAAAAATAGAGAGAGAGAGAGAGAGAGAGAGAGAGAGAGAGAGAGAGAGGGAACGGGGGACAGGAGGCAAAGAGAAAAGATAAAAACAGTGAAGGGCAGGGAATAAATTTATGAGAAAAGTGGAGTTTCGCCCTTTGTTTCTCATTCCCAATGATTCTACTCGGTTATTCTAGTCTCGCGAACTATGTTTTCTAAGCAAAAGAATCGTAAATAAGTATTGAGTTCCAGAAGCCTGTGTAATGGTCGACGAAAAGAGAGCGAGAGAGCACAGAGAGCATACCCGCGATTGCTTAACGCTGACAGGTGGCAGTATATTTCGGAAGAGATCGGTATTCTCGATCTCCCGGTGCATGTGAAACTATCTTGGAAACTGAGACGATCTTATACATCTCTTGGTACAGATAGAATTCCTTGTATACCATCTACATACATATGCATAAGTAAATCGTCTCAGGCAAACGATGCAGCTACCGATTTCGCGCGTTCTTTGTAGCAGCAGGCTGCAAACTTCCATTGTATCTAAAATATTTGCGTAGCAAGAAACAAAGCTACATGCTCGCCAGATTGATTTGTCGCCTCGGAAAGTAACAGAAAATTCAACAAACAGGTCGAACCATTGCGCATTTAACAGAAAATAAAGAGGAATCTAAAGCTCCGCATTAATCGTACTCATGAATTATTAATCTCCAATTGAGCCATCGGCTTGTTCGAGGAAAAAATAAAAATCGAAAAATGCGGATGAGTAACAATACGAAAAATTCAAATAAATCAGAATTTTTAGTTGGAAGCAACTTTCATAAATTTCTTGAATAGCGATTTTTCAAAAATTCTAATCGATTTTTTGATTATTAAATAAATAAATGAAAAAATTTTGTCTGTATAAATTTTGATAATTATGTCGTATTTTCGCTTCACATATGAACATTTTTTTTACACAGAGACCGCGGCAATAATACTGGAAAGGATATATATATATGTATGTACGAACTATGGATGACGAAGATCGGCTTGAAGAAAGACGGGAAAATATACAATCCGAAGATCCCCAGCGTGAGAGACTCGCTGTGAGCGGCACCTTTCACGTGTGTTCCCGACATCGATAGATCGGGATCGATCTCGATCTATCGGGGGCTCTCGAGCGCGTGGATCCCTCCGCCTGTGCTCGAGGAAGGTCGAATGTTGCGGTGCACCATATATACATAGATATGGGATGCTGTACCCGCAGCAAACTCGCGCAAGATCGTGGCAATTCAACGCCAAAGATTACGAAATACACGAGAATCACGATTCGATCGCTATCGCTAGTGAGATTCGATATAACACACACACACACACACACACACAAACACGTTGAAAATCTCACGAAATAGAGAGTTTCGTAGTTGGCGCAACGACAAAATAACGAGATCGCGATTCTCTCGAGATTTCGAGACTTGAAAAGATGAACGAAAAAAATGACGTTTCACGCGTCACTGTAATTGTTTAGTCGAATGCTTTATGGGTCGTCCACGTTTTTCTCGATTAATCAGAATCATTGTGAGGTTCTCTGTTCATTATTTTATACGACTCGATTCCCAATGTTTTTTATAAAAAATTTTTTTAGACATGAAAGTAAATAAAAAAAAAAAAATGATTTACTTTGTAGGTTGAAATTCACGTGTCGTTGATTAAGAAGCGATTTGAATCTCGTGGCGTTATCAGGAAAAATGTCGTACTTCCGGATTGGAGCACGGACGACGCGAGCCTCTGACATATGAGGTAACGGAACGAGACGCGCGGAAACACTGCTGCAGGGTTATGAAGTGCTATGTTTGATACGATAGCCCGAGCAAGAGAGGCAGGAGGTGAAGGAAACAGGCAGCCAGCCAGAGCGTCAGCAAGCGGGAAACACACACAACACCGCTACGTTTGCACGCAGCACACAGAAAACTCTCTCACATGAGCCTGCCAGCACGAAGTGGTGGCTCTCGTTCGCCTGGTACACCTCACACATATGTCTCTATAGGTGGGAGGACCGAACAAGAAAGAGAGCCAAAAGGAGGAGGTAGAGAATGATAGAAGAACCGAGGCATGAGAAGGAAGGGATGATCCGAATAAAAACATCCAAGACAAAGGGTTGGTGTGTGTTCTTGAATGTGTAAACGTGAGGAAAACTTTGACACACATTCCGGGGGCTGGTGAACGATGCTTTCGTCTATAAATTGGTTTGGGGAGATCGAAATATATTTTCCTCGTCGAACTAGTCCTCGTTGATAAATAAATATCAATCGAAAATATCGATATTTACGAGATTTTGAATTTTGTTTGTTTGATTAAAGAAAATTTCATTAAAAACGAAAATATCGATTCGAGGCAAACAGCGACTTGACTTGACGCATCGACACACTTAAACATCATTTTCTACTTAGAATTGAGGGTGTAGAGGCTTGAAGGTGTACTCAAGACTCTCCGGATTGTATCATCGGGGATTCGTTGCTCCCTCACGTTTTCCCCAGTTTCACTTAATTCCTCACGACATTTTGTGGGATTGTCAGAAAGTGGGAAAATGGTGGGGTTCGAAATTGAGGAAGCGTAACGAAAGAAAAAGGTGTTGGTGTTGCTCCAAGGTTTGGGACCCCTCCAACAACCAGAACTAGCCATTAACGTACTCCGGTCAATTCAAGGCTCGTTGCCACTGTATTTCGGTTCTTTCGATTCGGCGAATGTTGCTAGTCTGGCAAAGGGAGGAGAACATTGGCAAGGTATGAGGGTGGCCGCGTGTAGGGTCGATGGACAAAGTGTGGTATCCGTAATTACATTTCGTAACGGGAAATGCTTTTAGCACGAAACCAGAATTCATCGCGGAGACTCCCAGTTACCAAAAGACTGAGGGAAAATGAAAGTGTGCAATTGTGCTGACGTAAAACATCCGACGATCGGACGGTTTCTGTTTTTTTCGACCCTGTCCGCCCCCAACGATGCGGGCTGATCCATAAGCATGTTTTCTTCATTACATTCTTCTTTTTCCTCCGGTTCAGTTATCGACAAAATTTCATCGGATTCAGTACAATTTTGCGGGAAGAATTATGAAAAATCGTCTAATTAATTGCTCGAAGAAGAATCACTTGAATATACCGAATATTTTGGAGCCCGAATAATGTTTCGTGATAATTGAAAAATCGATAAAAGAGCGATTTTGTTAAGGGCGCGGGGAGGGATCGGAGGGAGAGGAAAGTTTTATGAAAAACTGAAAGCAATCAATGTTTATGGTTTTTCATGTGTCTTGAACACGTGAGGAAGATTCTCACGTGGTGCGAGTGGAGGCGGTTTAGGAGAGTAGAGTGTGTGTCGAGTATAGAATCGAGAGAGACCGAGAAAGAGAGTGGAGTTGGTAGGTAAAATCGCGCAGTCGGTCGGCGGCGGCGGCGGCGGCGGCGGCGGCGGCGGCGGCGTCGTGACGCTCCCGGTCTCTTTTGCGTGGTCCCCCGTGCAGGTGGCCACGGCACGAAGTCATACATAGTACATTTAATACCTCCGACTACATACATACGCCGCGCGTTTAGCTTTCTCTCTTTCTTTTTTTCACTTTCCCCTCTCCTACCTTGTGGACTTTAGCCTCGTCTTTTTGGGAAATATAACGGAATATTATTTGAGGATAGTTCGATTCTATAGCTATAGCGATGACGCGTTCTATATCCAGCGAAACATTATTGCCACGGAGCGCGAAGTATCATAGATGGCAAGACGTCGCTATTTTTCTATGACACGGTGCGAGCAGGCACCTCTCGCGTTGGCACCAAAATAAAATTCTCCAAAACTTGGCGAAGAGCAACCGCGAAAAATGATGAATTTACTTGGCACTGGGTATGCCACGAAAACGGAAACTTTTTCGACTTCAATATATAAACGAAAATATTTTCATGGGACGTTTAGTCGAGTCGGACGATTCGCAAAAGGATAAAAATCGTCGGCTCCGTTTGTTTCTATTTCTTCGTTCTTTCGTTTGATCAATTTTTAAGTCGATTGCATGGAATTACGTAATCATTGTCAAGTCGATTTTTTCAACGCAGCTATAGCATTGCTGGCTACAAAGTAAACGATAAAAATGCGTACGGACGTCGGTGTCGGGTGAGAACACAAAGAGACCAACTGTTTATTCAAATGAGCTTTCGACACTGCGACTAAATAATGTCGCTGCGTATATGTGTATTTATATATTTATAGGATTCGAGCATCTTCGTTGCCGTGGTTTTCTTTCTCTCGATTTTCTCTGACATTCTGTCGTACACGCCACTTGGCAAGAGGTGTTTCATTTTGGGTGTCGTGTCGAGGAAGCATTAGCGAGAACCCGGTAACGTTGATGTTTTCAAAAGTGAAACAGAAGCGAGGAGAGTCTGGCTCGAGAATTCAAGCTCACGCAATATTTATTATAATTTATATATCGTCTCGTTCGGATATCACCTCGAGGAGAGGAGGACGAGCAGTTTTATAGACATAAGCATTCGGTTATCGAAGAATCGAGTACGTCGAGGAGAGGAGAATTCGTCTCTCGAGACTGTATGGCAGACGCGAGTCGTTTTTTTCTTTCCTTTCTCGGCATATTTTCGTATGGAGATTTTTTCTTTACGATAAAAAAACTCTACTCCTAATTAGCACTTAATTTCTGATCAGGTGGCTGTTTTAAAACGTGGTTGAAAATAAATATCCATATTTTATTGCCGAAAAACATGGAAAAAAAACCGAGAAAGTTTCTTAACCTGGACATCGCACAAATTTGCATAAATTACAGCATTTTTTTTGTTTCTATTTCAAACATGCACTTTATTGCAGCCTCCGAATGATTGTACGAAACTTGAAAAACTCTTTTTCGAAAGTTGTTCTTTTACGACATTTTATTGTTTATGTGAGGTGTGCGCCAGTCAATTAACGAATTTTTACAATACAATGCGTGTCTAGCTCGTTGAGCAATTGACAGGCATCAAAAAAGCACGTAAACATTTGTAGGTTCATGTAAATATTCATAACGCGCATTACCGATAAGATATGCAGTCGCATTAATTCATTCACCGTTAATTGAAAACGTAGGGATTAGCGTAGAGCGCAGCAAACTGGTCGCCCAAGAGACAGAAAAAAGCGAATAAAACAATGGGAAATTATGATTTATAATGTCGTCGCAGAGTTAGAAACTTTATTTATATCTGAATGGAGTTAGAGACGATGAAGGCGTGATCAAAGCACTGACACGGGTATGCGACATTTGAATACGTGTATACAATATCCCCTAGAACTTCCGTCAGGTATAAAAAGAAAAAAAAAAAAGTAAATCATAAGACGACACATTTTTATGAAAAATCGTTCGTCCTCTATCTCCTTTTCTCGAACTCTTCGATCGCATGCACGAATCCTCATCTGCCGGAGTCTCGATACCCGGTTTGCGATCGATTCTCATAATTGATTAATCTTACCCGGAAACCCGTACAAATCGCGCATATAATATTTCTTTAACGGGTTAGCGAGCGCGGAGAAATGGATAATTATGATTCGCGGTGTAATGATAAAAATGCCGAGATGATTGCAATCGCGTAATTAATCTCGTGCCTGAGTTACGAAATCTAGATGATGCTTGTATATACATATCGTGAGATTCCTCAGCAATTGGCATTCGAGTTATCGGAGATATTGGTCGATCGTTTAGCGGAATGTAATGGACGGTCTATTTATCCATGTGCATCGTGCTCAGTTTCCCATTTCTCTAACCAGTTGTCGTTGAAAACTAACCAAGTCAAGATTCCTCTACGGGGTTGCCTCAATCAGGGTTGCTCGAATTTTATTCGTAAATACGTAATTTTTATTAATTTATTTATTTCTTGTTGATTTAGAAGCTCGCGGAGTTACGAGCTGATGTAAAAGTAGACGAAGCGAAGAGTATCGATCGATAAATGTGTATACACGAGGGAGGAGACGATGCAAATACTCGAGAATAATTATGAAAGTCCATTTGAGCGTAGACAATAATTATAATGATTATATTGAAGTCGAAGGTAGAAAAGAAGGTAGGCGTTCGAGAGGGAAGGGAGGAAGAAAATATGAGTAAAGTGAAGAGAGAAAGAGAGAGGAATAAATTACGGGTTTGCCGTTTGCCCCAACGAGTTCGCAGGGCAAACTTGTATTCGTTTATATGTCTACGCACACGGATATTTGTGTGCGGTTATTTGTATGAATATATCCATATGAATATATATCCATGGAGTTCTAGCTGCTCGGCAGACTTCTCTCTCGACACACAACGAGGAATAGAGGTCCGTGCTCGCGTTCGAGAGATACCGATCGCTCGAAGCTCGACTGGCGGCTTACGTGCGATATACGAAGGTATATCGAAGTTTAACAATGAAAGTGGCTCGGCCACCATGACTTTTCGAGTTTATATCATCGGAGTTGAGGCCTTTTTACACTCGGTACATTTAAACAAGTGGATATATAGGTTCGCGTACAGTCAGTCCCGTTTCGAGGGCGCCATCCGTCCAGCTGCTCTGCTGCTGCTGCTGCTGCTACCTATTTCCGCACTCTCTCATTGGTTACTACACTTCCAAATACATACGAGACTCACCGCCTCGACCGAATAAGAAAATCAGCTTCTCGTGTGTATAGCCTCCCGCCTACGCCATACATGTGAATCCTGATATATCGGAGCTGCGCTCGATGTTTCTGCCTTCGCGGGCACGCACACGCACAGAATTACTCGGCGCCTCGTAATTTCCGATTGCCTGGGCGTAATCATCGCGAAATTCGTAGAAACGATTTCAACACATGCTTAGATATATTTATGCTTGCCCTTGCCCTCTGCGACGAGATTTCACGTGAGTTGGAGGTACAAACATATTTTCCATCTCTACGTCTCGAGCTTTTACTCAATTTTTCGCGAAAATAAGGAGTCGTTGATCTTCCAATACCTCGACGATTTTTTTTTCCCCTAATCGGCAAGCTATTGAATTCTTTCAAGTCCGAAAGCCAAAAAAGCGGATCAGAAACGAGTTCCGCGGTGTATAATCAACGTAATCGCGATCCCATCGACATTTTGCACGAGTTTTTTAGATTTCAATGGTCTCTTGAGAATCGGTGCAGCGAAGCATATTACATACTCGTTTTGAGATAGCTCGTGATAACAACGCTCTCGGTACTACTTTTCCCCCTCCCGCTTACCCACCCGCTCTGTCGCTCTCGCATTTTATATATAAATATACATTTATATATATGAATACAGGTGTCTGTACACACTGGTGCGTATTCTCTAGAGAATGCGAAACGTTCGAGCCAAATGCCCACGGGAGTGAGAGAAAAGTCGCGAGATAACGAGCGATACCGTCGCGCCGACTTCAACTCGGCCTGCAACCAATATGTCGTCGTTTCTTTCCGCTTTACCTTTCACGGTGTTCTACGAGCCCGAGACTTTTGCAGTAAAGTTACGATTTTATAGAAATTTACATTTGTTTTTTGTTCAACAACAAAAAAAGGAAAAATAAAAGTTTTTTCATACTTTTTTTTTCCCCGCACTCAGCCTCGTTTGACATTCTGGACCACAAATTCCTCAAACTCTAAACTGAACCTCGAATATTCTAAGCCCCGCATAGATTAAAGATCAGAGCCGTCTCTTTTCGCGCGAAATCCCTCAAAGACGTATTATTTATATTTATGTGTACGGACCGTACACACTCAACAATACAATAAGCGTTTCTCACTTTACGTACGTCGAGGTACAGTCGTATCTTCCGTTTTTTTTTTCTCGCCACGCCATGCTGGTCCCGCACATCGAGGGCGCGCGAGCTGGCCCAGCAAGGAGAGTCCCAGAGAGAGGTCTCGCTGCGGCGTTCGGGCGAAGATTGTCGCGCGATTAGTCCGAGGCCCCGATGTCACGCCGCAAGATGCATTGCTTCTCGTGGCTCGGGCTCCGTTATACATACATACATACGTTAACACATACTGGACCTCGGTACTTTACTTCTATGCCCCATAACTTTGTGTATACATTTACACACATTCACGCTTGAACTGGTAAGAGCGAAAAGGGCGTAAGAGGTTGTAATTTCATGGGGTTTGCAAGTGCGAATCGTGCTATTTTGTTTTTCATCTTCGGTGACGCGGCCTTTACTTCTCCTTTCTTGACTTTTCGTCCCCTCTCTCCTTCTTTCTCAGTTCTCTTTCTTTTTCTCTCTTCCTTCGTCTCGTTTCCTACTCGCGTATTTCTGCTTACATCGTTTATATATACGGTAACGCCGTAAGTGCATAATCGCCGATCGCATCTGCTCTTGCACTTTGCGTCAGAGGATGAGCCCGACACCTCGTGTGTGCTCGCTCCCCGCGCCACACTCGACATATCCACAAGACTTTCAAACTAAATGCTCACCCGCCTCGCTCTGCCACCCCATAGGCTCTCTTATCCCTTTCTTTATTCCTCACACCATCCGATTCTCGGATAAATCTCATTCTCTGTACCCGACATTTTGAATCGCCGAGAAAGACAAGTAAAAATAAGAAAAACGAAGCGGGACGATCCGGAATTACGTTTATTTTTTACATTCTCTCCTAATTATTGTGATTTTATTCATATTGTTGAATTAATTCGACGAGGTGGGGGAACTTATTTCAATAAAGGAAAAAAATGAACAGGTGTTACTTTAATAATATTTTATATTTTCAAGTTGTGCGGGCGAATTTTTTTTCTATCGTATTTGCGTCTTAACTTCAAGGAGAATGTGGGCATTTTAATTGCCCGGGTCGTGTTAAGGTGATAGCGATCTAGACCAGGTGCAAAATTATTTGAAATAAAAAATGTGATCCCACACTGCATGAATTCCGAAAGATCGATCGTTCGCGAATTTACGTTTATCAAAAGTTGCGGCACCTCGCGAAAGATTCTTACGTTTTGGACACGATTTAGAAAATTCAATAGCTCCGAATAATGCGACAGAATCGACAGCCTGGAATTGAGTCATAAAAAAAGTGGATTCAAGATGGCGAGCGAGTGGATTTCGTGTTGAGAATTAAAACGGTGAATACGTTGGAAAAAATGTACATTTTATCTATCACGAATTCTTGCTCACATTCAATATTCCCAGAGACCTTTGTCGAGCGGTAGGTACACCTTAAAATATTCGTAGAACTCCATAAATGTGGGATCTTGTAAATGCATGAATATCCTTTTGCTACAAGATGAAAGGAAACGAAAGAGTGAGAAAAAGGAGAGAGTAAAGCAAGTGAGGAGGCGTTTATTCCCACACACCCTGGAAGTTGCTGGTGGCTGTTATTTCTGTCGTGTACCAGTAAAATTGCGGGTAAAGGTGGTATACAGAAGCAAGAGGCATATGTATATCGCAGGGACGTTTGTATGGCAAGAGGATGGCAGCTCTATCGAGCCCTTCGCAAGTTTCTCGCCTTCCGTGGTTCTCGCAGTTGCGCTATCTCGACCATGTTTTTTTTTTTTATTTATCGTTTTTTTAATTCATTCCTATTTTTTATCATGTGTAACGCGAAGGTGCGACAAGCAGATGTCTAAAAAATGTTGAACTTTTGTTTCCACCTAAAAAAGGTACGAAGGGTCTGGGGAGTTCGATGTACGCGCGAAAAGAATTCCAGTAAATAAAGAATCCGAGGAAATTTATGGAGGCCCAGTTTCGCGAGGTGGAATCTCGGTGGGGGGGGGGGAGGGGGGGGGGGGGGGGGGGAGGGGGAGGGGGGGGTTGGGGGGGGGGGGGGGGGAGGGGGGGGGGGGGGGGGGGTGGGGGAGAGAGCGCGACTGCCTCGACGCTCATGATTCACCGGACCTCATTACTCAACCAGCTTTTTTACTTTAATCACATTAATGAAGCATTTAATCTCACCGCGTGTTTTACAAGCTTGTCGGTGTGTGGCCCATCCATGTTGTGCTCTTTGACGAGCCTCAACACATATATTTATGTAAATAAATATTCCTCCCCTCATCGTCCCATTTTTCGATCTCTTCTCCAGGCATTTCAAACTTTTAATCGCACCGCATTAATTCAATCAAATGAACCCCAACAAATCAAAGCTCCGCTCAAACTGTTTTGACTAATTTTCAACCGCGACTCAAGCAAAAACGTTGCCACACCATAAAAAAAACGTTGACGCTATCCAAAGTTTTTAAAAATTTGTATAATTCTAAACTTTCCTTCTTTTCTCAATACCTTTACTCAATGCCCTTACCATCAAACCTCAATATTTCGATATCAACTCAACATTTTTGTTTGTCAGACGATGAAAAATTTTCTAGTTTCCACCAAAACGTCTTGAACTCTTTTTTCCAAGCAAAATTCCTACAAAATCGCGATCCCCAACCACCCGGGGTGATTCCTAACAGTCGCGCCTCGTTTAAACTCGTTTTACACCTGTAAAGCGTAGGTAGTTGAGCCTCCCATTCAACGATATGTTTTATTAGGTATACCGGAGGCGTCTGGATGAAGCACAACCCTTTGCGATCCTCAAATCCCTGCTCCCTTCACCCTGTTCCTATTACCATAATATATTGTATAGAAATTGATCGGTTTACTCTAAAATTATGTGAATTATATTTATCGCGATATTATACATCTGGATCTATGCGGATCTCCGCCTTATTTCTATGATTTTTTTTATCTCCCATGGACAATAAATACACGTTTCTTATGGGAAATATGTAGGGGTTTGTGTGCGTGTGTGTAACTGTGTAACGTGCCGTTGCGCACTTACATTATGACGTGAACGGTGGATGCTCACATGTGCGATGCGGCACTCGGGGCGGTCCGACGTCACTTACCTGAAACAATAAATTGAAGAGAACACCGGTTAAACACGACGTGCATATTATGCACTTGCCTGTATACATATATAGACATTCGCGTATGATTTATGTTGATTCTGTTCAATGTGAACATAGTATGAGCATACATACAATAATATATTTATGTATATGGAAATAAATACACATGTAACGTGTTTATGGAATACGGGAATAAATAAGAAAAGTGGAGAATTGACAGGGCAGACTTTTTAGCAAACTGACATACCGATTGTCACTCTGTCATCTTAACGCATTGATATTATGTCTGAAGGTCTTTTTCCCTCGGAGTTGAAAGAACAATAAAAAAGATCGATCGAACAATCCGGCAGGGGGGGAGGGATGGAAATTTATTACGGAACTTTTTCCACTTCGTTTTCGTTAAATTCTCCGAAAATGTGCAAAAATCATTCTTGGCTCGGCAACGAAACTTTTCTTTCTTTCGAGACTCGTTTATATGGCGATTGACACAATTTTCATTTACCCAATTCATCGCCTAAGATCCTCGCTCTTCATTGCCGCACTCTGCACACCACGAAGAAACAAATTTCGCCATAAAAACTTGCGGACTTTGGCCTCGTTCTTGTATTGCAATTCTTGATTCCTGTTTAGGATTTATTTTTTTATTATTTTTTGTTAAATCGATTTCCAGTCGGTCCGGTTATATTTTTTGCGCGTCCTTCCATCGCCTAATTTGAGGCTCATGAATGTGCGCACGTTTCCGCGTGACGCGGGCACCGTGCCACTCATTCACACATCGGCATTGATTGCCGAAAACAATTCCACGTGGATTTGACTTGATAAAAGTTTTCAATGTCAAGGAAACCTCAAACTTTTCGATTTATTTAATTACTTGCTCGCCATCGATGGCGAGTGGGGACAAAAATTTGAACACCATTTCTTTCGTCGTCGTTTCTTGCACGCCCGGAGTGAAATTTTTGTGGTCAAGTCGATTTCGTGAAGAATTTTATTCGGACACGTTAGATCGAAGTGGTTTCCGGAATTTTATTTCTTTTCGTATTTCGGGACGATCGAACGTCTTCGGAGACATTGGCGAAGTGGAAAAAACTGGAGATCAGCGAATTCAAAGGAACGCAAGAAAGAGGAGCCGGATTACGAGCATTCGGACGCGGGGCAGAGACGATAAACCATACTGGCTGTGAGCCACAGGATAAATATAATAGCAAGGTAGGCCGCAGCCGCGTGATGTTCGGTCGGCATTGCCCGCCGAACCGTCACGAGATCGTTGTTGCTGTCTCTGTTTCTCCTTTCAACATTGCCCGCGATGATAGTACAGCTCTGACGGAGGGGAATATGCGCGGGGGAGTCAGTGGGGGAAGGGGGAAGTAAGGATGAGCAAAGGAAAGAGTTGGGACTTGATAGAGTTAGGAAGAAGCGATGTATCGATTGCTGAGGACGAAAAAGGCTCGAACGAGGTTCATTCGCTCGCATGAACTTAAGTCGGTTACGCCCTTTTGCTGGGAGCGAATAAAAGGATTCGAAGAACATAGATACTCGAGAGAGAAGTTGTGAGAGCGAGAGGGCTCGAATGGTAGAGTCAGCAAGCCTACGAACGGGGTTGCACGCCGCGAAACACGTACAGAAACGGCCGAATGATCGATGGGATTCTGCGCTGTTGAAGGCATCGCGTTGAATCTTCTCTGCGCGCTCTTCTCTTCCCCACCACTTTTTCCCTCGTGCCCCATCAACGTTGAGCTATATGAGTTTGCCACTCTCCTCAATCCTCTTTGCTTTATGTATACGCGCACATACAGTCTCGGAGCAACCCTACCACGAGAACTCATCCCCACTGCGCATAAATCGACGCGAACTCTACGGCGCTGAACGAGTAACAGGAGGGGGTCGAGCACGTGGGGATCCCAACGAGTTTCAAGCAGGCTCCGAGAGATGGCGTTCGCGTAGAATCGAAACTACCGCCATCTGTTAAAGGAGCGCTGAAACCGTTCGCCGTGGCCGACTGGAAAAGGCGGGAAACCTTGATACGGACGTACTTGTGGATAAAAACGTGATTTTTTTTCCTACGACATTTTATCGACTCTCTGATGAGACTTTCCAATCCTATCGTCAAGTCCTTAGTGTTTTATGGACACCCTGTTTTTCGACATTAAGATATACAAGTTCGTCTATGTTTTTCGACCATGGTGAGTCGATGCGTTTCCGACTAACACCTCACAGTTATAAATACTATCGCCTATATACGAAAATAAATTGGTATTCACTCCAAGTGCGAGTTTTTGAGGATAAGAAAATTAGCGAAGACAATAGACCGTTAAAGATGTGTTGATGTCAGCAAGCCAGAGTGAAGCAAAGAAAAAGAGAGAGAAAGAAGGAGCGAGGAAGAGAGGCTCTGGTACAAGAAGGACTCTCGACGATCCTCTTCGTCATCGTCATTGCATCGTGGCACAATTTAGTTGGGAGACGTGGCCCGCGCACGCGCCCATAAAACAAGAACGCGTTGAGAATTCGCGAGGGTGGACCACCCATGGTCTTCGCCTTGGTTACCTCGGCCAGTTGCAACAGCCAAGCACCAGCAGCGAAGACTCATTATTTTAATCACTCCTATACCCCCAACCATTAATTTCCACCGACGACAACAACGACGACCAAGAGGACCGAGACGACGAGCAGGATGGACGATGCACAAATAGCGCAAAGCACACGCTTCGCGACTTCATGAATCTACCGGATGAAGCACCGGTGTAAATAAAAATTTGCTTTCACATATATTACGCAGAGGGCGTTAAAGAAAAAGTCAAGTGTTAATTTCCATAGAAGGGTCGCGTCGCCCAAAGCAATTCTCGGAGGGTGCAAACCAACTAAAAAGATATATATCGAGCTCCACCACTCTTAACGATCGTTACATAATTAGCCCGAATTTAATATTCCTCAAGCATGCGTATCGCTGCGTCTGTCTTTCCGGCAATACGTATTTCCTAATGTTTCAGAATTTCCGTCCGTGATAAATCCAATTTCAATTATTCCGGTTTATCGATTAAAATTCAGCACTTTTTTCTGCATTCAATTTGCCTCATAGGAATTCGATCAAATTTAAAATCGTCCTGTCCGGTAGAATGACGATCTTAATGAACTCATGCGAAGCTTTTCGTGTAGGCAGACAAATAATGTCACTTCATTCCAACCACATAATTAGAGACTAACTTTATAAGCCTTTGCCCTTTACAACAGTGTAGACTGGAGTGCGGTGTTAGGGCGACGTCGAGAGAGAGAGAGAGAGAGAGAGAGGGAGAGGGACAAAGCTACGTCGTCGCATGTATAGATGGTGGGAAAGTAGCGCAAAGGACACGGGGAGGCAATTGATCAATATAGCGCCAGAGTCCCCAGTTCTCGGAGTCTCCATCGTTCTCCTTCATAGCGGAGAATTGCTCGGAATACAATTCCTCTTAGTGTGTATCTGGCCGCGTCTGTCTCGGTTTTGCACACATGGAAACTGGAGCTGCCGTGTCAGCAGGGCTCTGACCCATTCTCCGCGAGGATTCGGAGGTTCCTGGGACTCGAAGAACTAGGAGGCAAGAGTGAGAGAAAGAAGGGAAAAAGAAAAAGATCGAAAGAGCCAAGAGGAGAGAAACGCACCCCCATAACAAGTTTCTTACTCATCTTTTTCGTTCAATAACTTTCCATCCAAGATGGCCACCGCGGTCGTTCCTCATTGGCTGGGGGTGAGGTGGTCGCCACGAAGCTCTACGCCACGCTATATTGTACGATGCCTGAGGGGGAAAAAGGGGATGCGCGGGCGAGCAGGGAGCAAACGAAAGAGAGAAAGAGATGAAGATATGGATAGATAGAAATAGAGGGAGAGAGGAGAATGTATAGAAGAAGAGAAGCAACGGCCTTCAGGGAGGTTGAACGTGAAACGAAAGGGCGAGGGGAAGGTTTGGTGCGGAGAAGCAGTGACGCCATCTATCTTCCGTTGCCTTGGCTCGGCGTAACATAAGGCAAGATAAATTGCGGGATCTCCCGGGTTCTTGAACCTTTCTGGCAAATTGCATAAGAATATCCACCGGCCCCTTCCGTCCGCCTGGCCACCGACGACCGGTGGCTCCATTCACCACCCACTGCCACAACCATCACCACCACCGCCACCGACGCTGCGGCTCCAATGGAATTGGAATTAACTTGAATAAATCACCCCCAAGGGCCTGAAATGTTACGTTCTCCGACCAAAGAACCTGAAGAATAAGTACTTTCAAACTGGAACGAGAGAGAAAGGGCTCAAGTTTTCGTTTGTAATGACGTGGTATGCGTAGTTATCTTACGGGATTGCTCGGGCCATGGTGCTCAAGATGTTCAACTTGAAAACGAACAGGCTGTAGGAAAACTCTAATGTCTGCAAAGATAGGCTAATGCTCACCGAGTCTGTTTTATTCATGGCCAAAGTATCAAAGAGCTATTTGACCTCGTCAACGAGTATATTGACGTTATGATTGGTCCCGTTTCATCCATTTCCACTAATTAACCAATCATCCCCACAATTAAGACCGGAATACGAAGTCGGAGAGTCCCGAAGAGAAAAATTGTCAAAAGTTGTCTCTCCGGAAGGTCTGGAATGTAGACAACGAAAAAAAAGACAGAATGCCATAAAACAAGCCGGGCAATTGGGACAGCAGAGAGAAGGTCCGCGAAATCGCGGAAACACGATCGAATCGATTACCCCTGCGTGGTAACGGAATGAGAAGGAAGGGGGGCGGCGCGAGCGCGAGGAAACGAAGGGAGGACGAGGCTTCGAAACTGGGTGCGTTGCACGAGGTCAGTAAATCCGAAACCGAGCTTTACGATTTGTTTACCCCGGTTAACTGGGTGATGGAGCCTGGTTATATAGCCGTAGGTATGCGAAGAGCCATGTGATCATGGCCATAAACGCGGCTGTTATGCGCTCGTAAACTCCGGGGCAAGGGGAGTGTAGAATAAATATCACTGTATATGTATTTCTCTCCCTTTCTCTCTCACACTCTTTTTCTCTTTCGCAGTAAATGCCAGTCCGAATGTGCGTGTATGTGTGGTTAAACGTTGTGTGGGGAAAACTATATCTCGCTCGCACTTACGGTCGAGGCTATAGGATCGTAAAACTCTTGCTTTACGATTGCCGGCTATCGCTTGCGGTGCCGCCACCACGTGGCATTCTCGCCAAACTCGTCTGACTGCTCTACCAACTCCTTTGCTAAGCTCCACGTGCTTTCGGTCTTGGAACTCTGAGGGCGTGAGCATAAAATTTGTGATTTTTTAATAGTGCCAAATTATTCCGAGTGCGTCGATAATAATTGATGCTCGCGAGTAACGACGTTCGTTCGAAACGATTAAAAATTCGACTAATTCATGGGTACGGAGGGCATGAGATAAATTTACTTCGCGAGATTAGTAAAAACTCCGGAGCTGTTTTTATAAACGTGAGCTGTTGGAATAACCAATTGGCGAATAATCAAGAGTTAATCAACTTGTCAAAGTGAGTGTGAAGTCAATTGGGCACGCAGAGGAAAAGTTGAAGATTGTGCAAAGACTTCCGAGTAGAGGGGAGGAGCAATTTTCGAAAAGATTCTCGAATTTTCCTCGAGGCGATGCTGGTCCCGCTGAAACGCAGAGGTCAGGGACCACATTTGCGTGAATTATCGCGTGCCTCGAGAATCAAGAGCCCGCGAACTGCGAGTGTAAAGCGCGTGGGCGTTCTGACGCGTTACTAATTTTAGTCTAGCCGGGGTAAAATCTGATTAAGATCTAGGGGCGATCTATTCTGGTTGCCAGACATCCCGGAGCATCGTCTTCGAAGTGATTCGCTCATAGGCAGTAAAAAGAAGCAATTTAATGTCAGAAGGGCGTAAACGGGTCCATTTTTAGGAGTCGAATCGAGTTGCGCAGTATTTCAAAGAGAATCGGCAAGTCCGAAGGGGAGTTGGTGAGATTGAATGAAGGTTCGAAAGTGATGAAATAAATATCAATCGTTCGGTCGGCCACTGTGTTATCGACATTGAGAATCAGCTGTTGCAAACGTCACTCGTTTGTATCGGTTACGTCACGCTTCTCTTGCTCGTGTCCATGCGCCTTTGTGTGAGTGCGTATATAGGACAGGAATTATGACGTCAGCATTGTTTCAGCTGCGAATGCGAAGGAGAGAAAGAGAAGCCATGAGCTATGACGCAACTCGGTAGAGAACGCTGGATTGCCAGCCATGCTGAGTTTATGTTCATACACACAAACTGGCACTCACACACAAGACACAATCTCTCTACTTTACGCCACGTGTTGGCGAGAGGGGAGATAGGGGAAGGAAGAAAAGGGAGCCATTATAGAAGGGGCGCGACTAGGCTGAATCCTCCCTCCACCGACCGTCCCACCGAGGGAACAGCTGTCAGCTGCTTCGAGTTAGGGGACCCACCCTCCAATCTTTCTCTCTCTCTTCTCTTTCACTTCTATATATACTCTTTCCATCACTTTGTATCGTTCCTTCTCGCTCTCTCGCTCCTTCTCTTTCCATCCTTCTCTCTCTCTCTCTCTCTCTCTCTCTCGTTCGCCTCTCCTCTTTCGCTCTTATTCTTTCTCTCTTTCACTTTAAAAGCCTCTGGGTCGCCCTTCGACCGCGCGCGGCCCTTCTCTTCGCCACACCAGCCAAAAGCCGAGCCAACACACTCTCATACACACATTTACATTTACACTCACACATATTGGCATGTATATTTGTACATAGACCCGAAATTCAGCCGCCACAGAGCGAGATAGCTTCCAGTGCCTGAAAACCAACCACCCCCAATGTTAAAATATTCCGGTGGGCGAGCCACGGCAGCGCGCCGCTAGCGCTCCGCACGGGAATAGCCCGGACGAGAGTTATGGCCGACTCCGAGACTCAAATAACTCTTTAATCCGCGGGCGCGTGTACACTCACACAAATATCTCGCACTCTCTCTCTCTTTCTCTCCGTTTCCCTGGTACTTCCCTCTCCTTTTACCTTTTCTTCTCTACGTCTTTCCTCCATCTCGCTTTATCCTGTTTAACCGCGTCGCGAGATTCCTTGAAGTTGTCACACGCTCATTTCAGGCATATCGTCGAGGGAACCAAGTCTTTTCGACCAGCGGGTAACGCGGGTCATGATTCCAATAAAAAATACGTCGAATCGCGCTCTTCCTAAATTTTTGGCCTATAAAATGATTTTTTTTCGACAAATCGCCTTCGCGTATGGCCACAAAAATGTTTTATTTTGTTCATTTATTACCGAAATCGAAATTTTTTCACTTTTGGAAATTTTCGGCCACGCGAATAGAAGTGAAAATCGTGGACTCGAATAAATTATCTTGTAAAAAAAAGCCCGTAATATAATACGACATACCGGGATGTACATTTCTTTTTTTAGCCGCTCGTTTGGGAAAACACACGCGTGTGACCGTATACGCGCATGGCACGCAAATGAAATATCGCTTGGGAGAAGCACGTCCTTCTTTTCATCGGGAATCTTGCTCGCGTGTGCTTATATATCGGTATAGTATGTCAGAGTCGATAAAAACACGAGTTTCTGCGCGGCGCCGCAAAGATAAATCGCGCCCTTTCTCCCCTCCGCGCTACTAATTTGCTCCTCTCGTGCGAGAACCTTGCGGATATCCATTATTAGGTAATCTGCACGAGAACTTTCAACACACGACATAAATGCATACACACAGTCGTCCACGTGGACATGCGATCGTGGATTCGGTTGATTCGTCATTCAAAAGTCTCTCTAAATTTGCGCAACGACCGCGTTTCATTGCGGGGAGAATATTTTTTGGTGCTCCTACCGATCAAAGTGTCTCAAGTCATTCTCGTCTGCATTTTGCGGAGTTTCGTGACTCCACAGAGACAGCAGTGACAAAGTTTGAGTTAACAATTCTCTTTGAGAATACATGAGTACGAAAAAAATACTGGAACGCAAAAATAAAAGTTGCGATTCATTGGAACAAGTACAAAGTATTGATCCCTTGAAATATGGCTCTCGGGGAAAAAAAGTTTGAAAAGTACGTAGATTTGGTCTCTACTCCATTCATCGTTATTATACCAGCAGCGCGTATTTCCCCTCGAGTTTCTCTACGAGCATGAGAGCAACGTTTTTTTCCTCCCCTGCGCTGGCTCGGAAGCTCCAACGTAAAAGAAGGCATTCTCCAAGGCCGGACCGATTGACTGTGTAATTTTACGAGAGAATAAATCCCTGGAAACTGGCAAAGAAGTCACGCCGTACCGTTAGGTCTTTTCGGACGGTGGTCAAAAAAAGGTCGAACGATCTTTTATTGCCTCTGCATTCGGAGTACGTCGAACCTTGCTGAGTTAAATACAAAACGTTCGGGGGCTAGTGTGACTAAAAAAAAAACGCATTGCCATAAGGTGGATCGGTTTTTCATCCAGTCGAGATCGGACGCTCGTGTCGCGAGTTGGAAACATCGTCGCGACGACGAAATAGCTCGCTTTAGAACCAGAAAACGGCCGAACGGAAATTTTCAACGTTTTCTCGCGGACTCCGGCGCTCGTATTCGCGACGTTAAACGCACGTGATCATTCGCGAAGGTCATTCTCGATATACCGCGCGGTCCATACGCACGATTAGTTGCAAAAGTTCACTATAAAAATACCTACGGATTCCTCTTTTTTAGCAACGTGTACAAACTCCAGGGAAGACACAACTGCGAGGAAGATAGAGAGACCACAGTCGGTCAAACGGGGGCTATAAATTCTGCTCCCGAGAGCTTTTCGAGAAAGGTAAATAAAAAACGACCAACACGGTAGGGAAGCCAGCGAGAAAGAGAGAGAGAGAGAGAGAGAGAGAGAGAGGGAGCCAAGGCTCATGCGTCGTAGTAGAAACGCGAGAAAGCAAAAAAAAAAAACATATGGAAGATGCGAACGGGCAATGGTGGAGCGAAACTAAAAAAAAATCTCCATCATCCTGTTATAAAAGCAAGGACGGTTTTACCACAAGCCCGCACCAATGACAAATCCTCCGTGTGGTGAAAAATGTGCAATATATTTCGAAAACGAGCGCCTTGAGGTTTCGGTCGATCGTGATTTTTCTCTCAGATTCTTCCGGAAGTTTCATTGCGGATTTGGACGAAACGAGCTCCGATTTTTCTGACTTTTGCTACGAATAATTACCTCGTTACGCCACATTTTCGTTTTTAGTCTCCGTTGATGGCGAATCACAGAGAGGAAAGGAGTAACAAATGCTGGAAGAAGGAGAAGGCGACGAGAGAGGAAAGAAACTGGCAAGAAAAAGCAACGAGGGAGTTTGAAACAATGCGCGTCGCGTCGAAGAATGCGGTCCGTCGGGAGCTCGCCATGGACTCTAGAAAGCCCTCGCGTCAACCGGCGTCTTCGGTACGAATCTCGTGTGCAACACAAAACTCTCTCACCCACACACACACTCATACTCAGCAATTGGTCGCTAGCACTGCTAAAGTAACTAAAAGCCGGAGAGAAGCGACGAAGAGAATCCGATGGAAACAAAGCATAAGGAAGAAGAAAGATGCGATAGCAAGAAATCTTGGAAGCATGCGTGTACGCGAATGCGAAGCAAACCTTCGACAAATACAAGGGGTTCGTCGGTAAATTTACGATTTTCTCCATCCCATTGCGTCATTTATTCTCACCTGTTTTACCAATCTTTTATTTCCATCCACCCTTCCATTTTCTCGGATTTCATCGCAAGAGCGATCGCCTCGCACGATTTATTTGCCAATGTCATCGTAGAATCGATTCTCAAAGGGTCTCTCCTCTATTATTAAATCAAAGTCAACTATTTTCAAGCTTCCAATAATTCCTAATTAAACTTCCCACCGAATACCAACGAGCCACGAACCTGAAAAACGTCGGAACATGCTGATTCACCTCCGAACTACAAAAACTGTAACATCAGCTGTTGTTTTTTCTAATTGATCACCGCTGCTGGCCATAGGAATCTCTGAAGGCATGGGTGTGTTTTAACGAACGCGTTAAAGTGTCGCTGCTGTAACGCTTCCAATAAGAAATAGACGTAATCGAAACGATGTCGTCATAAAAAAAAAAAAAATGACTCGAAACAAGTGAGCGCGCGGTTTGAATCGCGAGACCCTTGGAGAGCATCGACGAGCATTTTGCCGAAGCAAAGACTGCTGGATATTCGAGGCATTCGATATGGAATGATTTATTTTTCAAACGATTCGGAAAGACTGGAAATGGCAGAAAATCTCAGGCCTCGAACTTACATCGTGGGAAAATATTATTTCGAACGATCTCAGACATGTTCGATTTTGAATTAAATTCGAAAAAGCCCCCGAAGTTCAAGCTCGTACTTGGGAACGATGATCGAGTAATATAGAGAGCCAAGAAACAAATTTTCAAGCGAGTGATCAGCTTCGCTGAATGAGCGATTTGAGTTGACACGAAATGCTCCATATAAATTTTCAAGTAGAAATGCGTGCGTGCTGCTCGCAGGGCGAATAAAGTGTCGAGTTTATTACGAAAAAAAGGATGGCTCAAAAAAAAAAGTTTCTTAATTAATATCTCAATTGCCGGTCGATGGCGCGCGTCCCGAGATAAAGACATCGTCGTTGCTCATAGAACTACAACACACTCCCACGTATATATACAGTATTAGTATCAGGAGACTCTCGTATATCATCACGCCATGTAATTCCACAGTTGTAAAACAAAATATATATGAAGTGTATACAGACACATTAATACATTCATGTGTATGATATAAATATATACATTTGCATGTAGATTTGGTGCCACGCGAAAGACAAAGATAAAGATATCTCTTCTCGGGCAACTCGCGAGCTCTTGCCATCGATATACTGGACCTTCTCCCAGGGAGCAAACGTTATCGATATAATTGCAAGATACACCTTGATTTATAGCGCCTCACTACTTCTTGCTCGAGCTCACTGTTTTATTACCAACGTGAATGTATCTGTCATCTTTTTTCTTTTGCATATTTATACCGATCGACTTGAGTGGTGGTTCGTCTTTGGCATTCCGTTGATAAATCATCAGCTTTTCGACAATTTTCGCCAGGGAAGCAATAACTCCGTTTGTTCATTTGGTTTGTTAATTCGTTTTCTGACCATTTATGAATAATCGCGTACGTTATTGAGGTTGAGCTAATGTTTGGTCAATTTGATGAGAAACTCTACGCGGTTCACAGGATTCTGGTCTTCTCGATTTTTCCTCTACGGGCTAATAAATTTACATTGCCACTAGATATATCGACTTGGATGCCATTTTCTTTCGTCTGCACGTCATCAGCAGGGACTCGGATCCTTTGGTGAAAAATATTCGTGCTTTACAAGCTAATATACAATTTTTCTTTTCCCCCTAACTGTAGTACGTTTTTATTCCACCTGGCTAAGAGATATAGAATTTAGCGGGAGCGTGCTAATGTCACCCCCGCAAGTTTCTTTCGGTTTTCAGAGATAAGAAGCCCGTTCGGAGGTTCCCATCCTCCTCGGGACGTTGTCTTGTTGATTTATCGTCGCGATTTTTATTATTCGCGTATACCACTCTCTCCCCCTTTGGGTTTCTTACTCGTCGGCAATTCTTTACTCGCTCCGCCCGCTTGCTTTGAATTTCTTATTCTGCTTTTCTTCGCGTTTTTCCTTCCACTTGTTCGAATGTTGATTTTGCTAGTTTCTGGTTAAACTAACGCTCCGCAAATGAGGAGAGAGCTGGAGTAGTTTTCTTTGGTCCACGCGAAACATCCAAGGAAAACGAAAATGCGACAACGACGAGGACAACAAGGAAGAAGATCGAATACAGGCGCCAAGCATCTTTTTCTTTCGTCAATGTCCCACACACACACAGAATTCCAATGCGAAACTTTCCCTCGCCAGAAAAAAAAAAACAAACAAACAGCCATGGAGGATCGAAGTAAAACGCGTCTCCTCACTTCATTTCCTCTCCCTCTCCGCCGTCGTATACACACGCTATAACGCTTCTGGGGCTGACTCCCAAGGGGCTTTCCCAGGGAGCACCGAAGAGAGGGGATGCTGAACGTCGAGGGAAATTCACAAAGAAAACTATCGCCACTGCTCGTTCTTGATATAGCTTATCGAGAGAAATTCTCTCTTGCTCCAAGAGCTCGTGAGACGAACAACTCGACGGAAAAGTTCGTTGATTGGTGGGGTACGTAAATTACCCTCCTGAAACGTTGCTTCCAAAGAAGATAATAATATCAAGCTATATACATAGCTAGATCTACGGTAAAAACCTTGCTCCAAGATTTATAAACCTTGATCGTGCCGCTGGAAAAGTTACGACTTTTCGAACTACACGACAGGGCTATCGAATAGTACAAAAGTTATTTAGCGCTTCATTCCTACGAATTGAAACAGTTCTTCAAACTAAAATAAAGAAACTTTATCAATTATCGGCAATTAATTACTGGAAAAAAATAATTCTGGCTAATGAAATGCTCAAAAAAATCTCGATATCCCATTTGAACGTGTGCGAACGTAAAAAGGCTTATCGGCATGAAAAATAGCTCGGGCGGTCAAAGAGCGTGCAGAGTAAACTCAAAGGGTCAAATCGCACGATGAGATTGGCGTGAAAAGTGAAAAGAAATGACAGGCGTTATGAAAAATGTCTCGAAATGTCACTATTTACGTGAGCGAGGCGAATAAATATTGCGGCGGTAAATAATCATAGCGTTTTCACTAATTGTCAAGCGTGCAGTTTTGTCGCGCGTTTTTTTTTAAACTCCCGCTCATCTCCGGCGAACGCGAATGTTATAGTTGTATGACACGAACTCGAGCACCTTTGTTCTGACAAAATATTGGAGCAGAACGTGTGTATGTACATTTTTTGTTGACACGTGTGTTGGGGATATTTGTGTGAGTTGGCGATTGTTTTTGCGTTGCCGGTCTGCAATTACTGTTGTTGCACATGTTACCTATATATTTTGTAATATATAGCTATGTAATACGTTTATTACGTACATCGTAATATCCTGGCTCGTGTACGAGGAACACACATCGTCCCAACGAAACTTGCACGCGTACACATTGTTACACATTGTTACACACGCGTGTATAGATATTTACGTAGTACGTGGTAGCTCACCAGGCGAACTGGCCGGAGAATTATGACGCCACACAATTAGCAGTTCGTGTGAGAGAGATCGATCGCCGCCCTGAACATACATCAGCCCGGTAATGTAGCAGGGACTCGCGCGCGTTTCACTCACCCTATGTGTGGATAAGTTTATATGTACATACATTTAATGTGTATACGTACGTATTCGTGGCATCCCTCAGTAATGCACTCTCGCACTCGTGCGTTCTCCCATTTTACGCCGATTTGCTAAATCTCGCGGTTCTCTCTGTCCGCCACATTCTCTTTATTGGGCCTTTCATCTTTCTCTGTCTCTCGCTCTCTCTCTCTCTCTCTCTCTCTCTATTATATTCTTTATCGCGTGTACTATCAGCTTCTCGAATCTCGTTCTCGCAATCGTCTCCCCGGTGGATTATGAATTTTCATTTATACTCAAATCGTTATTTATGGGATTGGCCGAAATTCCTCGGTGAGTGCACTCCGAAAATTGCATCAAAAGTTCCGGGCGGAGGGGAAGGGACATTGCTAAATATTTTTCCACGATGTTATGGCCAAACTCATTAACTTTGTCTAATTCCATGAAAATTCATTGATATTTCAGTGATAATTGACTAATTAATTATCTTTACCTGGTTTGCTGACGAAGATTCGGTCTTCGACGGATGCGTGGCAAAAAATTCCATATTCATCCATGATTTTGTTGGTTTAACAAGGAAACAACACCATCGAGAAAAAACACTGATTTCCAGACCCCGCGAGCTTCCGTCTAAGTCGTATTCTCTTTTTTTTTATGTTTCTTCCTTTTTTTGGGTACAAGACCGACCTGACGGTGCAGATATATAATGCGAGATTCAACGCAGTTTGCCGGGCTATAAAACGGCCATACGAGATGAGAATTCTCGTCGGGATCTCGGTGACTATCTCTTCACGTGGTCGCGCGTGCCGCCACCTACTCCACCGGTCTCTCTGGCTCTAAGTTACGAGGCGTTTATGAGCCATAAGCGATTCCACCTCGTGGATACCGGAGGATAGAGTTACCTCGGTGAGCACGCGCTTTCAAGACCCTTTCTCTTTCTCTCTTACACACATAGACACCAACACAGATATAAACACAAGCTCGAGGTAGGAGAGTCACTTTATTTCGCTGGCGGGACTTTATTCATTCATCCTCCCTTATTTTCTCCCTTTTTTCTCGAGCGAGCGCGTTTACTCACGGCGAGTGATGTAAAGTGCCACAAATTCTTCAATTTCCGGGACTTTTTTCCACGTGGAATCTTCAGGGAACTTGCCAATGAGTTGGAAACTTATGCAGTGAAAAGTTTGCTGTTTTTTCTGTTTTACGATTTGAACTTTAGGAATGCAATTCTCGTCTTGGACTCGTTAACTCTTCTCGATCCTTGGCAATTGACTAGAATGGAATTTTAAATAAAAAATAAATATTGCTCGTTGCCCGAATTATATAGAAAGTCAAAAGGATCAGCGCTCAATATTTACTATGGCGTCTTGGCACTGACACTCTCGTAGTTTTCAAACTCTACCGGGAGTCCTGTCCGCCACAGTTCGGCCTCTATAAACTCCCGTGCTTGTACTCCGACAACGCACGAACCACTTGTGAGAAGATCCTTCCTCGTTCGTCCAGTTGTATGCTCGTGTGTTTCATCGACGGGGGGCTAAAATAGGGGTTGGGCTTAGAGGGGTTGCGTTCGTTTGAGGGGTGGGGCTTGATCCTATAGACCGAGGGTTAAATCCTAGCACCCTTGCTTGTTCTTACAAAGAGGAACCCCAAAAACTCGCGTGTGCGTGTGTCCATGGGTGGCGAAGGCTGAGGAAAAATATTCTCTGATCCGCGCCCTGCAGCTGAACGAAGACAGACTTTGAAATGAATAGGAAAGTTCTTCTATATCGCTTGCTATCGCTTTTCGATGCTGCGGACTGAATTGGATTGGAGCCTTTTTTCATGTGTGTATATTTGCTTGTAGATGCAAGATGGATGGCATTTTATTAATACGTTCTCGAATCGATAGAGGTGAAATTTGTCGTAAACGTTTTTTTTGCGTATATCACCCAAGGGGATTGAAAACGACGTCGGAGCATGAGCTATGGCGATGGTTATTGATTAGAATATTTCATTATTTCTTCCAGTGAAGAAACCTTATCGTGAAAAAACGAAAATAAATCAAATTTGGATTTTTCATTGATAAAATTAAGAAATTCCGAATTTTTATAGTTTTCTATGCGGTCGGTGGCTGAGGATATAAATTTGCGCTATATGAACGAAATTTTTTATGCAAACTCATCGTCTTTTAATGTTTTATGGTGTTTGCCAGGAATTAACGTTTTTTTTCGACTTATTAGGGAAATTTTTACGAGCATATGATTCGCTCCTCGATTTTTCGGGAAAGCCATACTTTGGTGTGCTCATCAAAACAATTTAGGGCTGAGCTCCGATGTTTTGAAACTCTGACTGGTCTCGCTCGCGTCAAGCCTCCCCCGTTGACGCCGCTGGGTTATGGCTCTGTGAAGACGTGACAGAGGGCTGGAAATATGAGATCGAAAAAAAATGCGTGACACAATGGGCTCGCTCCGGGACGTGCGAGCCAATGAACGCCAAGTTCGTTTTCCTCTGACGTTAGGAATATCATTTGACCTTCGCCTCTAATATTTCATAGGGAGCTGGTGCACGAATGGAGTCGTGCTTTCACGGCTCGACGAATAGTTATTGACGAAGTTAAGAGTTTTTATACATGAAGAGACCCCGGAGAATGACGAATGGATTCTGTTCCTTTTTTTACGTTAATTTCTCGACCCCGGACCGATTGTCCTATCAGGACGTCACGAGCGCTAAAAAATACATTCCCTTTTTCCATACAATGACAACGAAGGGTAGATTATTTTTGAGGATAGAGCTCCGATCCTTGAAATCGTCAAAAACATCGATCCTCATGAACAAACCTCAATTTGCATGAGTAATCAGAAGGAAGTGTCTGTTCTGCTGGCGACAAGATAGATGCGGCTGTTCCTTGTTCTCTCGCGTTCGCCCGGAGCGAGTCGTGACGGAGAATAATTTCGAATTATAGTGAAAGGTGTGTGGTGGGTAAAACTCTCGAAGGATTTAGATCCGCCCAAAAAACTGACAAATAACAATAAGTTTGTTTGGTATGAAAATTTGAAGCGACATGTTCGCATGTAAATAAAAACATTTTTCGTACCGGATGCTGTGCGAGCGTGACGTGTGAGAGTAAATAATTTATAGCTCTCGGAATTACCGTCCTCAGAAGGAAGCTCCACCGTTTTTTATTCTTGTCGACGAGATCGAATGAAGGGACGATGGGCTAGGATGCTCGGGTTATTCATACACCAGTTAAGTTTATACTCGGAAACGATGCCGAGAGGTATATGGACCAACAAACACCAAAGCCCGGTGTCCCTGGGTGCGTTACTCGGGCCCTTGATTGGCTCTATTACAATTACATTATTCCGCGTATGGTCTCGCATCGGATTCTCTCACTTGCCGTACAACAGGATCCACGCGGTGTAATGTTGCTCGTACTAACGAGGAAGATACCAGTAGTATATTAACTACGTGGCAACGTAGAATGGCAAGAGAACACTGGCGCGAAATGAAGAGACAGAGAGACTGCGAAGACCTACGAGGATAATCCCTGAGTTGTATAAGGCCTCGGTATCACGTTGGCTCGCGCGGATCGCGAGCCTGGTCACACAAGGGCGCGAAGGAACGAAGGTGAGTATATGTATATGAATTGGTGCATACCAAAACCGTCGCATTGGAGCAGCGAGAGCGAGGGAGAGACGACGGTTTAGGTAAAGAGAAGGATAATCATCGCCATCTGACCTCTCGGACCGGGATAGACGATGATTCGTTGGGCCCAGGCAGAGAGAGACGGAAAAAGGAAGAGATATAATAATGGGGGTTGGTAATATGGCGGTAGTGAACTACGCAACGGAGCACTCTCGTCACACACTCATCGCATCCGCAGGGTTCGTTAGGTTTCCACGTGTGTATAAGTCGGTGCAGCACAGTACGCTGTCCAACCAGGAAATGTAGAGCGAGAGCAAGCCAGGAAAATGGGGTGTCCACCCTCGCGATATAAACGTGCCAACATACAGCAAACTCGCCACGAGCGTGGAGAGGAAAGCATTTGCCAGAGAGATATAGAGAGTGAGAGATAGAGATAGTGCGATGTGAAGTACGCCAGGCTCTCGTGATAAACGACGTCACCCCAGTTGGCTGGCATCGCTACGCTAGATGCATAACTGTCATCACTAGTCTAAACTAGATCAGCCGTGACACAGCTTCTCATCCGTACACTCGAGTTAGCGACTCTTCCTCTGTCTCGTACTTTTTTTTCTCTCTTTACATGCGAATCCGTCTCGTGTGCGAGAAAATGAAGTACGAAATTAGTTGAATTCATTTTTGAGCAATCTTGCCTTGTTTCAAATGACTTGACGTTGACGCGATCAAATTTAGTTAAAGTCTCAATTATTATGATCCATTTTCGACATTTTATGTCTGCCCATGGTCGGTGTGGAACGAACCATGCATTGTGGATCCTACGACACGAAGTTTCGTTGGAGAATGGGAAAACGATATAGGCTCGATAACGCGAGAGTGTAAGGGTTGAAATGGCGAATATACGGGGTGAGAATCACACGGAAATAGCAACGAGTGGCCGAGTGGCTTGTTCGTTCATTGCAGCCTCGGAGCAGGGCGGAGTAAGGGCTTTGGAAGTGTGAGAGGTTTGCAGGAGGATACGATTCATAAAGCAGCAATTACCCAACCAGCAACCCGCTTCCGGGGCATAGCAGAGAACTCAGTCTCGCGGCCTTGAACACGCGTCTCTCTGTTCCTCGTTGCTTTGCGGAAACTCATTGGTTCTCGTTCGTTAATGGGGTCTGCAACGATTGCTATGGAGGTTCAAGGACACCCTCCAAATTCTTCGATACAAAAGTCGAGCAAAAAGTTTAAACTTTTATGGAACTTTCTTGGTACAGAGTTTCCTTCCATCGGCGTTGTCTAAAAGTGAGAATTCGCAAAATTGACTGAATAATTTATAATTTAATAAACAAATTCATTTCTCGAATGTTCGGTTCGTTTAATACGAAATTTGGTTCTGAATAGTGTGCAAAAACATTTTACATATCGTCGAGCGCATCACTTTAGTTCACTCTCACCGGAGGTCAAGGGTCATCTCGCGAATCGATCGGGAAGCACTGAAATTACTCGGGCAACCAACTCTCGCCAGATATTATCGGTTCACCGTGTGAAGTAACCGCACATGCACTTTGCTCTCCCACACGCAAGTTTTATTTTTTCGTATCCTCATCGCTTCCCCCATGGATCACGTTCGTAACAAGAGTCCGAGGTTCATTTCCAACTCGCCTTTTTCTCTGCGTCGACCGCGAAGTATTACGTGAGGAGTTTGGGGGAAACGCGAATGCATGGATGATGAGCACGATCGTATATGAATTCTGTGGTGAATATTATTTCGACTTTCGGACATCGATTGTGAATTTAAAGATGAAAATATGAAGCGAAAAGTTTATCGGCTTACAGGCTTTTTCATCGGCGAATGAAATATTTAGGAAAGACAGCTTTGTGATGAATGCATGAGCATCGAACATCGACAGTAAATAACGCTTTGGAACTTGGCAACATTCGCAACAATTCTCAATTCGTCGTTTAATTATGTTGGACGATGTTGATGAATACCAATCGGATGTAGGTTTGGAGAACGTGAGCAAGAGGGAGCGAGGTTGCGGGACGCGAGTATACAGACGATATTGACATTTCGGCAGGAAGTGCGCTTGATATACGGTTGTGCAATTTATCGAATGATAAATTCCGTCTAGATAGGATCGAGTCAGCCGCGGCTAGATTAAACGACAATTCCTTCTCTCGGATTCCAGTGGTTTTCTCTGTCCGCGTGTAGAAGGATAAGAGAGAGGGAGAGAGTGAAGCAAAAGTCTCGGGCGAGTTTCACCCCCTGCCCTCGGCAAAACTACGAAGTACGACGATTTCTCCGCCCAAGGTTTCTCGCTCTTTCTCCCGGGAAATTAAATATAGGGTCAAATTGCAGTTGTGGCGAAAGATATAGAACTTTTCTCTCTTTTCTCGCTTCGATATCTGCTTCTCCCTTTTTTTTCCTTTCCCTTCTCCTCCTTTTCCTCATTCTTTTTTTCCGCTAGTCCACAGAAGCTCTTCGAGCTCCATTCCTCGCGGCATTTTCTCTCTTCGTTTTCTCGTCGTCACGGAAACCCTCGAGGCGTGTACAAAAAGCCCACAATTTTGCTTCGTGTACACACAAATACATTCGCACACTCAGAAGGCCCTTATCTATCCCACCGCAGACACTTCTTTGCCCCTCAGCCAGCACCCTCTGCTTCTTATTCTCAGCACCCCATCTCTCTCGCCAAACACCCACTATTCTCTCCTCCCACTTGTATCTGTGCATGAAAGTCACTCCTGCTCGGTCGACCCTCGAAAAATCATACTTTTCTTCCACCCCCCATCCTCCATGGCTCGCATATATTCAAGGACCGTCACGCACAAACGCTATTTCGAAAAGATTCTCGGTTATTTATTTTTTTTCCTATAGTTATATCTCGTCGGATGATCGACGAGTGTGTAATTAAAAGACTCGTTTACCGATGAATCAACAACGCAAGCGTCATCTTAAGATCGCATCAATGAAATTGACTTTCACAAAGGCCGCAGACCATTTTTCAAAAGCTCCAAACGTTGATTCATTAAATGACTCTTATCCTGTCGATTGCGGTTGTGCAACTAATCGCTAACGTAAATTCTACAGATTCGAAATAAAAGGGATTCCGCCAGGGACATGATTCGGTTAATTTAAAGCATTTGCCCAACGTATGAAGTAACACTCTGAATAACTGTATAACCGTCGGTCTTTAATTGAATATGCATTAGCACAGTGAAGTAATTCTGGAAAGAGCTCGGCCCAGCTATTCCCTTTTAGCTTCTTCAAACATATAAACCCTCTGCTCCGTTTGTATGTGTGCGCAGGGAAGAAGGAAGAAGATCCTCTGGGTGGTATGTACGACCACTAAGAACGTATACTCATTCACAAGGTGGTATCTCTCGTGTGGCTGGCTGTATAACCTGATTAAAAGGAAACGAGCCTGAAGTGCAGAACGCCGGGTGGGGTGATAAAAACAGGTTGGGCTACTGCGACGCGCGTAATTACCGTGTTCAACGGGAAACGTTTTCTACGCAGCGTCACACGTGAGTTGGGCGATGAATCGCCTTCGACTTAATATATAGTTTAGCACGAGACTTTAGATTCATGGAAGCACAAAAAATTCAACAAGTTCATTACAGTTTTTTTTTTCAACGGTTCGTCGTCAAACATTCTTGAAGTATTAACTGACGAACAAAATTTTCAGAATCGTTTAAATATTGTCGTTTCTTTTTAATTAAGCGACAAGCAGTGGCGACTGTCAATGAATTTTTCTCCGATCGTTTCCAGTTCTTGAGAGCTTTCGATTACGATTCCATTATTTTCCACCATATTTTGAGGGTCCTGAAATTTTTAGGAACCTCCTGCTCCCATAACAGCTGCGAACCCTTCTCTCTCATTACTGAAAATCGAGGGAGTAAAATAAAGAACGACAGAGCAGTCGACAAGTCCCTTGGTCCCTCCCGTTCGTTTCAGGATTTAATTGCAACGACGTCTTTGGGGAGTTACCTTCGGCACCAATACTGGAGCAGACTTAGGAGACTTTTGCGGCGAGACAGAAGCGTACATGGAGATTCATTCTCATTTCTTATTTTCGTTTCTTCGTGCAGCAATCCTTCTCTCCCGAAGAGCCTTCTATTTTTTTAAAACCCCACTTTTTCCTCGAGCAGCCTCACCGTAAGTCACGGAGCACTTAACTATTTTGGTGCAAATTCATCGGGACATAAAACCATTATACGAGACCCTTGGGAAACGAAAAACAACGGCAGGGACAATATGTTCCACTCAGGATTGCATTTTCTCGACTTTACGCATTCCAAATGCGAAGTACTTTTAAGCGTAAGTGAAAAACTTGAGTACTCGTTTAAAAAGACTCTCGAAAATGCGTGCTTTCATTTTAAAATCCAAAAAAAAAACGATGCCTCGGGATTTCCAACAATTAATTGCCGATCAAATGACAAGCAGAGACTCCAAATGCATTTTTATGCATCGAGTTCACTACAGAAGATTTATTCGAGCCTGAAGTTGCACCCGGGAGCTGGATGTTGTTGGGAAATGCGATGGAGTTTGCAGCCAAAGTCACGTAGGAAAAGAAAGTCTGACATTTCATCCATTTCTTCAGATACAATCGCCGTCGTCTTTTTTATACTCATAACACGTGCGAAGAAGCGAGAGGCTTGAAAATTACGTGTTCGTGAGTAAAGTGGAGCTAATTTCGTGGGTTTCGCGCCCTTGGATTCCACTTGGATATGGCAATGGGATGAGAATAGAAGGGAATGGATCGAGGATGAAGGGCTCGAGCGTTGCTCGCTGCTTGTAGTATTCCCTGGTAGACACAGCCCCTTTGGCTTCTCTACCAACCCTTTTTGATGCGGGGGATGCGGAGGCTGAGAGGGCGTACGGGACCGAGACGTCCTGTACGAACGCTGGGGGTTGGTTGGACGAGTACGCGATCTGGCGAGAGAGAAAGAGAGAGAGAGAGAGAGAGAGAGAAAGAGAGAGAGAGAGAGAGGGAGAGAGGGTAGCAGTAACAGCAGCAGCGTGCTGCCCGCACCAGGCGCCCGTTCGCATATTTCACTGGGAATTTACGAGCTTCGATACGACAGGGAAATTGCAAGAATGGCGGAGTAATCTATCTCTCCTTGCTGGCTCCGCGAGGGAGAAAGAGATAGAAGGAGAAAGTGAGCAGGAGGGTTCTCTTCTTTTCCCAAAGCTTTTCGTCCTCTCTTTCCTTTTTCTATCATCCTCTCTTTTTTGCTCTTTCACCCTCTCGCGGGATTCGTACCATCCCACCCAAGCAACCCTCTACTTCTCTCCACTTTACCCTCTTCGCGCACAACCCACCCAGAGAGAAAAAAAAAAGAATACGTAACACACTCGAATACGACCCTCTGTACACCTCTTGCGTACATATATCTATATATATACATATGTCGCAGGAATACGAGCAGAGAAAGAAGCTTCTCCTCCATCTCCCTTATAGATAAAAGGAATTTGTCCTTTTTCGGTAGATCTTGGGGTACGCAGCAAATGCCAGAAGGCCTAATTGTGTTCTTCTTCTTCTTCTTCCACTTCTTTCGGATAACCCGCGATCTATCGCCCCTCGTTATACTATTATCCAGCATCGAAGAAAGAATATATCCTTGGCAAGATATCTCTCGAGGGTTTTTCTCGCAAGTGCCTGTGACAAAGAGTAATGAGGGTAAAAGATTAATATATCGTCAACGATCTCTCGCTCTGTTTTTCGCAACATTCGTAGAGACTAAATAACGACATGAGTACTTGTCACTTCTCTGTGAGGCTTCGATGGGAAAGATTTTCCATAAATTCTAGAATTTTCTAATTGGGGGGGGGGGGGGGGGAAATACTCGCCATATTTCACAGCAGATCCTTGAGATCCCAGGAAACTAAAACACGAATACGAGGATCGACTGGTCCAAATTCGCACCATATCATCCCGTATACTGAATATACATCGCAGACCTGTAACATGCTCTCAGTGACGTACTGCTGGTACATGACCGTTCATCAAGGTCTCCGGGGGTTGGTGTTACCCCCGAAAATCTAGCTCCGACTCTGCTACGTCTATTCGCTCTCTCTCTCCCTCGTTCTCCCTGTCTCCCTAGCATAGTACGAAAGTACCTGAAGGTTGTTAGTCCACATCAGCATCCCAGTCACCGAGAAGAATTCCTTCAACACACGTTGACTTTACAAGAAAAACCTGAATCTTTCGAGTTTGTTCGAGAATCGAAATCAACAGAGCTTACAGATTTCGTGATGGCATAAAAAATATTGGAAAAGATTTCAGGCTTTGTTGCTTTCAAAATGAAAGAAAATGTTAATTTTTTAATGCGGCGATGAATTTTTATAGTTTTACCAAATTATTCCTATGAGATCGTTCATTCACATTTCCACCCTCTCTGCTCTTCTCTTCTCAATCTCGTATACCCAACAGCCTGAACATTGAATGAAACTCTCTCGATTGAACGTGAAATCAAAAGAAAGAGAGAGGGCAAACACTCGTGGTGGTTTTACGAGCTCAAGCATATACTGTCGTGATGAATGAACATGGGTTTCGCTCAATGCCAGTCGGCTCGTTACGCTCGTCTCGCTATCAGTTCCATCCAGGCGCTCCGAAGCGTGCTGTACACTTGACTACTGTGAGCTCAAGAAAATCCCAAAGAAAGAGAGAGCGATGGAGAGAAGGGCAGCAAACGATATCGAAAGTGGTTGAATAATCGTGATGAAGCGAGAAGCTAGATCCTCCGAATGAGAAGAGTGATGTTCGGATGATAATATACGCGTGAGATTGTCACAACGTTTGAAAAGAAACAGTATCGTTGTGAAACTTCAGAGATCCACCGAAGAAACCGATGCTACATAAAAGGATATGCCACCAGTTGTTTTCTTCCTCTCACAATGATGAAATTCCCATTTATTCCTCATCGCAGACCAAAACATTGTTCTGTAACGAGCTAAAGATCGCAAAGTGCTCAATAATTCCGTCTGACAACAAAATGCATTTCCTAATTTCATTGCCACAATGGATACAATTTAGAAAAATGCATACAATGGTTTCGGAACAATCGACGATGGAAAAATGTTATTCGATCAACGACTGACCCTCCTGATCGCGATTTTCCTTGCAAAATAATTGGCAAGACATGGAAAGAGAAATTGGCAGGTGGTCAAGTGTGCGAGGACGTTTATATTATCGTAACATCAAGAGGCTGGATACCCTATCAGTGTTCGAATTGATGCAGATGAGAGAAAGAACGAGAAGAGCCTTGCAAAAATAATAAAATGTTAACGCAATGATATGTATATACCGGGAGAAAAGATAGAGAGAGTGAGAAAGTGGAGACGAGAAAGAGGATACAGACTGTTGGTTGTCTGGTTTATATATATCTATAGGTATCGGAGAGTACGAGTACCGAGAGCGCGCGCCGGGCGGCTGCCTCTCGGTTTAATTTAACACAGCAGCTGTAATCCCATCCATTACACCCGCGGTAATATACGATCGCTCGAGATTCATACTCCGTTTTTTCACTAATTAACAGACGGGACAAATCGCTCCACCGATCCCTCCTCTTTTTTCTCCTCCTGCTCCTCTGCCCCTCTCGATATAGTCCCCTAGGCAATCGCTCTGCTCCACGAGCCGCTGGTGCATCCATCCGTTATCGTACTTCGCGAAAGAACCAACCACGCGCTTTTGCTACCCCTGTTCCTACCCCTTTTCCACTTTCTCGCGCTCTACTCTCGGCCAAGGTGAAACGAGAGACAACAAAAAGGGTAGAAAATCTAAATTCCATCGAGCCATCCTGGACATATAATAAAATTATATCTGTACGAGTCTCGTTCTTCTTTTGACTCTCACCCCCAACTTAATCCTCATGATATTTTCCACAACATTTAATTCGTGAACGGAGTAATTAGGGCAATTAGTGAATTTGCCCCATAATCGTTGAGGCTTTCCAACTTTTTTTCCTCTCCTCAAATTCTCTACGAAGCTCTTCCCAATTTTGATTCTAAACGATTCTTATGGTACGAAGAAGACAACGTGCTCTCGGTATCTGTCACATGCGTATAAGATAGCTTCGAGACTAAACCCGAGTGGCATCGTCAACGACACGGTCCCAGGGATTTAATTGGATGGACGGCGTTGCAACGGTGCTTAATTAACTAATTAATTTCACGCGGTATATACGAACACGATATGATTCGACGCTGCAAGCATTGACTCGAGCAGCCCGAGAAGGATGAAGAGACCATTTTGCTTTGACTTTCCGAGTCAACGCGCTCGTTGTAAACAACTCACGAAAGTTCGTCGTGATTAATTCCTCTGATAAATCAAAGTACGCGAGATGACTTATTATTGAGGTTTATTTTTATCTCGAAATTTGTTTTCCTACTTGGGGAAAAACGCGATAAATCGTAATCGATACGTGTTTGCCATGCGAAACGTTGTTTTTCGTCCATTTTTAATTCATTATTTATGAGCGGAATTTGAAGAAGTTGTGACTTCCACAGGTCAGACTCTTTCGTCAAGAAGAAATTGTGAATCACATGGTTTTTATTTTTATGAAAAAGACATTAAAAAATGTCGAAAAATATGAGTGCCTTGTTGTACAAGATTCGCGGGTTATTATGTGTGTTTGGAGCATGAGACGTGTCACGTGCAGCACGCGTGTTACTCCCCATTGCGGGGTCTCGGTGGTTGAGACGAGGGCGTCAGTAGCAAGCCTCGACATGGAAGGGAGGTTGCGAGGAACAAGCAGCGGAGGGTCTTGGAATCGAGGGAGGAGATATAGACGGTGTGGGATGAAGAAGGGATGCGACAGGGTGTAGGCGTACGTGTGGCCACGTGGGGTGTAGAGACGAGAATGGCCAAGGGGCTTTCTGGCGTGGCTGCTCTGGCACGAGGAAAATTTGCATTTCATAAAACATATGCCACGGAAGTGGAATAAGAAAGTCGCTTGCTCAGCTCGACGGGAGCGAAAGAGAATAGAAAAAGTGGGGCGGGAATGAAAAAACAGAAGACTCGACGAAGAAGCTGCGAAGAGAAAAAGAATTGATAGGAGAAAAAAACACTCGAAGAAAGGGTGGAAAGAGAGAGGGAGAATAAAGAAAAAGATCTTTCCATCGTTCTAGTCTTGCCAGAGCAGATCGCGTACGCGCGAGGGGTATTGAAGGGCAGGCAAGGGGATTGTTCTCTCCCGAGGGAAGCTGACGGAAAGAAACTCCGATATATCACGAAAGGTGCCACTTCTTTCTTCCTCTCCATGAGAGTTCTCTTCTCTCTTTTCGTGCTTTTTTTTCTTTTCATCTTTCTGTTTTCCTATCTTTTCGACCGAGCGCGGGGTAACTCTGAGTAAAAATGGGGGATGGGCTATATAAATATGGCATGCCAAGCGAGGAACGGTTCGCGTGATGTAGTGAAACAAATCGGTAATGGCGTTTCTCTCTCTCTCTCTCTCTCTTTTCGGACTCCGTGTGTTCTGGCTTGCTCAAAGTTTTTAGTGGCTTGGCTCCAAATATTTTGGCTTCGGGGTCGGGCGCAGTGTCGGCAACGCGAGATCTCACCGCGTCCTATATGCATATAAACACATATAACCTTCTAAGTGTATGTGTGTATGCTTTTGCTCGACACCAGCTCGATTTCCGCGAGAGAATATCTCGCGTAGACGGATATATATACTTCAACGAGAATCCGAAGAGAACACAAGGTAGCGACGACGAGAGACGACTCGCGCGCGAGGAGAAAGAAAAAGAGAATCGCCCGCAAGATCAGGGATCAGGGTGTGCGTATGCAATGGCAAAAGCCAAAGTCCACATTCAATCCTTCTCTCTCACTCTTCCAATCTCCTTTGCTCCCCGTCTCCTTTTTCTTTAACGTGCTATTCTCCCTTTGCACTCTCCCAAGCGTCCCCCATGATAAAGAGAAGCTCGCGGGTCGAAAATGCAACGCGTATTCGCATGTCACGGATACCCTCAAATCTTTTGTGCAATGAACAGTCTCGCTCTTTCCTAATTATAAAAATCATCCGCATTCCCGGTAGAAATGGTAATAATTCTTTACGCGGTGTGTTTTTTGCCGAAAAGCCTGGAACGATACAGAAAAATTGGACACACCTTAAGTCCTTGCAAACTTTTTCTCCCGGCATGTTCGAAATGATGAAATTTCTATGAAAGATTTTGAAGAATATTAAATGGCCAGCAATTGGCTTGAGCTGGAAAATATTTCAGTCAAAATCGGTAAAGATAAATAATGAGAGAAAAATGAGCTTTTGAGGAAAGCTCTCATGGTTGGAGAACCAAATCCGAGCGCCTGTACAACGCCATTGGATTCCGAAAGTTGCCTGCCAAGAATAAGCTGGAAGCCTCTCCATCAAGAGTATTATTGTATGTTGGTATAACTCTCTCGCCTCTTTCTCCCGGAATGCGATATTGTCGGTGCATTCATTTTTGGCTTGAACCATTCTATCTGGTTGGTAGAGCTCCTATTTTCTCGTGTATGCTTTCGGTGTATGTATGGTCATACGTCAATGTCCGCTTTGCCTTTTCATGTCGTCTACGACAACCCCCGAGTTTTCCGCTATAAGCAGTGTTATACGTTTCCCTTATAGCTCTTGTTTGCCTTTTTTCGATGCCATCCTGTGTGCTCATTGTTCCTCTCAAGCAATCTTCCGTAGATTTATCACCAATGATAAATCTAGGGGGTGGTCCAGGGGGCAATTTTATTTCGCAAGCCAAAATCTTCCGACTCATTTTTCCACATAAGAATAATTGCTTCAAATATTTCTCAGATTACATAACACTCGTGTGTACCTTTCATCGAACAATTAAGACTGTCGACGAGTATTACGTCGCCCTGTATTCGTAGAAAAAAAAAAGAGCACCTCGATTGCTTGCCCAGCATTAGCTGCCGAGTCGCCATGGCACTTGTTAAACAAATGCCATTATTAAAAATTGTGTGGCTTCATTCGAGGCAGTAACGATGCTAAACAACTTGCATAGAGCGAAGAATTTTAATGCCACGTCATTTACCGTACATGTTATTTATACATATTTACAAATATGGAGCTCGTGTGTGTGAATATATTTATATGCATATAGATATGATAGCGTTACGACCCCTTCAATTATCAAAACATGTATGCAAAATTATGGAAATGTATTTGCGATGCGTTTACGCCCTCCCCCCTTGCTTTCGCGTGAATCATTCGTGCTCGCAATAACGAATTCGCATATGCTTTATCGTACATGTAAAACGAGTAAAAAGCCTCATTTTTCGCGTACCAACGCGCGAAAAAAACGTCGAAAGGTTTGTGGCCCGAAAGAGTTATTCGATCCTCCCCAACACAGTCTATCGCAAATATTTTTCTCTCAGAGCTTCCGGAAAATAGGCATTTTATTTCGCGTTAGGGGATGAAGCTACCAAGACAACGAAGAAATAATAGAGGCACGGAGTATATCACTGAGGTTATTTTATATTCGTCGAGCATACATTTTACGTGGCTTAATTCCTCGATTTTTCAGTTGAAAAAAAGAGCAATGGAGTTGCTCAAGAGTCTGCAATTTCCTTGATATCAAATTCATTTAGGAAAAAGTTTTTTTTTTTTTTTGACATTCGACTGTGAGTTTTCATCAATTTATTAGATTCACTGATTGATTTATGGGATTGAAGAATGTCAATCTTTTTTTCCTTTCATCTTGGTAAAAAAGTCGAAGGTTTGTGAAAAAAATGTCCCACTTTTCGTGAGTTATTTATTTGAGAATGCCAAATGCCAGCCTCTTCTCAAAGGGATAAGAAAATAAAGTTACAGTCGCTCGCGTAGCTCGCGCCATTTGCAAGCTCGAAAATCGAATTCTATATTTATACCGAGGCGTGTGAGACGACAAACACGAGAAAGAGAAGCTGCAAGTCTCACATGTGATGTACGCTCCGCTTAGCAGAGGAAGGGATTGAATAGGACACGCCTAATTCCCCGTCCCAGCTATGTAGCAATCCACAAAGTAGCGGCAACTCAAAATGGTACGAAAGTTTCCTTAAGACAATAAAGGAGACGGCCCATAAAGGATAATGAAGAAAATGAAGAGAAAGGGAAAAGTTTCTCGTTACTTTTTGTCTGTCAAGCTTGAGTAATGTTTTATCTTTTATTTTCGATTGCTTAGACTCTTTTTTTTATCTCGTTTGCCATTCGATCTCGTCGTCTGTATGAATACAAGCGGTACGGAGGAAAATCTCTGATTTTCATTCCACAATTCTTATTCGCTTCTTGCAACTTTTTAGTTAAACATTTGGAGTAAAATTTTATTTCTTCGTTCGATTTTTTCGAATTAATGAAAAAATGATGATTTTGTGATTTTCGTGGAACGAGAATCAGATCAATCTCCCGGAAACTAATTCTCGACTAGTCCAAATGTGTCAGGGTTGGTGAGTTTTTACTTTCCCCTTTACCCTTAAGCATTGGCTGCAACTAGAAGCCAAAAATTCGGGCAATATTTCAGGAGCATTACAAGATCGATGTACGAAGAGAGTCAATGGTACGAGAAGATTGGATGGGCTGAGTCTCACTCGAGAGAATATTTATTAACTCACGAGCTACACCTTTCGGTCAAAGTGGCTTAAAGTACGTTGCACCGAATTCGAATAGCACGAAACGCCCCTTGCGCGGTGCTCCTTCTAAATTGTACGCGTCAGCTGACGGATGGAGTTCCTTGGTGCGGATAGCAATGGTGCTATACAAATATATTTTGTATAGCGATCGAAGGGGCAAATACCGACGAAAATAGTGGCAAAAGAGAATGCGAAAGCATGGCACAGATGGTTTTTCTGATGCCTCGTTGTATTGCATATTTCTGTGGGACTTTTGAGTGAGCAGGTTAAAAATCTTGGTGTTCTTTGTGGTCTCGTTAGCTACTGAGAGCTTTGTCGTCTTTCGGTGAATTGAAACGATCCCATTAACGAGAATATTTTCGTAATCAGTGATATTCGTTCGAGGCTGCAAGTCAAGTGGATGGCGAACAATGAAATCTTTGTCGGAATGAAGAAAATGATTTTGTTGATCCAAGAAAAATCTTAGGGTTGAAAAAAATCTGGAAGGCAAGACAGCTAATTTGAGAAAAGTTTTTCTCGTACAAACAGTCTCTTGAATTTGGCTGGGTAAGTGCATAAGTAAAGGTCCATACGTGAAGAATGCTATTAATTTGGATCTTCCTGGACGCCTTGAAATCTCCTACCGCTTGGCAAGTCCCGCGCGAATTCATGCTCAGGATTTCGCTGGTATCCGACTGGCGCTTCAGACGCTCGGGAATACATCAGGCTAACTTTTGTACATGGTAAGGACAACAACACACGAGGAGTGCGAGAAAAAGATCGAAAGAGAGAAAAAGGTGAAGCAAAACGGGGGGAGATCGAGGGAGACATCCTGAGGGAAAGAAAGAGAGAGAGAGAGAGAGAGAGATAGTGGCCAAAAGATTCGATCAAGATGAAAGAAGGATGAGGGAATGAAGCGCGTAAAGGATAGAGAAAGAGAGAAGTTTCTCGATGTAGCAAGAAGTTTGGAAGGAACTGTGGGGAGTTCACGAGAGTCGGACGTCTCGGTCGTCGCGCGTTGGTCATCTCAGAGGACATACGTGAAGCTCGCGCGATCCTGGTTGGTGTAACACACGCACACATAGACACAAAAGCTAAAATCCAACGTCCGCCGACGCGACGCCGCGCCGTCGGGCTCTTGTGCCGTTTGCTGTAAAAATTCTCGTCCTCTTGCTTTCCCTTGCTCCCGCGAGCAAACCCCTACGAATGTGTCGTGGACCACTCGAGGGGCGCGCACCGGCAGCAACAGCGGCAAGAAGGCAAGTAGCTACAAGGACCCGGGCAACCATCGATCAATGTTGCCCGTCCGACGGTAAAACAATACGATGTTGCCTCCATAATTGACGGGAATCCATCATCCAGACTTTCGCGACTGATTTTCTACAGTATATACATACACCATGTATATTCGCGAGTATATATACACACACTAAGATTTATATACACACGATCGTGCCACAGCATTTATAATCTCACTCGGAGTCTTAAGCTCTCGTCACTTTCTCCGTCTTTTATATATTCTCGATGTTTCATATGGCATATCGGGAGTGTGTTCATATATATAAATCAATGTGCGCATAAATTGTTGGTTAATAATGAGCGTAAAATCATAACTATACAATGTGGAGGTTCTCGCGATCGACACGAAATTCATCGGATCGATCATCCATCAAAGCTTTTTGTACATCTTCCAAATTTTGTATCGATTAGTTGAGAAAGAGCCATCAGATTCCGGTTGATTGTTCCATCATCTGACGAATCCAGTCTCGAGGGAATGAAAAGTTACGCACCGGTTATCCATCCCCGGCAGCAGTTGATTCGTTGTTTTTTTCTTCTCTTTATCTTCGTTTATTTATTCGGAGGATTTAACGGCTGGCTTATTCCGGGCTTCCAGGTCGAAATCGATCTTGGCTCGAGCATACGAAAAGGGGTGGCAAAAGACGCAGAATAGAAGAAGGACCAACACGCGAGCCTAAAATCCTCGCTAGATCTCGCCCAACTAATGCTCCCGCGCCCTCCCTCCTCCTCAGCCCTGTTCGTAGTCGTCTCGCTCTTTGGATCAAGTCTCAACGAACGGAAGGGCGTAATCCTTTGGGCTATGGCAACAAGGACTCGTTATTTACGTCCTTTTGCTCGATAACATTCTATATACGTATATATTATGACGTACGAGCCGGTTGGTCTTCCGGGGCTAATTCCGTATAAATATTCGTAATACAGATTATGCTAATCACCCTCACTGCCTATGCTTGGATGCAAATTAGACGATGCTCCCACACAATGCCGCTTAGAATGTGTATATACACGATTATGTGCTGTCGCTACATACCCATATATAAATCTGAGCTTGTTGTGTGTACATAACGAGAAGAACACACTCGACTTGTAAAATAGCCAAAGCGTGCATCTCCCTATTATTTACCTTTTTTTCTCCCACATGCGAAACATCCGTGTCTACTTTTTCGGTGTATACGTCATCGAAGACCATACGGGATTAAGAAACAAAAACGGAAGAAAAAAGCGCAGCTTTCCGCATGCGTGGGCGATGTTGAGAGACAAACAGATTTATTACACGCTCGACGTATAATATGTTTCGAGATAACGACACCGAAACTTCATTAAAAAGACTTTTGCATCGCACGGGCCAAGTGTCCCACCTTGGCTCGTACTTATACGCAGTTATCTAACTTATAGCATTATTTCTTATAAACAATACTCGTCATTCTCATATTTTCGGCTAGACGCTCTGGGCGAATTGACATTGAGATTACGGAGTGTCTCTCGGGGAGCAACGAATTACAAAAAATTCTCTAGGATTCCAACAAATTCGCATTAAATCTTCGAAAAAAAAAGAAAAATTCATATTGAAATGGCGACAGACCGGAATTTCTAAATCGCTGAATCACCAAATTTACTTGTTCGTCGACCAGAGGTCTCGAAAAAAATTTAACGAAAATGGGCAGAATGTTGATTGGATAGTCTCTAGAATTTCGAAGGAATCCGAAAATTCGATGATTCATTTGCGAGACATCGATCAATCACACTTCGGGGCATTCTTATAGTATTTTTTTTTTCCCCCCAAAATTGTATATTTGAGCCAAGGATAATAAAAAGCAGGCTAGTGTGCTTGTGAGTGAGTGATTAACGAGGGAATTGTGGGCAAGATTTGGTGAGGGGGTTGGACCGGCGAGTGGTACGCAAAAGGAGTCGTACACTGGGTCCTAAGTGGCCAAGTACGTAAGTAACTTAGAAGTGAGGTATATAGGAACGCCTTGAGTTTAGTCTCCCTTAACACAGATACATATACTTGCAGGTCCGTGCTCTGCTGGCTCGTGGTTGTGGAGACCTACCGACGAGGGCATTTGTATCGGGACCAAGCCACCGCAAGGTGGTCACGGTTTCGTGTTTCGCACACACTCCTCGGTGAGCAAACACTCACGAAACCACACGAGTACGATAAGGAAGCTTCTCTGCATCTCTCTCTCTCTCTCTCTCTCTCTCTTTCTCTCTCCATGTTCCTCTCATCACCCTCCCGAGGGTCTTGAAGTTTACCTTGGCGGTCTAAAGTCTAGCGTACACGTTTGTACGTGCGAATTTCTATATCTATGTACACATATATTTACATATGCACATATACAGCAAACCGCACAACACACGCGAAATGGTATGCCAACTCCACTCCTAATGCGGAGTAATGTTGATTTACACACAACGTTGGTCCCTCCTTCTACCCAGTTAGAACAGCGCAGACCTATACGTTCTCTCTTTCGTTCTACTCTATCCATCGCCACCCCTGTGTACACCAACCTCCTGGCACCTTTCTCCTACCCCTTCAAAGACGACTTTGTCCTAAGCCATAATTCTTCGTGACACGAGCCAGCGAGCACACTCTGTTACGACTCACTCCAAACACATGTATTCGCTTTTCCATTTTTGTATTCGATCGCGAGGCCCCTTAATGCATAACCGTTTAAAAACAATAAAAACCTCACCTCCGACATTTTCAATGTTTGGATTAAATCTTAGTATCCGATGAGCAGAGTCCGCGCGAGTTGACTCAATCAAACATGTTGGTCGATGCACCACCGATTTGGGAATGCGATGAAAAAGGAAGCAAGACGTTCACAGCGACAGGATGTGGGTGAGATGCTGATAAAAAAGCGACGAAGAGAAACGCCGAGAAGTGACGATGAGAGAATATAATGCTTGGAAGGTCCTTAATGGGATCACTCAGGGAGAATCTCGTTGAGGAACACACACCTCGCCGGATATATCCGGAGCCCCTCATCCAGAGCCCATGGTGAATGCTCCTGAGATACACAGACTTCTCGCCCATCCGGTGGATACCCCAAGAGATGTTGTTCAAGCGAAAAAAAACTTTTGTCGGGCTTCCTAACGCGCTCGATTCTTCATTCTCTCCTTCGTCTTATACATAAGACGAAAGACACAATCTTTGTATATCTATAGCCAGGCAAATATATAAATAATACGAACAAGGTGTCGGTGCTGTATAGAACGCGATATATAGCAAAGGTGAGATACTAATTGAAACGAGAAATTCCGAGCACATATCGCGACAACACACGCGCTACGAAACGTCGCGACGAATCTTGTCACCCAAGTACGTGAATTCTCTTAGCAATGAAAAAGCCCCAACGCGATTAAAGGCGCGATATTTCAAAGCGTTGAAACGTGTGAATTACGCCTTTTTCGTTTCCTACCGATCGAAACATATAAAAATATTAAAAAGCCATCGAACTGAAAACACATTCAGTGTTTACAGCGATACGAGTACATGACAGAGAGTACAGAGTCTCGTATGGCGGATCACGCGAACTCGTTTCATTTCCGAGCCTACGAACCCCTCGATAGTCTGGCAAAAAAATTCTTTTCCTGCTCCGCGTGGTTGTTCCCCGGGCGGTTATCTTTTTCTCCCGATTTCCTCGTCTCTCCCGAGCGATGCACCGATGCACCAACTCTCAGATATGTTTATATATATCATCGGCCATGTGTATTCTTCATGCGCAACTTCGCGATATTCCGGAAGATACGAGATGGACAGAAGATCGTATACCGCGGCTCACGCACGTTCTGCCAAGTGCAGAACTTGAATGGCCTTGCAGTTTTCATAGAGTTTTTACTCCGCGTAAACAAGACGCGAAATCTTGAAAAATGTCCGAAAAAAAGTGTCAGAATCAAGAAATTTATTCCACAAAATGAAAGATTTCTGTTCAATTGTTCTCAAAACCACAAAACGTCGAATCCACAAATTGCGAAAAATTATGCATGCAGATATGAAGAATTCGCTGGAAGGAGAATCAACAAAGGATCGGAGTATCCTTAGAAGGTACTCAACGAAGTGTAAATGGCAAAAGATATGCACAAAGCGAATGAGTGCGAAAGGACGAACAAATCTCTCGTGTTGCCGCGGGATCGTAAGGGTAAAGTCAAGAATATAAGAAACTTGTGGATGTGGGCAAAAAGGAAGCAGGAAAAATGAGTACAAAGAGGAAGAAATCCTCTTTCGTGTCTGGGCGCGAAGAGAACGCTCCGGTGTGTAGAACGCGCGTGGGTAAATGCTTTATCGCAGACTGCATCCCCGCGCGTGAATCTACACGCGCACCGCGAGGAAGGTCCGTGTGTGGACGAGTCAGCAGGTTTCAACCGCTCTATATATGCGGCGGCGGTAATTCAGGGTGTAATATCAGTGTCCTAATTCGAGGAAGGCATAAAAGATCTGGTAGGATTATGCCTGTAGGCCTTTTTCATTGCAAGGACCAACTCCTGTGCATACACAAATATCATACACACGTGTATGTGTGTATGATGCTCTCTGCGTGTAACCTAAGCACACCGCCGTAATATACGACCTCACAATTCTTCACGTGTGTGTATATATGTTCTATATATATCGATCGTTTGCGAGACGTACATGTTCCGTACTCTCTGCCTGCGATCCAGCCATCCTCGCGTTAGTGCGTACTTACACGTACGTTTCCAACGTTCGTATGGTTTTTTACTCGGCAACCGCGCTATGATGCGATAGAACGGAGACTTTGAGTAAAGCTTCGGGTGAAGAGGAAAAGGCTGGGGGAAAGAAGAGAGAGGAGTAGTTGAGAAGATCGCGACGAGAGAACTGGCGATACAAATGCATCAGTTTCACGGCTCGTCGGACAAGACAACGAGATTCATGCCGTTCTGCTCATGCATGAATCAAGAACCTTTTCCATATTTACATAACAACGCACGACGGGGCCAGGAGAGAACGCTCGTGGAACGAGCAGGACCAACTTCGTAACTTGTATGTATTTCTTGTTCGGTTTTATGTACGTGTTTGTGCGAATGTGTTTACGAGGACTCGAGTGTGCTCGGTGCACTCTTTGGAGCACTTGGAAGAAGAAACGAGATGGAAAGAGAGAGAGAGAGAGAGAGAGAGAGAGAGAGAGAGAGAGAGAGAGAGAGAAGGGAAAAGCGTCTTGACAGATTGGGCCTATCGACTCGCTCCTGTCCTTCGCAAGGTCTCGCTCCTCTCTTTCCCGAACGGGGTGCTGCGTATCCAGCTCGAAGAAGAATTGCCAATGTCGATCTTCGAATTGGACGAAGATCTGTGCGATCGACCAAAATTTACGCAAACCCTTTTTCTCCCTTTTTCGATGACAATTCTCTCCTGCCATTTTGTACAAGTCAGACGATCGTTTCGCGTTTATGCAGTCGGACATCGACTAATTGTTCTTCGTGTATACGACCAGCACCATTTTTTCATTCCTTCCCCTCGATACTGCGAGCTTCTCGCAGGAGATTCTCATGCGTTCGTTATGAAAATCACGCGGCCATGATGCATTAGCAAAGCAGCCGATCGTACAACTCGACGAATGATCGATCTACCTCTATCGCTGAGTACAAGAAAGATGAAGTAATCTCCTCGTTATGGAGCGGCTCTTCGAATAACTTCTATGTTTCTACAGATCGTAAAAACCAGCTTTACAAACACTCATTCACATACGTCAAATGTGTACATTCCGACACATTGTTTCATCTGTGAACATCGTGTCTCACACAGGGACTCGAGACGTCGAACAAACGAATGCATCGCCTCGGAGATTTTCAAGAGAAACAATAAATGGAAATAAGGCATATGGATATAAGGTACGTTGCCAAAATGCAAAATGAGGCGATCGAGAAACGTTCGTATATTCGACATTGAAAGGCAGGAAATGGTGGGAATTAAAGTCTCATGTGGAATTCGTTCCGATGAAACGTTCGATTTTTCATGCACTCGATACGTTTGTCGTTCATTCTCAGGAAGTTTCTTTTTCTTTTACATTTTTATTCTTATTATGTTGTTGTTTTTTTTTCCTGCTGCTGCTGCTGCTGCTGCTGCTGCCGGCGAATGAAGGCGGACGCCTTGTGAGTCCTCGTCTTGAAGAATTTATATACACACAGTCTCGTATATATAGCAACATATTTTTATTATATACGTGTATAGATAAAAATGTGCTGAGGATCGGTGCACACGAAGATCGGGCTGGAGGAGAGAAGCGACGACGGACTCGGTGGCTTGGTGCTTGCTTTTATTCCGCGTGTGCTAGTGGGCAAGGAAGGCAAGGCGTGACACGACTGCGAAGTAAAAGGAACCAACGAGCCAGAGCCAGGCAAAAGCAACAGCAGCATAGAGTCACCCGCGCAAAGGGTGACATGCTGCCGAGCCGGTTACGCCAGGCGAGAGAGCGGTGCACGAGCGGGGAGAATCTCGCGATCGCGCGGGGCTCGCGACCGACGAGAGGCAGGTGAATATAAGCTCTCGACCTGCGTATGTATACAAATATATGCTTTATACTCTTTTGCCTTATGCCACATAAGCACACACATTTATACACACACGTATTTCATTCCGTGGAAACTTTGTACCCGAGAATAGCAGTCTCGCCGTTTCGCCGGGCAAACACCAACTCGCACAGCTCGTTTCTCCCTTGCGATCCCTTTTTTTTCAGCTCGCTCAGAATACCGAACAAGCCAAATAGCCTACAGATTATTTCGTTGCCATCGTTTCGTGATTTATTATTCGCTAATGCGTAGAGCCGATCGCCTCGCATCGCTCTCGTTAAATGGTCGCGCTCAACGATCAAGCCTTTCCATTTCCATCGCTCTCCAAATCTAAACAAAAATAATTCTCAAAAGTACAACAACATTGTTACAAATTCATTATTAAAAATTAAACACATTGTAATTTCTCTTCTTCAACATATATTCTCCACGCTTATTATCCGTTTGGAGAAATTGATCTCGAAATCCGACTAAGGACACAAGATAAACGATGCAATTAGTTATAGCGCCGGGTATGAGACATAATCGCATAAGGCGTCTCTCCATAGAATACATAGGGCCTATAATATCTTCAGCGTAACGAAGAGAAGTCTCAACTGGACGCGGTGGCTCTCGGCTTCGTGCGTCGCGCAAATTACACACCTCATTAATCATTAGACCAACTAAATGTCTTAGATGAGCATCGCGTCGCTTTCTCGAGCAGAAATCTCCTCTACGTTTCACGTAGCGATTCGTATCCCGTGGATAAAGGAAATTCGTTCACATCCTTGCAAGCTCGACGTTCTTAATGGCCGGGCAATGCAAAAATACAATCCTTCTTAGTTATTCGTACCCAGCGATAATAAGATCGGAGAAACCGCGAGAATCCGCATGTGCCGAAAGCTTTTCGATGCAAGATATACCACGAGATTTCGATGAATTACTAAACGCCGGAGACTCTCTTTCCTTTTCGCTCAGAACGAGAAAAATCTTTATTTGTAATTTTGTAATATTGTAATGTATACACGTATATATTTATCTGTACAAACTTATATACCAACATTTGCGTTCCGAAGCTATTATGTTACATAGACTGTCGAACGCGTCTTCATGGTTTGCCTAGCCATTGCGTCATCGAAGCGGCTAATTTATAACGATATAACTCTTCGAGGCGCTCGTGACTGGCACGATTCTCTCTGCACGATGACTTCGAGAATCCAACTTAAACTTTGAATTTTCCTCATTAAATTCCAATCTAAATCGTCAAAATATTCGAATCCCCGAGCATTCGGTTGGTAGGATCGTTTGGTATTTTTTCCAGAAATGATTCGTCTCTGGGAATCGTTGATTTTTGCCGTTCGTTCGATCGATTTCGTTACGGGGTGCTTGGCCTTTTCTTTATAAATAATCAAGATTTTCCGACGTGGTCAAAAAAATGCGGAATATCGTCAGTTTTCTATTTCACATGGAGCAACGATCGAGGATTGTCGAGTGAGAAAAAAGCTTTCGAGGAGCTTCTCAGGAGCTGTTAATTAATGCGGAATTTGGGTCACAGTTGTTTCGTGTCTGGATCGTAATTCCTCGAAAAGATGCAATAATATTTTATCCATTGCTAGATTTACAGTTACATCTGCAAGGATACCAAGAGATTTCGAAGGCAAGAGCCTCGAGTACCTTACGTATTCCTATTGCGTTAATGTTATACGATGCTGTATTTTCAAACGCACAACCACACGTTTCCATAAACACAAATATATATTAAAGTCAGGGTATTGGTTTGGATGTATCTCTGACTGAATTGTGGCAAGGTGTGTGCCTCATTCTTGCACACTTTGAGGATCAATGTGTTGGTGTTATGGAGGAGAATACGTAGAAGCGGGATGCGATACTCCATGGTACATTGCGATCGTGTACACAACGAGCTCACAAGAGAGAAAGAGACCCCGGCAGCATTGCAAGTAGGTTACTCAAATGCAGGTCGTGCGAGAGCGCACACAAACACTTTATACTGTGATAGATATATTTATATAATGTTCAGACTGCGATATATCCTCAGCATGTCGAGCGTAAATATCATCGGTGCATCTTAAAAATGCGAACCTCTAATTGAATCAAATTGCTAACAATCCTTGTTTCATTTATGTATTTATATAAGTCGAGATCTGGGTGCGGACTCTAATGTAAATTGTTCTGTTACAATCATCATTGTTTTCGATCAATTTGGTATTTTTGGAGTACGACAGGGCTTTAGAAATATATTTTTGGGCCTGCGAAACGTCCAGGGAAGCAATTTTTCAATGGGCTTCTTGAATCTCGTTTTACACACTGAGAAAACGATTTATTTATATATTTACCAGGATTTTTCAACAGTTCGTTCGAGCCTCTCACGATTGTCTGAAATAAACATTTGCTAATAGTTAATAAATGAATCATTTTATATAACATAACCTTTCTCGATAGCGAATGATTTTGATGACCATAAACATTTACTGAGTTAAGGGAAATAAAAGCGATCGATCAAATCATTATGTTCAAGGAAATGCTTTGCCTATGAAATTTCATCGTGATAGCAAAAATATTTTTTCAACACTAACAAATATATTTCACGAATATATTTCTTTGCCTATGAAATTTCATCGTGATAGCAAAAATATTTTTTCAACACTAACAATTATATTTCACGAATATATTTCTTTATTACGAATAAACTGTTTTCTCAGTGTAATGAATAAAAATAATAATTTTTTTCATTAACATTCACGATCGATAATGAGGATTATTCCGAAGAGAATGAATCTGTGAATTTCGTAACGTTCATCTTGTTACTCTCGTCATATAGTGGCAAATGCAGTATACTAAGATAAGAGTATAGAAAAAAAGAAGCGATGGAAAGATGGCGGCAGAAAAAGAGTGGCCAACCGGTTGGACCCAGGCGGGATCGTGTCTCGTCTACTCTCTAAGCTCTCGGGTGTCTCCGGTGGGAAAAGGAAAGAACGAGAAACCACGGGGCCCGGGGGCGATGGAAGGCCCTATAACCAGAGCCGAATCTATAGAACCCACCCATGCGACTATACCTCAACATTTCTGGCTGGCCACACACAGCATGGACTCATGAAATGTAGCATGGAGGTGAGTTACCCTCGACATCTTTCTACCCTGCGGTAATTGGCTCAGATACTTCACTAATAACTTATTCGAAACTTAATCTTTTTAAATATTCAACAAATCGTGGCCAGCAACAATGTAATCCTTTTCAAACGAGATTGGTGCGATAAAGTGAAGAAAAGTACCCAACGTATTTTATTCCTACTCTCGGTAGCTAAACACCTTAATAACATGCCATCAAAATAATAATGCAGATTATACACGATAGACGATCATGCCTTTTATTTGAATGGTAATTTTTAATATGCATTTTCGTTCAATTCTCCATGCAACAGAAGCGAAGCATTTAAAGTTGCACGCGGAGTATCAAATTTTCCAAATTGAGCTCCACCGCGTTGCCATCCTGCAGCAAACACGCTGCTCCAAAAATCATCATTCACTCATCATTAAAGTGGTCGCTCGTTCCAACATTTTCAGCCACTTATTATTATCCAATTCGGTATTAAATTCAATGCTTTACAATATTCCGAGAATAGATTGTAAAAAAAAAAAATTAAATTATGCTTTACAATTTTTTAATACGGCCCACTTCCTGAATTAAAAAAGTGGAAAAAATTTATACGAAATATTAATCGTAGGAACACGGAAAAAAGGGTACGCCTTTTCGGTTGAATGTTAACGAAGCGTTGCCAATGAAATCGAGCAGATTCATCATTTTTTTAGCATACCGTACCGCAGCTGAAAAGTGGGTACGGGGCATAACGAGAAACTGATTATGGAAATGAGTTGTAAAAGTTCATAATGCGTTATTTAAATAGGAATTTAGCAATTTTGATTATCACAGCAAAAGTGTGCAGGAAGAAAGAAGCGACAAATCTCGAGTTTTCTCAGTTTCTTTTTGCCCAATATACACATAATGGAAAATGAATATCTATAGAACGAAGTACAGGTTTGCAACGGAGCGGCGACAGTGCCAGTGGCTTTGTGTGTCCGACAATTCGAATGAAATCCACCCATGCTCGCGGTTCTTCCACATGTACGCGAATGCAGACGTATACACGCGAGCACACATATTCGCACATCGATGCTTTGGTGTTCCGGCAGTTCAGATATCCCGCATACAGGTACAATCGCATGCCGACGTAACCATTTCCAAGACCGTTTTAACCCTCAACTGGAATCTCTAATCCAGGCTGGAGCGTATTCCAAAGTATATACACAACATGCTCGCCTTCTCTCAAGCTCTCTGTGCTTATCCACATACGCAAGCAGCTATGTATTTTATTTATACACAGGTATATATACTGACGGCTTGACTGCACTCACAGTAACGGCGAACCGCGTATTCGGTGAAGTATTTTCCGTCTCTTTTCTACATAGTTGTGTGTGTGTGTGTGTGTGTGTGTGTGTGTAATTGAAGCTGAATCGCAGTGTCCTTTCAACAGCGCGACCGAATACACGCGCCAGGCAATCCTCAGCGATCTAATGCACAAGAACCGAAGCTCAAGTCGTCTTTGGTTCGGAGTTTGGATCGCTAGTTTCTATACTCGTGTAGGTTATTTCACCGCCTGGGGGCTTTACAGGATTTTCCGGGTTTGTACTTGCACTTTGCTCTCTATATAGTCCCACGTGTGGCTCATATGTTTGTATACATGTATATCGTCTACTTACATCGTCGTGTTGCTTCGGTGGTCCCATTGTTTCCGTAACGAGGAAGAACTCCCTTCACTTTACCAACCTCCCAAGCAACTTCCCTTGCTTCACGTAAAACCTTTGCCCCACAACCTGACTCTGTACCGTTCTTTCCTTCAGCCTCTGCTGTCACCCTCCTGCGATAATATCCGCACGATCACCTGCTCCAATCGATTCTAATCTTTTCACGTTCCATCGATTCGAATTTCGTGTTTTTTTTTTTTTTTGCTTTAATCTCTTCGGGTCAGTGTTTAATATTTTGTGATTAAACGTCGTTTGATTTTTTCGACATTTTTTTGAAAATATCTTCACGCACACTCCGACGATTCTGACTGCAGATTTAGTTTATTCTCATCCGGGCTTCGTCGTTAACTCAAGGTCAAATGCATCTAATGAATGAAAATTAATTTTCATCAGGATTGTTAAAATTTATCGATCGTCGATTTAATAAGAACCATTTGCTCGGGTTTTTCTAGTGATTTGAAAAAATAAATGAACTCTCTGTGAGATACAATATTTCACAAGATCGGTTGGACCATGTCGAGCGGCCATAATGCACTGCAGTCTGTGCCCCGCGCGGCAACGGCACAGAAACGAATAGGTCAGCACACACGAGGCCTCTCCGCCGAGAACGGTGACCACTCCCCCTCTCGTGTCGACCCCCCTCGACATCGTTATACCAACGACCATCGACCACCACCACCACCACCATCATCACCACCACGCTCACTTATCCTCTCGCAAACGCCGGAGTTATATATCTCACGTATATAATGCTCACTTTACACCTACACCCACACACCACTCTAAACAGACTTGGTCTTTCTAGGCTCTCTTCGTTCTTCGTATTTTCCCATTTACACATAACCCCTTCTCCTACCCGTACCCCGTCCATCAAGCTGTGCTCGATCGGAGAGTTCACCTTTTAGTTCTTTTAACATCCTTCTTCATATATTTCTCCCATTTCTCACGAAAATTCAATCCCATGAGCAAAATTATTCTCAATCCTCTAAATCGATAAAAATCACAATAAAAATCACTTTCCCTCGGAAATGGCGTTTGTCTTCGACAATCAGAACCTGCAAACGTTTATCGTTTGTAACACTGATATCCAAACTATTTATTGCCATTCAGTCCGATTAATTAGACGGGGCCATTAATTAGAAAATGACAAATCGTTACTATAAATTATAATTATTGAAAAAAAAAAAAAAAACAAGTTGCGAAGGAAACTGCGTTGAGTTTTGTCAACAGCTTATGCTCGAAAGTCGCGTACGCGCGTGTGACTCGTTTCCGAACTAAACTCGATTTTACAAAGTTAATTACGCATATGCATATCGTCCGCGAGCGTAAGGAAATCTTTTCGCCAACGCAATATGCTATTGCGAGTTAATGTGTACCGCAGGTTCGCTTAAACGTCGTCGTACTATTTTGCTATGTGCATGCTCACAGCTGCACACGCTCCTTCATCGGACTGGCAAGAGCAAAACGAGAGACTAGAATATTTCATATATCTATATAAATAATAGTTTGCTATCGATGCAATTCTCGCTGTTCGCTTCTACCATTAGCTTGTATCGATTCCGTGTACCGTCTCGACAGTGACTAGCACACCGGCAACGATATAGTGCAGGAAAAGTAGAGGCTCGGCACTTCGCTACCGGATTTTTCATCGCTAAAGATTTATCGCCACCTTTGTAATAATTTTATAATGTATCATACGAATCACGCTGACGCTTGTGATTCATGACTGCAAGAAATTTGTCTTGAACCTGAGGCAAAGGTGAAGCTCGCACAAGCAATTAGCGCGATTACACTAACAAATGGATTAAAACTTCACGCGATTTTTAACGAATCAATTTTTCATTTTATTTTATTAAGCGCGTGCTCGGTCTTTTGGAAAAATCAGTCAAAAAATTAGATGAGTTTATTTACGGTAGGGGAATATTTGGATTGGCAACTCGAAACAAAGTTCGAGGGAGCAAAAAATTTGTCATAAAAATGCTGGCGAAAAAAAAATGATTGAAACATTTGGAATGGCTGGAGTTAAAAATGATAAATTACGGGTTTTTCTGGTTCAACAGAGATATGTGAAATATGTCAGATTTAATTGAATAGAAGCAATTGAGACTGGCAGAGTTGATCTCGGTTTGCACGTTGATCAGTCTCGAGGCGGCTCGCCGTCGCATGTACCGTACTCTCTCAAGGTTCTTTCGATGCGCGGTGGGCGATAGAAGTATGCAGAGATATATGCAACACATAGGCATATATAAAGCGATCAGCCAGATCGAGAGCGGAAAGGCAGGGGGGGTGGGGGGAAGGGTCGCAAATGGAGTAAACCGTCGCGACGAAACGCAAAGTCCGCGGGCACCATGTGTGCAACACAGGAAAGGGAAAGAACAACGGAGTTCGCAGGAGCGACGAATAGGGTATGTATGTTGAACGGCGAGAGGGAGAGAGAGGGAGAGACGGAGAAGAGAAGAGCGACAGTGTGTGCGATGGAGCGAGTGTCTCTCTCTTGGGAACCAGTTTCATCTCTTGAACGCTTAATTAAGGTACGTCGAGATGGAATGGGTATGCGTAAATCCGTAGCCCCAAGAGGCCAAACGAGCGAAGGCGAGGGAGTAAGAAGAACGAAAGAGCAGCGCGCGAAGCTGCGACAGAGCAAAAACGAAAAACACTGCGAGCGAGAAGTGCAAGCGAGAGAGAGAGAGAGGGAAGAAAGAAGATGAAGGAAGCGCACGACGACGAGGACGACGACAAAGACGGGGACGAGATGCAGTGAGCGTATTATACGAAAAGGGAAGCTGCAACAGCAACAGAAGAAGAAAGAACTTGCGTAAGAGAGACGTCGATAGGCCTCGTGGCCGTGCGGGGTGTCTCTCGCGGGACCGCGCACGGTCACTTTATTCTTCATTCGATTATTCGTTCCCCCCTTTCGTTCTCCTTCCCGATGAGGACGAAAACTCTTGTGTACATACATTGCCATATATATTACTATATACACCCACACAAATGCACACATTCACGCTTGAGGTAAAAAGGTGGAGGAGAGAAGCACCCATTTCGCGTTTCGTTATCGTTTAACGGCTTTATCGCAATCGCCACGACGAGACCGCCAACCCGTTTTCTTATTTTATCGGTTACGGCCACCGCGCGGCCCCTCTCGTTATAATACACTTCGAGTGTGCCGAGCGTCCGAGCGTGTGTCATTGGGGCAAACTTCGCGTTTATTCTATTGACCGCGGTCGTGTCCATTCTATTCTCTGGCTTTTTTTTCTTACTTCGGGAATTCGAACTTCCAGACATTCTTGTCCCTATGTCCTATGAAATACGCAGGATTAGTTCAAAGTCCGCTGCAATGACTCACGCTGAATTCTCTGTTGAACATTTCGCGTTAAAACTCACGCGCCAGATCCTTATGCATCTTTTGTGTATGCTGGATAAACCATTTGAGGGAATCCCCATAAATAGAAACACACCTTAACGCCGAGCTGGCAGACCGAAAAAAGGACTGCTACGCAAACTCGACGGAACGTTATATTATACAGGAAACGTTCCAGTCCGTGATTGCCCGCTCAAGTGACTGTGCTATAAATATATATCTATACGCATCTATCTGTAATGTCTGGCACACGATGCCCCGTAGCAGCCCTTCGTCTCTTCTTTCCGCATCGTTCACGCCTTATCTCATTTCCAATTAATATAATTGTTTTTCTATATGTATCTTCGAAAGCAACTCCGTAACCAACGATCCGTTTGTTATAATTGCTCGTGTTCCTGGAGAAGAGTCTGGAGTAATATTGCATAATCGGAAAAATGGAAAAGATTCCACAAACGACCCGTAAGCGAGAGAGACGTAAGAAACATGACTATTTCGACGTTTAATCCATTCGCACATCGTCGATGTTACCGCACGTACGAAATCGAACTCCGCATGGAAAACTCACCAATTTCTCATGTGGCTACGTAAATCATTAATTAATCGTTGAGTAATTAAAAAAACAGAGCAACTGATGAGACGATAAACTGGATGAACTGAGATGACATGATATTTCCTGCATAAAAATTCAGCACAAATAATAAATTCGCTGGTGCATGAATCTAATTGTTTAATCAATTACGTATTAATATTCTTTGTATATTACGGTTACACTCGTTTGCTTAACAATGCTAGTAATTCGCGATAAAAGCGTAGTTTTAGATGCACACGGAGGCAATTATATTTTCGATAAGTGATCCGCTCCGGTATGTTCACCGGTGATCATTGTATAAATACAGCGAACAGCATTATTGTGCGAGGGATAAAGCTCGTTAAAATTAGTCTAAACGGAGAGAAAAAAAAGCGATGATTATCATCGCTAGGGTGTGTCGAGTGTAGTGCCTGTGATACGAATAAATATGTATATGTGTGCATATCCACGAAGTTAAAGTAATGGGTATATTTCTGTTGAGCTCGTGGGCAAATGTAGGAATGAAGGAGCCTCGTATAACAGGTGCAGGTGTCTCAGGGCCCTCCAATGTTAATCAACGAGTATATAAACGTTTCATCTTTCTCTCGCTTTTACTCTTTTCTACTGCGCGTTCACGTCGTTCCTTTCACATACAAATAAATATATGCATACATGCATATCCACAGTCTTCTTTCCCGATGCATTTTCTGCCTTGTTTCCTCTTCCCGACGACCAACCCCGTCCTCTCAATGGCCCGTATCTCTATAGACTCGACGAGATACTCACACACATGCAAATTTGTTTCGTACCCATATTCATGCCGCTGGCGAGCGGCAAAGTCGCGGCTACCAAGCGCGGTTTCACGCATGAGAGAAGTGATAAAACATATTTTCTTAGTCCACTCGTACACACACCTAAACCAACGTCATCTCAGAATCCACCTCATGACCCCCACACCACAAGAATTCTTCTATTCTATACCGCGCTTGCCCGCACGTACTCGCACGCTGCAGATTTATGTCTCTTCGCGCAGCAACAATTACGAAAAGTAGTTTATCAGCTCTTGTGCATATTTTGTATCGAGATTAAAATATATATTGTTACAACGTTGCGTCACGTATCCGGTAAATCGCGAAACAATCAAAAGCTCTTTTCTCCCGCTGTTCAGCGACGATTTGAAATTCATCGCAACGGCTTTTCGAGAATCGATGTCATACGATGTTGATTAACTCCCAAATTAAATCCGTTACCAAACAATTCACTCCCATCACGAGCAATTTACTTGCACGCCTCTGAGTGCATAAATTTTATTTTATTCGGTTACAAATTAGGGATTCGTTCTTTCCGCGGCTAGCCGATAAAACTCTGGAGTTTTATTAATGGATATTACATTATCGGAGGGTGAGATAAGCGCGTCGAGATATAATAGTGGCAATCGAGGCATTGCCCGAATTGCTAGAATACCAAGATTCTTTTTACTTGAACGTTTTTTCTTTTTCATAATCGCTGGTAAACTCTTGGGAATTCATATACTACTTGAGAGTTCGCTTCCACCGATACCCTTTTAAATGCAGCATTGATGAATCGTTGAGTACAGAAAACTGTGTGCTGTACGATATACATGTTTCTCGCTCTCTCCCTCGTTGATTTTTGCGCACGCGTTTATATGGATACAGTCACACAGAGAGGAGAGTGCGGAATGCGGGAGCGCGGCGCCTTTGCACCCACAAAGGGTACACACGGTACGAGAGAAAGGTGAAAAACGGGAGAGAAAGAGAGAGCGAGAGAGAGAAAAGTACAGGAGATCGCGCGAGCTCGCGACGACTCGCTCGACGCGAGGAAAAATCTTCATAAATATTAAAGTCACCACTTTCAGGAGCACAGGAAAAAAAAACGACAGTAGAAGTGAGAGAGAATGATCCAGGGCTACACACCAACTCCTGGCTAAGGTTTGTGTGCGCGCCAACTCCAAGAGTGAGTGCGCGCGCTAGATAAACGTTGATTCTGGGAGATTAAATTCCTGCATATGCATACGTATAACATCGAGCTTTTATAATTCTGCAATGCGCAATGCGGGAAAATCGCATAAAGTGAGCTCTACATTGTTGCATAGAAAGAAAAACAGTTTATTTGATAAATTACACATTACACATACTTCAGTCTTATCGCTCAATTAATGCAAATGATCGAGGTGAAAAAAATTGCATTGAATCGAAGAAATCGTACGATCGATTTTTCGTCGCCTCTTCTTGAATATTTCCTTCGCGTGTGAATACGTTCTGAATTATTTGACTCTTCCTCGGTAAATCGTCGTCAAATCTCCGATCAACGATAATTATAAAAATCTACAATTTGCTCGTATCTTTATTTACGTCAATGATGTATCTCGCAGACTCCTCAGGCGTAGAAATATCGGAGCTTGATAATTGACTCCGCTGACAGCCGTCTGACAAGTTTGAAACGTTTTCTTACATCTCGTTAACATTTAATTTAATACCGTTGGCGCTTAATTCGTTCGAACGACAGTCAGAGGGCGCTTGCTCCGCAAACCCGAAGGTAAAGAGAGGCCGCGAGAACGATCGTCGCTAATGCCGACTTATTATGAGAACTATCTTGATACACGTAACCAGAAGGACACACTTGACTCAAGTTGGATGCTCGTAAAGTGTATCGGACAATCTACGTGTCGCATCGCGACAACTCTCGCTCAAAGTAGCCGGGGAACACACGGAGCAACATCGCCACACAATTCTCGAGTGAAGATCTTCTCGTCCAACTTTTACAGTCTCCGTTGAAAGATTTTAAACTCACGAGGTTCATACATGTGTATATATATTCCAAATGCGATGTTTATTGCTTTGACTATTCCATTGCGACCGCTCGGTACTGTATAAAATAGAAATGACCTCAGGATATGATGTGATTCGAAAAATTGAATAGAAAAAAGTAAAAAGATCGTGAAAGCGTTCAGACAAAATTCCGTCGTCGAATCTAATGGATTTGATGTCAATTTTTCAGTTTCTTGATAGTCGCTCCTGTAAAATCAAATTGCCGAGATGATTTTTGTGTTCCCACGTGCGACGTCGTCCTTTGTGCGCTTTTGCATAAACGTTTTAAAGCTCGAAACATAAAAAAAGGCATTATGGGGTTAACGTGCACGCGAAAACAACTGTCTGTTGAAAGCAACGACCACGTGCACAAACGACGTAATAACATATCATCGTTGCTTCCCAAACATGAGTAATTTTCCGGTAATGATTGTTCGTTTCGTCCCAAAAGAACCCGTTATCTTTTCCATTCATAATTTGCATAATTTCGATTTTTATGTGCCAGCATAAAAGACGAATCACTAACAAATGGGAGGAATAAATCAGCCGCCACTTAGGCCCAGGCTTATCAACAAAAATCACAATGCTGTCATTGAAAAATCGAGTGGATTCGCAGTCACAGAAAATAAAGCGTTTCGAGGGAATTGAAAAAACTGTCTAATAAAACTGATGGGCAGCGATACAATTGAATAAGCAGAAAGAAATTAAAATAAACATTCGGCTCAGATATTTAAAAAAATGAAATTGGTACAAGTTTTTGTTGATTTTACAGTTTGAAGATGTTCACTGATACGAGCGTGAAAAATGCAGTTTATAATATTTCTCAAGACTAATCAGTGGAAACGAGAGAATATTGAGGCTCCAAAAATACGAGACAAAGTACGTGAAGCGATATTGCAATGTGGGATGAAAAAAGAGCCTTGAGATGAAAGAATTCGAGCAAACTGGAACGTCGAACGTGACCACTCGCCAGGATGTCTCTTACTACGGTTTTCTGTATGTCTCTCTCGCTCTTTCTCTCTTTCCTCGGTTTTGCGAAAAAAAAAATAAAAAGGCTGGCGAGTGCAAGAAGGAGAGCCAGGGATATGGAAGAGAATCTTCGGAGAGCCAAGAAGTTTGTGGTGGCGTCTCTTCTTCGTGGACTTGTGTCGCGATGTTCGCGGCCGAGGACGCCCGTTGTACCGTTACCTTCGCACTCGACACTAACGCACTCCGTGTTGCACACTTTTTGTGCTATACCGAAAGGAGATTCTTTTTTTTTCGGTTGTGCAACTGCGTGCGTCTTCCTGCGGTAATTTACGGTCAATTCGAGGGATGAGGTTCGCTATGGTCAGGGTCGTTGAGTAAGAAAGATGGAAAATGAGCTTTTTGAGTCACGGCACTTTTACCTGCCGCGTCGACAATCCCGAATTCCCGTTTGGGACGTCGCCTCCTCGCCTAACAGGTGACGCAATTAAGCCGATGACCTTGCACCAAAAATATTTTTGCGGCCTCGCCCGTGGAACAAAGTCAAGTTTTTCCTCGCCCTTGGATCGCTTCCCTTTTGTAACAACTCACGTTTGCATCTCGTCGTCTTGGCTTGACCAGAAAAAATTCAGCATAACGAATATATACCGTAGGATATCTGCACAAATACCATAAACTCGCGAGTCTAGACCGTAAGATTTATTGGAGCAAAAAATACTGCTGCAGATCTGTTCGATGAAATCCAAACGTTGCAGCGCGCGGTTGTTCGAGTCAGATCCACAACTTTTTGTAGCCTCACAAAAATCGAAATGAAATAATGAGCAATATAAAATAATGAGAATCTTTTGGACAAGAATGTGGAGTTAAATCTTTTGTGTCGAAAAATTTTTATTCGAAGAAATTTTTAGTTCAGCAACCCCATGACGAATGCAACTGTTTTTAAGTGATTTTTTTTTTCTTTTTGAGAAGAGTGCAAAAGTGTCGAATTAATAGACGTCTCAGGTCGGCCATATTAGCATCGATCACAGCGCCACAGCTAGTAATTGATCTTTCCGGTGAGTAATGTGTAAAGAGAAATGGAGTAGACAGGCGACAACGTGTAAGTGCGTTAAGTTAACCGACGGATAAGACGGAAAGCGCGTGGATCGTGATCCGACGGTGGCCATCCCGTTATGGCTATGGAATTGGCGCATTTAAATACTCGTAAAGCTAACTCTTGGTTGGCGAGAAGGTTGAGCGCGTTGGACAGGGACAGAGAAAACGGGAGTTCCGTGTGGGCCAACGGGATTGCACCCGCGTCATCATCTCGCGAACCTTTCGCGTGCTGCCTCGTATTATCCCCCACGCTATTTCTGCAGCGCTGCTTGTCTCTCGCCCTCATCCCTTCTGCTCTTCGGCCCTTTTCCCCTCGCACATTTGGCAGCCGCCATAACCTACGTCGCTTTTCCGTTATACTAATAACCGTGAAGAGGACATAAACAGAAAAAAAAAAACGAAAGAAATTCGAAGACATTTCACTCTGTGTTCCTTTTTCTCTCTTTTTTTATTCCCATTTCGTTCTTTCTTCTCCTCTCACGTTTTCAGGCTTTACACGCTCACGAGAAGAGAGTATGCAGCAGGACGCAATGGAGAGAAACCCTAAAAGCGTCGTAAACACTCCCCGTAAACCGAGCAGATTCTCGCTCCGGGAATTTAACAGACCAATTGTTGAATTTCCTTCCAATACTCCAGGGCGTATCGGGACTCGGAAGTCGATAAGTGATCATTATATTTGCATCATTGAATATACATTCGAATCAGTCTGATAATAACGGAAGGGATGGTGTTTTCGAAAATTGCTTCAAACGTGCATGGAATCATGAATTCTCTCAATTTAGGTGCAAATTGCCCTGCGCTCTGCCATATAATTCTCCGATCAATTTTTATGCGTCATTGGGATATGGTCGAGTGCAGAAGTGGAAATTGGAGTGTATGTGCTCAGTACAGTCCGGGCCATGGCCGAGACGAGGGAACATGAAGCAAAATATCTTGGATAGATCTAGAATGTAGCTCTCGTTCGAACCTGGAGAACGATGAAAGTGGGATCAATGAAACGTTCGCCTCGACGACCGGGGACACCAGCAAGAACGATAAATTAGCCATAATTAGTGGCGTCGGACGAGACACAAGGTGGGGAATGGGAAATAGGGAGATTTAAACTTAGCCCGGGCTCTAGAGCCGGTGTAAATCCGCACACTCTGCGGGGTCGTTTCGAGAGGTCTAATTCCCCGCGTAACGAATCGCCGCTGTTACCCATCTACGATATTAATAAATTACTACTCTCCTTTTCGCGATTCAAGATTACACTCGGACTCGATTAATCTTTTGTTTCATTTTGCCACTTATTCCGCGCGGTTTTAGCGTGTCGCGCGGTGAATATTTTTTTGTCATTGAATGCGAGCGGTATGTCCGATCGATGGGCACGATGAAAAAAAAAAAATCCGCCTCCCGGTTGCGTGTTCGAGATGCCTCTCTATGTATGCGCGCAAATTTTTGTTGTACTCGAGTCGGAGTAACCGCAACTGGCAAACTCGACCAATCCGCAGAGGGGTGGGTTACATAAATTTTTCGACACCACCGTTGGGTGTACAAGCTCCGTTGCGCTCTCGCTCTGCTAGCAACTCGCTAATTAATCATGATTAAAGACGCTCGTACGAGCTACGTAGTAGAAATGAGAATAGTATATCGCCTTGACAAATGATCTCTAGGAAATTCTTCCTCCGTCCTTTTTATTTCTTGCTCTGGTTCTGTTCCTCTCATTCGTTGTCTGAAGAATCGTCCGTTGAGGTGAAAAGGGACATACACTTAATTAGCTATTAATTATTTCACACATAAAAATAATTAGGCCCGCGTCGCTAAAAAACAAACGAATTGGAATGAGTAATATTTTTGCCTATTTTTGTGGAACGGAGGGAATTCATTTGCCCGCACGGGCTTGATATAACGGACGTGCATCCTTGAGTTTTATTCAACATCATTTTTTTATCGCCGTCGAGAGCAAGTTTGATCGAGGACCACGAGCGCGCGGACTCTTCATCATGAGGTGCGGAGGTTTGTTAAGTTTCGGGCGTCACTTATCTCGCGACCGCGGGACATTCCACGTGGCCCCTCTTTCTCTTTCTTGTTCCGAGGAACAACATACGACAATGTTAGATAGAGATGAAGGGGGAGGAGGAAGGAAGAAGAGACATTCTGGAATAAAGATAGAGGAGCGAGAAGCAGAGAGATAGGAGGACGAAGGAACCGGCAACATTCGTGGAGAGAGACTGGAGGCTTGAACGTTGAGTTGGCAAGGGGGTGCAAGATTTTCGTTGGGCTTTGGCGAAACCAAGGGGGTGAGAATCTTTCTCAACTCTCTTGCTCTCTTCCGCATATTCTCTTCTTTGCTCCACCTCTGGCCGAAGGAAGGAGGGAAAAGGGGCACAAGCAGGCGTCGGGTGTCGTCGCGACACCCCTTCGGGCCCAACGTATTCGTGGCTAAAATAGCAACGTCGGTATACGAGCGCCATACCAACTTCTCGAAAGTGTCGGGGCTAAACTGATATGAGAAACGAGCATTTCGTGCTGCCCGTGGGGGCTCCATGACGCTCCACGGCGACCACCTATTCGTTATATTTCAGAGGTAGTACGTCCCGGGGTGCGTTACCGTTCTATAGTTTCGGTGTGACGCTATGGCAGAAAGTACACGAGCAAAGTGTTGGTTATAGCACCAAAAGTGCTAAACGTGACGCGTCTTATACAAAAACATCCTCGTATTACACACACACACACACACACACACTACTTTTCTCAGGTTCCTTGAGAAAATATGAGATTTGAGGCAACTAATAAATCTCAAAGTTTACTTGCCCTTGGGCAACTTCGTCATATATGGTGGATAAACCTTTGGTGCAATTTTTAGTTGAAAAATGGAGTGAATTGCAAGTTTTTTTCTGAATTTGAATTTCGTGCGTTTTAGAAAACGATCGGAACTGGAATCGACAAATGAAAAAAACAATTTAATTGGAAATTCGGAAAGATCGAAATTCAGGAAAAGCGCAATGGAGACGGAGTCAAAGAAAAAAATCACAAAGTTTTCACTGTTTAAGCCTCAATATTCTTCCCCTGCTGATACGCCGCTTTCATGGAAAATTCCTCCCAAGGGCTTGAGTTATCATACATAAATGAACGAACGAGGGTGGCGAATAGGTCGAGAAGAAGGACGTCGAAATCCTCGATTCACCCTGGGGTAGAATAAGGTGAGGTGAAAAAGGGTAAGAGCGAAAGAACGCTTATCATCGAATGCAGCCGACTCTCCGACCGTCGGATCCTTATTTATGGCCTCCGTCACAGGAGCCCCTGCCATACATCGCGACTGTTCTCAACGTACTGGCAACCTCGATCTCTCTACTTTTTTCCTTCTCAACCAGATTTTTCCATCATTTCGTGCGTCTACCGATATCAAAATTTACAACTGAACTTCCATAATGTCCTCCATGGCTATAACCTCGAAACTCAAACTATTCTGAATTCCTTTGTTTCGTAAATATTGTGCTCTTCAATGAAACATTTCAAACTTTCTGGAAAATCAAAAATTTCCTGAATTCCGACTGAATTTACTGAATTTTATGAACAGAAGAAAAATGAGCTCGCAAGAAAAATGAAAAATCGATATAAATGCGAATTGACGATTCTCTTTCACGTTCAAATTTCATTGATTCATAATCTTAGCGGTGCACGTGGTGACTTGAATGTTTTTTTTTGCCAATATTTATCGATCGCGATCGACCTGAAGGTAGAAATGAGAATGAATATGTTTTTTTGTAGGATCGTTGTAACATGAAAAGTGTAAAATGAGCGAGGAGAGAAAAGCACGTGAAGATGAAGGCGCTGGTTGTTCAGTATCCGACGGAGCATGTGCTCGAGGAAAGAGCAATTTGGCGGGAGCCTAACGCGAGGATGAAGAAGTTGTCAGGCGGATTGATGAAGTTTTTAGTTTGACCTTTCGCGTATGCAATAATTCGGTTTGGTGATAAATGATTTGGAAGCAGAGTACTACAGGTAATTCGCGTTGTCATTGACGACGTCGTCCATCATAGAGGCCTGGAATCGATTTTATATCCATAAGCGAGTACAGCTGACTTACCGTACTGCGGCGAGGGCGGATTTTCAGCGGAAGAGGGTTGCCGGTAGCGGAAGAAGTCTCCATTCCCTCCCCGTCATAGTATTGCGATCAGAATCCTTGTCACTCTTCTAGTCCGTTGGGCTTCTTGTTTCACGTGTTGGAGGGTCCTTCCTATCCTGGTTTTTTGGTGAGTCAAGGTATTTCTCGATGGCAAAAATATCTCCAGTTTCTCGGTAGTTGTGGCAGACGAAAAAAATCCTCGGACTGACTTAGCACGTCCGATTGATAATTGAGTAAAAAAATGAATGTTATCGTGGCACGATGGGCGATCGGCACGACTGCGACGATCAAGAACGTTGAGGTAAATGAAGGTTTGTTTTTAAACGTCAGTATGTATACACGTCAGAACGAACGTGAGCACGAGTATAGGAATTATAGGCCGATGAGAGCGTGAGTCGAGTGAGAAAGAATGAAAACCAAAGTGTTGTTGTCGAACATTGTTTATTGTTATTATTATTATTAATCGTAACACGAGGAGAACGGCGATAACGTTTAATAACGAGGCAGGAGAAGGATTTTTTTCGACTTTTATGTACGTTGAGAGTGTCTCTCTCTCGCTCTTTGCGGCTCTCTTTATCTCTCTCTCTTTATCTCTCTCGGTCTCTCTCTCTCCCCGGGCTCGGACTCCTGCGGGACTCGCGTTACGCTCTCTCGCGGGCCAAAGCAAACTTGTCGGATGGCAATACGTGAGTTAAATGTTCACCGCGGATGGTTTACGGCCGATAGTCCCCACTACGAGCCACCACGCGGCGCTGCTTGCCGTTCTTGCCGCCGTAAACCGCGCCGCTCCTCCGGCTAGGCTATCCTCCGCGTGTGCTCGTCCCTCACGACCCCCCACCCCGCGACCACTCACGCGAACTCACGGCTCGCTCACTCTCTCTCTCTCTCTCTCTCTCTCTCTCTCTCTCTCTCTCTCTCTCTCTCTTCCTCTATACTGGCCTGTGACGTCGTGGGCAAGGGGAAGAGAGGAGGGAGTCGGTGGAGAACCCGCGTTGCCACCGACCCGGTCTCCAACGCCGATCCTTCTCCTCTGCCATCTCCCACCCGCTGACCGGTGTGTCGGGCGGAGAGGTTAGTAGATAGACTGAGCTCCGAGTGCGAGCAAGACAAAACGACTACGAATACACGAGATGGACGATATATACCTGGCGTACGAGAGAATGATGCGAGATGGCCGTTACGTATGTATTGGGAGTGTGAGAGTGCGAGGGAGCGAGTTAAATGGAGTGAGAATGAGAGAAAGAAGGAGAGAGAAGAAAAGAGACGATTGCTAGAGCGTATACGATATCGCAGGCAAGGCGAGAGGGAGATGGAATACAGAAGAAAGACGTACGATCCACGAATCTCCGGAGCCGAAGAGAGACGAATGTACGAATGCCGCAAGTGTGTGTGTGCGCGCGGGTGTGTGTGTATTTCAAGAGACACAGACGCAGCCATAATGTATATAGCTGCGCACAGCGACAGGCCACGGAGGGATTTATATGCAAGGGCGTTGTTAATGGAAGGAGGGGAACGGTGCGCGCACGCGGGGAGGGAGCCAAAGGAGAAGAAAGGGTGGGAGGGGAGATTTCGAGAGAGCAAAAGAATGGAGGAGAGCCTGCGAAAACACATACACCGGTTTCCCTCTCTCTTCGAGCTTTCCACGACCATGCTTGTCGTTCACACACATTTTACTCCATCTCACTTTTTCTCACTGTACTTTACGATCAATCTCTCATCGTCTTTATATCCCACTCGCTCTTTCTCACTAGCTGTGTCTGCATTTAGAGTATTAGAGGTATAGCCTCTCGTCCTGTTCTCCTTGCTCGATCTCTCAGCGGGACACGCAGCACTCGCGGTGACGCAATCGGGCCACGTAATTTTTTACTCCTACCCAAACCGAACGAGGGCGGGATTTGCGTACGTGCGTTCGTATTTTCGCGCCAAAACTCAGGAACCTTCCAGTCAGGAGATTTCACGAGTATTCTATCGGGGACGAGAGCAAGAGAAACGACGAATCATTGCCGAACGTTTGCGCAAGAGAAACCGCCAAGATCTTTGCACTGTTCACGTGTGTTTGTGTGGCTGCTCTCCGTCCTCGTGGTTATACGGACCAACGGAACGCGAGAGAGAAACCACTCTCAGAGGCTGCGGTTATCATCACATGCACGTGCAAGAGGATTGAGCCATTACCTGAGCCCCGGTGGCTCCCCGCGCCAACGTTATAGCTATAATTATATAGCGTTGCGATACACATCGAGTAATGGTGATTTGTTGCGTTGCTCCGAGCGCGCGTACACACATGTACAAAAGTTCCTCCATCTTCTCTTCTCTTTCTCTCTCTCTCTCTCTCTCTTTTATCTGCCGCCTCTCCCTTTTCTCTTCTCCCAGATTCCCTCATCCTCTCGGCACTCGCTTATTGCACCAGCTCTCGTCTCTCTTCCCTTCTTTCTTGTACTATATTTCTCTTTCTCTCTCTCCCATGTGTCCTCTTCTTTCAATCTCCTCCTCGCAAACTTTCTCCATCTCCACTTGGCTCGCCACACATCGAAGCACACGCCGTATCGGGACATAGCTATACACAAACTCGTGGCAATAGAGATACGAATCGTTGATGGGCTCCACAATCGTTTTATTATATTCTCTTAATCATTCACGCTGGAGCGTTTAAAAAGAGCGCTCATTTCACGCCTACCACCAACTCACACTCTCTCTTTCTCTCTTTCTCTGTAATATACATCGCGTAAGCATGATCGGTGCAGTAGCAAACAGCACATTTTTCCACGCCTCTCTTCTCCTCTCATTTTTCTCATTTTTTTCACCCTCCGGCGATCCGTCGTAATGTAAAACTATTCAAAAAAACACTGAGTCAACACCGTGCGTAGGAAAGGAGAAAAAAAACATCGTGTTTTATTTATGCGATCGATTTTGATAAGAAAGATATAATGCGATTTTAATTGAAATACGCGTACAGGATGATTAGCGATCGTTTGTGATTACATAATGTTGCCAATGCTGGAGGAGGTCAGTGTGTCCCAAGCACTCATTTTAATTGGATCTCCCGGATTAAATTCACCGGACTGACAAAATTCATTACAGAGTCAAGTTTTCAGTGGCTACGCGATTTTTATTTTATTTTCATTATTTTTTGGTTTCATACTTTTTGTTTATATCCAATCCACTCTTCCCTTACTCTCGCCAGGCCGCTCGTTCCGTTCACGCCAGGTCAGTTTTCGGATCGCCACTTTAAATTGGATTGAACGAAGCTCGAATGAAGCCGAGGCTCTGTCACTTTTTTCGCTATTCCCCATCCCGCATGTTCAGTGCGTAATTGTGTTTTTCACCGTCGGCCAATTTTCACATTCGCGTGCGCAGTGAATTTCAAATCGCAAGCTTCACTGTTGCAGAGCCCAAAAGCGAGACCGAGAGGGAAGAGAACGCGATGCGTATGCATATCTTCGCTCGCACACCCTTTTTCGTGTGATACGCCAAATAATTTAACGCCGAAAATGCTCCCGAGTTATCTGCCGAGAGTGATGGAGTCGTGGCATGCATTTTTCCCCGAGATATTTATTTCAACGGTTATTCGAAAAAATTCATGAAATACTTGGAAAAGTAAAATTGCTTCTGCTATATTGTCCGGCCTCGCTTTCGGCGTGGCTATTCGCGGCCGAAAATCAACTTCTACTTCTGTTGTTATTTTATGCTTTTTCTGGCAAAGATATTGCGTTATTATGGGACGCGCATGACGCAACAACGAGTGCTATCGACATTCCGCGACAATATATTGCTACGGTAAATTATATTGCTCGACACAAAATCAATGACTCCAGTGAATTCTGTACTTGCTAGTTTCCTTTACACCCGGCGCGCAAATACACTGCCGCGTTCGTATCTTTTTTTTCTCTAACTGAATGTGGTTAAAAAAAAAAAATGAATCTTACTCTTGAGAATTTTCCAATAATCATCGAAAATGAAAAAATAAAATGAAAATAAAAAAATCTCCGAGATTTGAACGACGGGAAACCGACCCGATGAAAAACGAAACTGCAAAATATCTTTATCGAACGTAGAACGGAAATAACATGGAGAAAATCTTGCCATTAATAATAATTTATCGGAGATTTCGAGCAGCAGTTATCGGAAACTCATTACGACGAATCAATCGGTAATCCAACAATGATTATTTAATTGTCGATATAACATAAGTTGGTGGATCGAGCAATTGTGCAAATCAAGTTTTAATTTATGAACATAGAATCACGTGAATGATTATAAATCGCGTGTACGCGAAACGCGATTGTACGAATACCACGTGCTCTCGCGCGCGTAGAAAACTCGTTGGTGCGAGAAGGTCTGCTCGGGTTCGCTGGAATATCATGGTACTGTTCCACGGAGAGAGAGAGAGAGAGAAAGCACATTCGCAGTTTGACGGAATGTTATTGCGGTCATAATCGTAGAGGCACCAACAGGTGCGAGCTGTGGGCAAGCCTACCAGTTCAGAGGGTGGGTTATTCTACTCGTACAGGCTGATCCAGAATAAACTTCGCCCTTATTAACACCCTTCGATATTCTTGAATTCTCTCCTTTTACTAATTTTCTTGTTTTTTTTTTGGTTTTTATTAGTCGAACTATTGAAACCTGAAAGTCATTGGTTTATTTTATTCAAAAGATTTTCACGATCATTCTGAATCGAAAAAGAATACAAATTTTATCGACAATTGCGGATTAATAAACAACAATTTGAAATAATTAATTGACTCCGAATTAATCAGAATTGACTTAGGACTGATGACCGTTTTCCTTTGAAATAAATGACAGAGTTGAATGTGGATGCCGAAAAATTTGAGATGTTTACTTCCGGCAGAATTCATTGAGGCTCGTAAGCTTTCGTGTCGGATTGAAGAAAAGATCGTTTAATATTGTGACTGCAAACACTTTGTAGGCAGAAAAGGTACGAGCTATACGGGGACACATGGTCATCAATTTCATCCCTTCGGAGAGAAACTCATGAGCAAGTCACTTGGGAAAAGTGAAAGTGAGAAGCTCCTTGTTCCTGGTGTATTTCAAAGGGAATAGAGAAATATATGCATAGAAAGAAAGAGAGAGAGGGGGAGAGAGCTCAAGGGCCTAAGTCCTGAAGCTACCTGTCGCAAAGCAAAGGATAATTACGTCTCGAGAGACTCAATTTTCTTACACGCTGAGGTGTTTGTGCCTGCCAATAATTTGTAACTATTCATACCTGCAGGATGGCTCAAGGATCGGTCAATATTTCGACAACGAGTGATGACGCTCTTAAGGAGAGTCAGCGGGTGACCGCGTCGGAAATGTCTTCATTTTCGCACTTTCAATAATAGCCAAAGATCCAAATAAACACGCCCCTGAACCGTTGACGATTGCGAATCTAACTCGACACCGGACGAGCCTACCTGCTTCGTGTCAAGTAAGCAAAAGGGATGAGCTAGATGTGTCGTTTGCATTTGTAACTGCAGGTACTAAACGTTCCAGTCCATTGTCGGTTGTATCCTTTAGGAAGGATAATAACCTCGATCATTGCTACTGAAAATGATAGCCAAGACAAATGCTCATTGTGTACGAACAAACGAACATCTTCAGCTTTCTTTTTTTGCCTCTTGCTCTAGCCTTTTGCTCCTGATTTTAGTCTCTCTCGCAGAAGAATCGAGAAGCGATTCAATAAATGGATACGGTGTAATCTTCAATCCGATGCTCTGTATGAACGCCGAGGATTTTCTCGCTCTCATGTGCACGCAACACACGTGTGTCGGTGTTTCGCATCTATTGACGCTTCCCGAGCTCATACGAATACGGAGACTCTCCTCACCACAAGAGGGTGCCCTCCGCAATGGCCAGCATACCTGAGACCATTTTCCCATATACGTAAGTTGCACGGCTCTCAGGCAAAGACATTGGCTAATATATATGGGGACTTTCGATTCAAAAGGTGCCGAATTGCGTCACAAAGTCCCTTTCCCACAATCGACACGATTTTTCCTTTTTTTCGTTGGACTCCTCGCCTTAACGTCGTCCAACGATCATTCAAGTTATTCGGGACGATCTGGTTGCATGATTTTTCATGAAATTGTACAAAGCCATTGTTGCGAATGGTCCACAAGTGATTCAACGTTAAAGAGCTCATGCACGCGGAGGTATATTGCGTTCGATGGGTTAGACCATTTGCCGCGAGAAGCTATAAACGGCTGTGGCAAAGACAGAAGTCGGAGTAGGCTAGTCTCTCGTTTGCTTTGCCTCGATATCGTTGGTCGTTTGGCGAGGATTCGCGTTGAGACGCACAGAAGTACCGCTTCCGAGTGTGCACGCATAGACTTCTGTTTGCCGTAACTTATATTCTCGGGCGATGTGGACCTCTTCGAGGATCCTGAAACATCGTATAGCCTGGACGGTTCTCCGTACGTCGATCTCCGGACATACATGCACCAATACGTGTCCCTAGACCGAGAAAGACGGGAAGAGAAACACGCACGCGAGGAAACGTGTCCTCGCTTGACATCAGCTCGACTGTGGCTAAATAAAAAATAAAAAAAAGAGATCCGCAGCAAACCTCCAACAACTTTCTCACTTTGCCTCCTTTTTCTTCCTCTTTCTTTATTCCACTCGACCGGGAATTTACCGTACCGTTCGATTTCCTTACTCGCATGGATGGCATATTATCTACAGCCGCACCTCGAACACCAGAAAGAGAGGCAGAGAGAAATAGAAGGAAAAAGAAGAGCGAGCAACTTCTGCATGGCAAGCATCTTTTTTCAAATCGATCGCACTCGTGTAGTCACGTACATTGTATAGATACTGAATTGAATTACCATGATAGACTCACGAATTAAATAACTTTGGATAATGCCCACACATCCTTATTTTTCCATGTATCCAAAAGATTCGAACAATTTTTCAATAGGCTTCTAAAAACCTGATACGTTCGGGCTAACTTTACTTTTTCGTTGACTAGTCTTTTGGTAGGTTTTGCACATAATCCTAAAGTTAATTTCCGACCAAATTAACAACGTTGGTTAAGCCACAGTCGATTTTTTTCGATCTTTTTATTTTTTATGCAAAAAAAGTTTTTTTTTTCCATTTTAATGCAACCGAAAAAGGAATAGGTAAAGGGAGACTGAAAAATAAATAAAACGTACAATTTTGACGTGGAGTCGGCTGTTGAGGAGTTGGAATAGTGTCAGAATAAAAAAGAGTCTTTATATTGTAGCAGGCTGAGAGTTTAGCGATAGTATTGGACTAGCATTTCCTTCATGACGATTAAAGTTGTATACATGTATGTTGCGAAGGGGGGAACCCCTGCGAAGTATCTCACAGCTCGATCTACTTCCTTATCGCAACGAAATTGTCGTGCCCGCCAGAAGCAGGCTCCTCCACGAGCTACCGGCACACGCAAACAGTCAAGAGGATACGGGAGGGATGTTGGATGCAAGAAAAGACGGAGAGGACCTAGCGGACGAGTGGAAGAAAGAAAAGCCCCGAGAAGCTCGTACGTCACCCTGAGGAAAAAAAAGACCATCCACGCGAGACGTTTAATTTCCGAAGCCCTTCCGCCAGCTCCATTCACGGCACCCGTACCTCGTGCACTCCATACACACCCTCTTTCACCTCCTATTTCCATCCTTCTTCCATGCAGTCAACCACTCTTCCGTCTTATTGCTGCTTCTTTCTTCTCCTCTCCTTCTTCTTGTTCTTTCTTTGCTTTTCCGTTTCTCCGTATAACTTTTTCTCAAATTCTGCGTTACGTATTTATTATATTCGTTTTGCGAAGTATTTCGTCATCGCGAGAGGGAGATTCAAGGGTTCTGCCTCGAATTTATCAGTGGGAAGGATTCTGACAGGACGGTTGAATATTTTTAGAGCTCAATGGGATCCATTTGAGCATTATTTCAGAAGGAAAGAGATTTTTTCCTGAACGAATGGAATTGGTAGTTCTTTCTCGCACCAGTGAACCAGAAATCTCGCGGGTTCCGTCATGAATTAGTCGGAAGACGTTCATTTTCGTTGCTCAGAGGCGAACGCGTATAAAACAACCCCCGCCGTTGGTGTTGGGTGTTCCTCTCGTATACAGTGAGAAACACTTATTGTGTATAGTTATAGTGTAAACAGAATTGTCTGCGCAGTGAAGACTCTGATGTAGTGTAAGCGCGTAAGTCTCCTGGAGGGTCCCGGTGGCTCGTAAATCCAGGTCTAATTCGGTAAACAGGAAACGTCTTGGATTGGCCCTCCCCTTAGCGAGAATCTTCGCGTTAAATAGTGCGTAAGGGGTTGTAGAAACAGCACTGGCAAACGAAGTACATCCTTGAGAGAGAAACTAAGAGAGAAAACCCAAACGAACAGGATAGAATGTGACACGTACCCCCTGAGGCGCTTACGCTTGTTGGCGCAATTGAGCTAAGCCTTTATACTGTTAAAAAAGCTCATTTCACAAGCTCTTTCACCAAACAAAACGCTTTCATATTCCGTATACACCCTCTGCTTGTTATTTTTGATTTACAGCCGATTTTGCGCGACTTCTCAAGTTTCTAACTACCGGTTCTTATTCATTTATTTCTTATTTTTCGAGGCAACCCTCTGACTTCACAACTTATGGTTGTGAATTTTTTTTTATTTCGAATTTTTCGATTGATTAAAATGAAAAAAAAATCACGTCATTATTTGCACGATCCTCTCCCTTGATCTGCTATTTTATTGATCGATTTTCAAGTTTAAGGCTGGCAGACGAAAATTATCGCGGAGCGATTATTTTGCGGGAATTGCATTTACATTTGCGGATTGAGGGAAAATATTTTCTCATTGGTACTTGAGGATCCACAATTGCTCTCATCGCCTGAGCCATTATCTCGAGGACGAAGAAAAAAAAGAGGGGTAAAAGACTATTTCCTACTCGAATCTTTTTTTCTGATGGATACATAAATCGCGGCCTCTCGTTTTGATTTGAGTCGCGAAGTAAAATGCTACGTGGCACTTTTTAATATTGGCTGATAGCCAGGAACGTGCTAGCGCGTGTCCTCTGACTGGTCGTGGTATATATACAATTTGTGTCTCAGTGTATTCTTACCTTTCCCTTTTGTGAGTGGAACAGGAAACTTATCCATCGATCTTTGATATTCTGAGGATCGTTCGTGTCCACGAGACACGTCGCACTGAATTCTTCAGGCTCCTACATTAAATCAGCCAAACGAGTTGAATCGAATGACCAGTCATGTTTCACGAGACTTTACGAAGATGAATATTGCATCGATGCATTTTTATCCACCGTTCGTAATAATAAAAAAGAGGAGGATGAGTATCATGAAAATTTGGCAAAGTGAGGACAAAGTGGAGAAACGTTATGAACGCGGCTATTAAAATCGAGTTGCGAGAATAGCACACGTTCTCGCCCATCCGCTTGCTCCCGAGAACGAACAAATGTCTTTCTGTCACTCGTTCCTCTTTCCTCCCGTATAAACCGGTGTTACGACCTCCGGACCATTTTTCCACCCGCTGAATCGCCCGCTGCGCGCAAAGGGGTGAACTACCCCCATCAACGCGTGTGTTCCGCCACCGTATATTTTCTCATTTGCCCTTCGTGTTTTTACAACTCATCTTTTATATCGCAGTATACGTGGCTAACGTGACGGACGACTGTGGACCCCGTCACAAATCACGGCAAGGCCACACGATCCACGCACCGCGACCACTTTTCTCTCATGACCACAACGCTTTGCGCGTTCAAACTCCCTTCATTTTTTTTCCTTCTATTTTTTCCGCCTCTTTCGTTGTTTATCTCTTCTTTGATGAATGAAATGCTGACTGGAGACTCAGGAACAAACTGCGTGAGTGTAAATTCAAGATAAAGTTGAATCATCGAAATTTTGAAAGAAAAAATCATTTTCACATCATAAAAAAATCCTGAGCCACTGTCAATGTTCGTAGAATTTTCGGTTTCAATATTCTGGAACGCTGCAACTGAAAAACGCAGAGTCGGATTATTAATGGCATTGCTCACCCTCGTGATCGTGCACATACCAAACGAGCTTGGAGCTAATTAATCGTCGTTAAAAGATTGCAAGCGAGTGCACAAGTCCGTTGCAATTTCGCAACGAACAAAAGCCTGTGTGCGATCTTCGTACAAAAGATGCAATGGAATTTTCGCGATGTGTTTCTCGACGTACCGCGGCATGCGTTGTATCCGATGCGATTTCTTGCGTGCCTCATTGGAGATTCTTTTGTCGAGGCTCACCCACGAAGCTCCACCAATTGGCAGATCTTTGTTAAAAGAGAAAAAAAAAAAAACAGATTTATCCATCCCAGAGTGTTTATTTCTTTAGAATTGAATAACAAACGACAAGAAAAAGGCGAACACGAAGCGTTGGGTTTTTTTAATCTGCACGTAATATCAAGAAATTCGACCACAGTCGCGTGTCGCTTCATACGCGATATCTCGAGCACATAGACTTCCTCAGCATCCCCTTCACACATGCTGGACGATTTTCAATTATATCCACGAGGTCGTTTCTCTCGCTCACACGGAGAAGGAAGAGAGAAAGATGCTGGGCGTCTCGAGCATATTGCTCGCGTGAGACTGCGATATACGTACCTCACACTCTTCAATTCCCCCCTGCAATATTGTACGTGGAAATATGTAAGTTCCTCGGTAGTACATGGCACTGGGGGTTGCTCGAATGCTCGGCCATGCCAGGGTGCAGAAGAGAAGAGGAGAAGGACGAGTGTAGGGCGTGCTGCAAGAACTCCAGTACCGGAAGCGTGACTGATATTGCTCTTGGAACGCAATAGCTATACGCGCGGCTGAAAGGGAGACGACGACATATCCCCCAAGGGTCTTCCGCATTACGCCCTCGCCTTTGCCACCCGCTTTATCATATATATTAACAACAATAAAACTTATAATTCGGCTGGGAGCCAAAAACTCGTGAATCCAAATTAAAATGTTAATTCATCTGTTGGAGAAAGGGACGTACTCGAAGAGAGCGTAGTATTGAGAATAAGAAACTTGCCTGACTTTCAAATTGGTCGAGCCAATTCGGGGCACAGCAATATGTCTTTTTTTTTCTTCCCCGCAAACTTACGATTCGCCTCGCAATAATCACCGTTGATGCGACTTTAATAAAAATCCATAAGTTAGCTCAATAAAAAGCCACGACGTTGGCGTTCCTTGGAGAAAACGTTGGATCAAACGAGAAGACAAATTACTCGACAGATAGCACTTCACCATTCCATCTTCGCTTCTGTTTTGTATCACGGATGTTTCTCACTTTCCCCTCTTATTGTCCTGCGCGCTCTATAATTTCGGGAAAAAGGAAGCACCGAGTGCGAGACACGTTGGTACAGTGTCTTTGCCAAAGTTTCGTGAACGCTCGCTCGTGATAAATCTTAAAGAGAAAGCCGCGAGTTCGCGGAGGAGAAGCCCACAGCTAGGCGATGTGAAGGAGGGAGTTTAAACAGTCGGATCAGCAAGATCCCTAATGAATCCTTGCCAAGGAGGCTTATAGCTTACCCTCGAAGCCCAGCCAGAGCTCAGTTTTCTTCCTCTCTCTCGCTCTCTCCCTTTTCACTTTCTCCGTCCGACTTTCTTTACTCGCCATCTCACTATATACGCTGCTTCTGACTTTGGAGGATCCTTAGCAGAGACACGGCAAGTTTCGCCAGTCTTGTGGCTTGTTGGTATCTCTTACGAGCCCCGGCTCTTTGGTATCTCTCTCCTGCTCTTCTCCTTCTTGTTCTCCACATCCCTCTCATCTTCTATACATTCGTTCAGGCGAGCGAGCGCAGATACTCGCCAGTTTAGCCTGGAAAAGCGGACACATGGAAACTGCAACAAGAAGGCAACAAGAATCGTGGTCGGACTATGGGTTAGCGATAGAAGGAAGTTGAACCGCGAAGATATGCGCTGAAGCGAGTGAGACTAAAGTTGAAGAGTCGCCGCAGGGCGAAACGGAGCACGTGCTTATCCCTGCTGGGTCGCAGTTGGACGGCCGAGTTTATTCCAAGAGCTTCGTTTTCCTCTTGCCGTGCGATGCGGTTCATGCTCCTCTAGGATAAATACTATCAGAGCTTTACGGAAGCTTGCATCGTGGGCGCGTGTGTACAAACCACTGGAAACGAGGGATGGTCGTTTCGACCACCTCGTATCCTTTGCTCGCTCCGTACAAGACTCTTGTCCTTTTCTTAATTATACTCCGGTACTTCGCGCAGACCTTAGCAGCCCAAGACCTTGTTCTGCCTGAATTTTCCTCCGTAAACACATGGACATAAACATAAGCATGTGCGTGCGAGCCCATTGTAGAGTTGGTTTGACGATGGTCGCGTTATGGTGAACCGAGCGATTTGACGCCCGACCAAAGACTTCTCATTGCTGGGCAGGAGGCTTGTGCCCAAGATGCGACCGCAGGCGAGCGCAATATTCGCCTGGAGCACATGAACGGCATGGGAATACTTGCCCTAAGCCTTGGACTTCTCCAACTGTTCATAAAGTACGGGAACGTGGGTCGGAGCATCTCGCAGCCTTTGGTGCTCTTCCAGGATGAGACTGATATCACTAAAAATTTGTCCTGTGTGGGCATTATTCTATGCAGAGTGGTTGGCTAAGGTTTGGAAGAATAATATGCGATAATGATCAATGATCTTGGGCCCAGAATTTCGGGTGAATTAATGCGTCGAAGGAGGGAAAAAAAAAATTGAACAAAATGAAATAATGAATGAATGAACATTTTGACAATCTGCCGAGAAATTTATGGCTTTTTCGGAGCCTCCGCCATTAGGATTTTTTTTATTTTAGAACTCGTGCCCTGGACCAGTCGGGCAATACTTTTGTATAAACGGGATTGCGTACTTCTCTGAAAAGATCGAAGGGTTCTTTCATCCTCCGCTCTCGAACGTCATAGGCCTCTCGTGGGACCTTAATGGTCCCGCGAAAGCAAAGAATAAAAAAGAGTCGTGATGGCTCTGAACTCTTGTTGCATATATAGTGTGCTGCATGTACAAGATATAATGCATATCCGAGCAACGTGGCACGAAAGTTTTCGCAGGATGCTGCGATGCTGGACGCACCGTGGACCGAAAATTTTGCGAGAGCTCATATACACCGAATGGGCCAGGGTCGACGCTATATAACTATTATAAATATATAACAACACACGCAGTTCGAACGAAGCTCTCGCATGAGAAAGACAGAAAGCACATCACACCACGCATACGAAATGTGAGGAAGAGAGAAAAGAGAGGGAGAAAGAGAAAGAGGACGTGCGAGAGAGCAGGTATGGCGTGGTAGCGATGGCGGCGTGTTGGTAGCGATAAATCATGGGTTACCACATTGTAGCCCAGTAAATCATCGGACGCGGGGAACGCGAGAGCTTCCCAGCGTGAAATGAAACGAATTCATCTCTGTCAGCCCCCACCACGTGGATTTCTTCCATCCACCTCTCGCGCACTCTACGCGAACCAGGGCCGGGCTCTCTTTTGTTTGGTTCTCACTCTTTCTCACCCGCTGCTTTCCTACATATACATATATATATACATGGAGTACATGGATATATATTCATATACGTTTTTCTTTTCTGTCTTTCTCTCGTTTTCGTGTGTGCAACCCCCTTCGCTTCTCCCCGCCATGTGCACATCGCCAAAGAGTCCGCCCGCGACACCCTCCCGATCCATGAGCCGACTCCATCTTTCTCGTTCGCTCATGCTGGCTTGCCTATCCTTTCCACGCACCACACGCTACGATAGGTCAACACTAATACTACCGTGCAGGTGTGATCAGTACGTGCACAATTTCATTCCTCGAAATGCGGAGCCCACTCCACCCTCTCTCGTACTACAACACGCCGGATAATTTTTTACCTGGATACAACAAATATATACACACACATGGACCATGGGATTACGATTCGTGGGCACGAATCGTTACATTGTGGAACTTGATTGGATGTGTGTATTTATATTCATGCGCGCTTTTAGTCCCACCCACTTCTTCACGATTGTCTTTTGTCTCTTATTCTTCTATAGACTTCGTAAGTATTCCTTTTTTTCTCACATTCACATTATTCATATCCGCTATTCTTTAACTCCTCATTCGCACGCAATCTCGGCATCTGCAATGTCTTTTCGAATCTTTCTCAACTACGGGAATGGACCGCTGAATGGACGAACAACAAATCTGCAGTATTTTTGGGGTAACAATAAAAATAAAAAATGATCACGAAATCCTTTTTTTCTTGACGGAGCTCCATCGGCATCGGTAAAAACAAAATCGCGTCATTCATCGGTCATCGTCTTATTTATTTCTCGTGCATTGCTTGCTATTTGGTTCCTTTCATCAGTCAGTTTATTGATTTCGTCAATGTGTTTTCGTGATAGATTCACATTGAAATATTCGATGAAGGACGGTGATGTATAACACGGAGAAAAGGGATTTTTTGTTCTTGAGATGGTTGGCAAAGATTGATGCAAGTGAGGGTTGACCGTTGGATTCTTTGCAGCCCCCACGGAGCGGGGTTAAGCTCCTAGATGTACGTCAGTACTGGCGCTAACGCCCTCACCAAAGAACACACGTCGACGTTCGCTTTTATTTATCGTAATTTGATACAAACGGGGGAGGGTTGCTGTGCTGGTCGAAACAAAAAATTACAGGGAAGCCAGAGAAAAAACGAAACGGGGGTGGGAAAAACAGAGGGATGCGCCCATACATCCGCACCAGCTCAGACGCAGCCGCGCCTCCAACGTTCCTCCTCGCGCCCAGCCTTCCACTTCTTCCTTCTTCCCACATTTTCTACCCTCGCACTCTCTCTCTCTCTCTCTCTCTCTCTCATTTCTTCTGCGGTTCTTCCGAGTTTTTTTCCCGATCTTTTCCGTTCCCACCTACCATTTTTTTTTGTTCGCCCTCTCCCGCAACCCTCCAGGATTCCATCATCCATCATACAAAATAAACAGTCTACCGAAGGAGGGCAGGACGCGCCTATCGGATTAAGCGTGCGGCATTTCGATGGCCTCGATCACGTACGAATAATCCTATGTGGCAACGTCGTAAATCCTGAATATTGAACCTGCTCGCACTGCGTGAGAGGCTTTCTTCATTTTCCTTTTATTTCTTTCTCTTTCCTCGCTTCGTTTACTCAGGAATTTTCTCATTCGTCCGGGATGGACGTTGGCCCGAGCAGGAAACTGAATTCGATTGCTGCTCGCACGATCTTTCATGATTCGTCACTTTGACGATAATACGAAAAGAGCGAACAGCAAAGGGAGAATAGAAAAAAGAGAATATCTGATTTATACCTATTCGCAGTGGCATCGAGCTCGTATATGTTTGAGATTTTCGCCCAGTCTCTCCTTCCGCTGGCAGACTATTACGCGAATCCCATAAATCGGTTGGAGACACCTTCGCGCTATTCGAGTTTGCGTACCGATAAATCTCCCCGACTGAAATAATGTAGCCCACCTCATTTCGTAAATGGCATTGTATTTAAAATTGTCTAGCAGTATTTCTGAGAGTGCATTCTGCTATATTGAAAATAATATACGAGAGCATGCACCCGCCTTTTCGGTGAATGTCCTTACGTATCAATTTCTTCATTGGGTTACAATTTGATAAACGTTTACCAAACTTATGGAGAGCTACGAGAAACTTCCGAAAAATCTGGTTGAACGTAATCAAAAATTCTCTGTCAATGTATTTTGTTTTTCTTGTTTTTTTTTTTTTCCAATTTCCAAGCGCCAGAAACTTGGTTGCGCGAAATTGAAGAAAGAGGAACGAATCGATATTGCTCTAGAGGATTTCGCCGGTATGATTTATAGAGCACCCTCGAGAAAAGCTGTCATGGCCGACTGTTGGCCTCGGGTCACGGACGACGGCCGGGAGCGAAGAAAAAGGAGGAGAGAAGAGAAAGACCGGCTGAGGTTTTTCGCGTCCCGTGCTTCTCTCGCTTCCTTATTTTCTTTATCCATCCACCAATTCTCGGGCAGCTAGCGCGAGATATTGCGCCGCGGCGATAACTCACCCCCGCTCACCCCATTCTTCCTATCAGTCTGAGCGCGAGAAAGCCCATCCCCTTCTCTAACTATCTCGTCCCTGCTCGCACGTATCTCCGTTCTCTGACTTTCTCCCGCCGTTCCTCTTGCCCTCGTTCCACCCCTCGTGGCAACTGACTCCGAAACCGAATTCACAGATACCCCGCACCACGCACCCTCATAGTCGTCTTCATTGCGTAGCTCTCGCGCACGTTTGTCTCCCACCGTCACGTCACACCCTCCGGCTATATCCTTCCCGTTCCCTTTTACAGCTCTTCCCAATTTCTCAGTCACCATTTTTGTCGAATATCCACGTATGTAGATATCCTACACATATAACACGTGCAGAAACAAATCTACACATACGCACACACATGTATGTTTTAGCCAGAGTAGCATATTTTCTCTCGCCCACGTTGGCCATATATTTCTCTCCTGCTGCTGTCGAAAATAACGAATAACACACGACAAAAAAATCTCCCTAAGTCTCTATTTTCGCCCTTCGCCAAACAAACCTTCTCTCTAATGTCACCATTCCGATCGGTGCCATCAGTTTATCTTCATTTCGAGATTCTTTCGGTTCTCATGAATTATATTGATGTTTATGCTGTTCGTAAAATTTGGATAAATTTCAACGTGGGCCTCCCGTAAATTGCCGATTTAGTCTCGGATGTTGAATTTTGACCTTCGTCGATACTTGCATCGCTAAGAAAGAGGGAATAACAGAGCCAGGGCTCTCAATAAAAGATCCTCAAAGCCTACGAGTGATGGCGTGTGTTGCAATTTGATTTTCATCCGCTTGAAGACAGGGATATCAAATTTTTATTGTATTTTCACAATTTGAAAATTCGACACCCGTATTTTCCTGATTTTTTTTGTCCCGAAAGCGAATGTTGTCAAGTAGTTTGGAAATATCAACGGTTTAGTAACGAAATTGTTTTTGAAGCTACGGAGAGAAGCTTAAGACACGGTATGGAAAAAAAAAATAAGGAAGAAATATCGAAAAGTGGTGAAAATAATGTGGAACCGCGCTGTACCTCTCGCGAGGAAAAAAAAACAGAACGACGTCGTGATGGAGCGGAGAAGAAGGTGGAATAAAAAGAAGGAGGAGAGGCACGAGATAAAGGTAATTGGTTGGCAAGACCCTCGGATGATCTTCGAAGCTCGTGGGTGCGGTGTACCCAAAGGCAATTTAGCTCTTTGCCATGAGAACTAATAAAAACCCTTGGTGTACGACGAAAAATATAAGACAAGAAGGTGAGTCGGGGCAACAGGATGAATTTGCGATCCCACTCTGTTTATAAGATCGAGCTGTGCGGATGCTGTGGCTCGACGGCCATGGTTACGTTGTTCTGCGGGAGATAGATAGGAAATCTAATTTTCGAGAGCACAGGAGAGGGTTTCTCGTGCACAGGTTCAGAGATGGAGGGAGAGAGAGAGAGAGAGAGAAAAAGGGCTATTACGATATACAAGGAGCCATTTCTCACTGTATTATTTATACGAGGTCCGAAATTGGTGCCTGAGCATGCAGGGCACGCGCTCATCTCTCGCTCATTCCCTGTATCCTTGGCGTACTATGTCGTGAATATTTCGGCGTGTGTTCATCCGACACGTGGGTCTTTCTTCGGGAGCGACAAAACGACCTCCCTCTAAAAATATATACAACCCCCAAATAATATATTCCATTGCTGACGCTGAACGACATTCTACGAATTTCCCACCTTCTTCTTGGCCTGGTGTGGGAGGGCTCATAGAATCAAATATACACATTCTCGAGGAGTTAACTCCCATAAGAAAGGGAATTTATACGACTTATGGAACTTCTCATCGATTTATATAACGAAATAAATTTCGAATAATTTCACACACGACTCTCGCAAATTCAGTCGTCACTTTTATTTTGTATTGCTACCGAAAAATTTTTCCGAGGGGAGGAATTTATTTCTCCAAATTCTATTCTATCAATCTTTTGGATATTTAATAGCTTTTTTTTTTTTTGCTTCTCCGGACCGGACGACACACGGCCAGTGATATTTTATTTTTTCGTATTAATAATGCATCTATGACATTTTGACACTCGTGCATAGCTCTCCGTCCTTTCATTCTATTGATATCGAAAATTTAGTGGAAAGCTCTCGGAACAAAACTCTTTTCAGTGGTCATTCTATTCACACCCTCTCTCGGCGCCGAGTTCAGGTGCTCGGGCAAAAATAATGAGCCAAAGCAAAGCTGCACCACATACGAGCTCACCAAAGCATAGTATCGCAGCTTTTGTCTCTATGCAAATTTCATTGCATCGCGTGAGATCATAAGACGCCAGTGAGTTCGCAGCAGGTCCTTTCCTCGTGTAAACACATACAGCCATGGCAACACGTTCCATTATTCGGCTGGTAATCTCGCTGCGAGGTTTTTCTTCGTCCTGTGCTTGTAAATTCCTGAGACTGAAAAATCTTTCAACAGGTCGGGCGTCGAATTCGTTGGAAACTTGAAACCTTTTAATTCGGTTTGAGGAAATTCAAAATGGATCAAGCGGTATCCAACGATTTAGGGGAAAGTTCGCGACGTAAAGAGGGTCAGGAAAAATCTACGTATAGATTTTACACGCCGCTAATGCAGAGGTACCGAAAGTACGTAGCTAAAATGGAGGGAAATAAAAATAGCCAATAAAAAAGAAAGGAAAAAGCGATCGAAAAGCAATAATTGGAATAAAGTCGGGACAGGGCAGTTATCCGCGCGGCAACAACACAGTGGGGTTCTGATCTCGTTTCACGCCTCAATTCTGTCACGAGCCGTAACTTTCACGAATACGAGACATTACTCTTTCTTCGTCGTTGCCAGCTCTTTCTCACTCTAAAGTCGGTTTTCGTCCAAAGGGGGTTGCGATAACTAGAAAACTTCTTTTCTCCTCGGGATACAAGCAGCCGACCAACCCCCAAGACGCTGCTACCTTTTTCTCATCCTTGCAGCCCTCTCGTGCAATCCACCCTCTAGCATACATGCTATGTATATATATGGAAGTTAAGAAGAGTCACAGGGTCTTGTATAGCTTGCTGTTATAGTCTGTTTTATATATATATATATACGACAAAAAGTCTCATATCGTTTTTATCCCTCTCCCTCACGCAGTCACCCTCGCACACCAATTTCTTTCCTTTTCACTCTTTTCTCCTGGATTCTCGTGCCTCAGGCTCTGTTCTTCTCGCTCTACGAACGTGGTGCTCTACGTAGACGTGTTCACACAAATGCGCTGTTAAAATTTTGGACACAATCTCACCATTTGTCTTGGTGGGTCCGGAAATAAATCTCCGACGGCTCAGCCGGCTAAGAAAAACGCCGCCATGCGCTTCCCTCACCCCGTTCACCCGACCGGCCTCCATCACTAACAGTCTCTATACATGTATAGATGACTTCAATCCCTCTTTTGCCACAATCTTTCTTTCTCACTCTGTTTCTCTTCATCCTCATGATCCTCTTCTGCCTTTTTCTTATCTCCCTTCCTGTTTCGTTCTATTATATACATATATATATATATTTATAATTCTTTTTCCCTGCCTATCCCGACCTCGTCGTATCAAGTCTTTTTCCTCGAGCGCCTTTCCCCGCAAAACTACCCTCTGTCCTCTTAAACCTCCCGTTCGCCTCATCGTGTCTTCGATGTTCATTCGATAAATCATAAATGTTCGTATTAACATTCGGGGGACAGGATGAAGCGGGTCAATCGAGACGATTCGCGCGGAGGAGGCTCCTCGTGAGTCTCCTGGAACTTTCATATAATCGAATCCATTACGATTTCGAGGGGCAGACTGGAGACTCGTCTCCTATTTCCAACCGGTAATCACACGATGATTTTTTTGCAAAAAAAGAAAAAAAAATATATAATTCCAAAGAAAATTGTTCAATCTCCCAAAGGAAAATTTTTGGCTCCGGAGCTTTACAATACCGCGATACAGGACACGTATCTCGTAAATCGGTTTGCCGTAGCGGAGAGTTAGCGCGTGTCAGTGTAGCGCGCGTACAGAGTGCATATCAGCAGTGCTAAGAGAATGGATCGCCGGGCACGAATCGATGGTTTCTCTAAAGTCTTACTCTCTTCATCGACATGGAGCGATAGGAGAGAAAGGCAATCTCGTCGATTAATCCCTGGAGGAGGTCGATCACGCGCGTGCTTCTCGCTCGTTGTTCTCAATCTATATCTATAGACTTTATATCGCACTTGATCTGTTCCGTGTGATGCTGGAGACGGAACATACTGGCAAACGCGGCGAATGAAATGTGGCGTTGGTGAATAAAAAATATGAAGAAAAAACTGCAATTAAAAAAAGGGTCGAGTGCATGTGAATACCACGGATGGATATGGAAGTTGGATTGATGGTCAAATCGAAAACCGTTCGCGTTATATCGAACACGGTTCAATCGTCCGTACGTTTATTCCTTTTTTTTTTGTTCTCTCGCTCTTTGGCTAACGCGCGATCCCACTCAATCCTTTCTCTCTCATCTTCGTTGCTCTTTTGGTCGTCGATTTACCGCGTATGTGAGTGCTGCATGCAAGCATAAAACGAATGAATGAATGAGAGCTCGGAGAGGTGCGCGCGCGCGAAATCGATCGACCGAATGCGAACGAGAGTGAACCGAACGAGAATGAATGAATGACAATGATGCAGTATATGAAATCGACAGGAAGGCGTGTTCTTGCCATCTCTCTCCCTCTCTCTCTCTCTCTCTCTCTCTCTCTCTCTCTCGCCCTTTTTCGCCCCTCCGTGTGTTTACTTTCTACCTGTTATACATACGAGGATCCTCCTGTACATCTACATACTCGCCATTCTACATATCGAGTATACAGACACAGAAACGATGCATGTGAATAATACGTATGAGCGCGTGTACCGATGTACAAGTTGCGAGAGCATCGACGATTTCTCACGTGTTCTTTGGATACACGCGGTCACCGATATATAACCTTACACACGCCTTGCTATATATACAAACGTTCAAATATGTGTATATACGTGTATACATAACTTTGAACCATTCACCATGGGGTGTCCACACTCCGCGATGGTGTAAAGGAACAACGCCAGAGTCTGTCATGAAGGCACACTATACGCGTTTATTATTTATCATCTGTGTCAAACGAGCGATAAAAAACGAGAGATTTATCGAAAAAAAAAAATGGATTTATTTGATTTAAATACCGTTTGTTTTAATCAAACAAAATTTATTTCCCTACATAATATTTCAGGCTCCATATATAATTGAGCAATCACTTTTTCTATATATTATTTTATCCATTCTCCAGAGTATGCACGTGGGAGGCGATTTAATTTCTGATTTCATACTCCGACACTTATGCAATGGATACTTTTCTATTTTGTCAATTACCCTGTATTGAAATTCCCATAGAATTGCTCGCTAAACAGGTGAAAACGTGGGAGTACAACTTCAGAAGCTTCAACAGTAGCGCTTTGTGTCTCATTTAAGAATACAGCAGGGCATGTGTCACGTGAGTGTATACGCTCCGTCTATTACACATCTATGAGGAAAGACAGGAGCAGAATAGGGCAAAGAGGGAACGAGGACGATATAGTTGAATGAGCGAATGACAATGACGCGGTAAATTAAATCGCGGCCTGAAAGAGTCCAGCGGCATATCAAGCACAATATAAATGTATATATTTATCTGTATTCAGGCTTCGAACACGTTATTTCTTGCTCTTGGTAATACGAGAAATACAAGTTGGAAATCGGCGATTTCTCACGTGACTGCCGCGGTGGATTATATACGAATGCGAGAAAAGATATTGCATAGGAAGATTTCTTGATCGTGAGGGGAGTAAGACAGAGAGACAGAGGCTGGGAGAGAGCGAGAGGGAGGGGAAGGATTGGAAGACGTTGAGGAAAAAGGGAATACGTTCGTAAGGAGCAGAGTATTAAAGAAGCCCATGGTCTCTTTCGCGATTCACGATGGGGTGCCCACGCGCGACTTACACCCTCGTCGAGAGACACCGAGGAGAGAGCCGCTTTCCTTCCTCTCTCTCTCCGTTTCTCTCTCACGCTCGCGGATCTTCGGAGCATACGCGCGCGTAGTCTGCCGCGCCGCAACAAGACGTATGTACACGTTTTGGCCAAGCGCTTCGCAAGACGATAATTCAGAATACGCGAAGATTGTACTCGTATCGCCTACATATTTATACATATACATACATGCTAATATATATGTGTATACGTATTGATATGTTAGTGTATGTATATATATATATATATAAATGAGTACGTCGGGCGTTGCTGAAGAGAGCCAGCATAAAATATGTGTCTGGTATCTTATTCTTCACCCAGTTCTTCCTCGCTTGCCCGCCCTCTACCGTGAAGGAAGAAGCTCCCGAGCAAAGGAGAGGGTTATTTCCTTCACGGGGCGTATCACAGTGAATATGCTATACGTATTACATACCGCGTATGTGTACAGAGGGCTCTCTGTGTCAAAACCGATATATATTTCAGTCTTCTCCTGTGACTTTCTATACGGCTTTTTAATGACTTTGTGCAACGCTCAATGATGTTCGACGCCCTTGGCAAAGTTTCTTCTACAATTGCAACTGTATACGGAATCCTAAGATCAATGCTATCGATTTTACTGTCTTTTGAAATCGATGTTATTGATTAGTGAGAAAAAAAAACAACATTTTTATTTCATTGGATGGGATTTTGTGTTGTACTTTGATTTTATCCATCAGACTCAGGTCCACATGCCATGTCACCTGCAAATAATTATGATGAGTTTGCAGAGGTTTAATATAATTAGGAGCAGATTTGGCGTGGAATATCTTGTACATAAATTTTCGCTCGACAGGAAACGTGAGATATTTCTTTGGTCGTATCATTCGCTTTCTTCATCTCGCCATGCGCGAAAAATGAGTGAATACCGTGGTGAGAAATTCTTATGGACGCTCCGTGACTCAGTGGACATATCGTCGAGTCCTTTTCCCTTCATCGCTTCCGTTCAGGACGAACAATATGTGCTTTCGTCCGACTTTTGCGTTAAGCCTTACCAACGCGATATAATTTAGTGTCACAGAAAAGAAATTGTGGAAAAATAGATTTTTTTTTAAATAATCGATTTGAGGATTTATTGCTTTTTGAATAAATTATTCATGATTGCATGGCGAAACTTCACCTGTATCCCCGAGAAGAATGATTCAGTGGAAATAACAGCCGATGCCGTGAATATATAAGCGGGGGAGAGGTTTGCCAGGGAAAGACCATCATTACGCGAGTCAATCGAGGCAATCATTCAGTGATTTTGTGGGCCAGTAAGATAGAGATCATGGAGGCATCAGCTTTACACATGGTTATAAACCAAGTGGACCGGTAGCCCTGCCAACTCGAGTCCAGCAGAATGCATTCACGAGGTGATACGTTAGCCAGGATTTGGAAGGTGAGCGGAATTTGGCTGAAGCCCGGTTAACGCATCGGATCAAGCGAGAGGGAATGAGAATAGAGGGAGAGAGAGTGAGTGAGTGTGGAAGCGAACCTTATATAAGGTTCGAATGCATTACCGGGGTGGCTCTCGGTAGAGGCTGGCATGCACTACCCCTGCATCCGTTTCTCCATGTATTACGAGCGAGGGGGAGACGCGAGCACTCGGGTGGGCGCGCGCGCGCGGGCTCACCCCGGAATGGAGTCGTAGGATAGCAATTTCGAGCTAGCAGTAATAAAGCACGTCTGCGCGCCGAAATCCTGATGAATGGCCGCGCTTAGGCTTGAAATGGAGAAGCGACGAGCCACTCTCGCACTTGCTCCCTCGTTCCCTCCCGTTCTCTCCTCTCTCGTCGCTCAATTCCCAATTCTGTTGCTCCGTCTCTCTTTCACACGTGGTTTATCCCTTACTTTTTCTCTCCGCTTCTCGTTCACTTGCATATACCAACGGGATGTGCAAATTCTCTATCGTTCCCCACTCTTTGGCATCGCCAGAGCCAGCCGACCAACTCGCATCCTCCAGCGCCTCTTCTCCACCTTCAACCGTTGGCAGCACACGGACCGCATCGCATGAGGCTCATTCAGGCATCCCGTGGACATGTTGCCATTGGAGGGTGAGCCAAACACCCCCTTAAAATTCTCACCCCATGGTCTTTGATCGGCTCGCGGCCTAGTAATACGAGCCCCTGCATGCGTTAACTCAATCTCGCTCGCTCTCCCTCCCTGACTTTCTCTCCTTTAGCTTCGGATACGAGGATATCATGCGCATTCGGCTTTGGTCGACTGATGCCCTCCGAATCCTCGTATTTAGATTTATAAAAATATGTGGGTGTGCTCCTAGTAGGCAATCTGTATGTGCAAAGCAATGTGGAGGTGAAAGCAAGCCTGCAATAGTCCGAGAGAAAGAGGCAACTCGTGAGCCCCAATAAATCTGCTCATACCAAATTGAGAATGTAAAATACATGGGCAAGGTCCTGGCTTCTTTCTCTCTTGCTCCCTCTCTCTCTCTCTCTCTCTCTCTCTCTGAATGTATACGAAATAGAGATGATCCTGTATGTACTGGCTGCAATATTCTCCCTTGCCTCCGAATACGTATGTGTTTTTGCATGCATGCGTGATGACAACGACTGTATTCGGATGTCATTTAGTGTTGGCTGTATATCAGTATTGTAGTTATGTGTGCGAAAGCGAGAGTGGAAGCGTGAGGCGAGGCGAAGGGAAAACATGTCTGTGTATAGGCGAACCTTATACATAATCTATAGCATGTGTGTGCATGCAATATATATCGAGGGTTTTATCAGGTCCGAACCACGATGGGCAGGTACTGCATTTAATTTATTCAGTCCGTGCGGCGAATGAACTGGTAGAGAGGGCTCACGCGGCGGTATATCCTCTCTTCTTTTTCTTCTCCTCTGCTTCCTTTTCTTATTCCTTCTCCTCATCGCCAAGGACAATCTCGATATTATACCGTCTTAATTTGAACAATTCCGAACGGCCAAAGTGTTCCGTGTTCACGTAAGTTAAATATACTCGCACTGAGATCTCCCGAAATTATTGGAATTTTTTCCGCTGGCGCCCGGTTTATTTACGATAAGGGGTAATGATTTTTTTTTTTTTGTTTCTTTGGGGTAGACACGCGACGAACGCGTGTATAGAATGTGCTCGAGCCGCCCAAGTGCATAAACATCGTGACACACGAAGTACAGCTTCTCGCACCGCGAGGAAGAGATGACTAGAAGAGAGAAGGATCGGGCGAAATCGGCGCGGAAGGGGCCACACGACTACCTCTATATAGCAACGACTTCTGGGCCTCTAAATCAGCCTCCGTGTCGTGATTCATGGAGGGCAACCTCTCGCCCTCCTTCTCTTCCTCCTCTCCACGTCTTCTCGCCCCTCTGACGTTCTCCAACGTGTACAGTCCTCGCTATCTTCGTCGTTTGTTCAATCTAGCCTCTCTCTCCCTCTCTCTCTCTTTCTCTTTCGAGCTCTTTCTCCATCTTGCTCTTGTTCACGAAACACCACCGGTGCCCGACTCCTTTTATTCTGGCTCTCCTATACCATTCCTTCGGCAATGACCTCCCCGCGACCCTTTTACCTCCACACACTTCCACCTTTGCTCGTTTCCTCCCTCCCTCTCCATGTGTGCAAGTAGCACATTTTTCGACCTCTTTGACCGTCTCCTTCTTTCTTTTCTACGATATTTCTTGTGCTTGTACGTTTCTTTTTTTTTTAATGACTCTTTACTGCCATTTCACAGGATGTAAACGAGGCTATTCATTAAGAAATCTTGTGGATGGACCGGAATGTTTTTATCGTCACACGTACACTCACAGTCGCTTTTAAATTGTTGGATAAATGGCAATCCGTCATTTTTGAGCGAGCGTCACGAATGTACATGTGGATGAAGCGCAATATGGTCTTTACTGCAAAATTAAGTGATGCTACGACCGAAAGAATTTGTTCGGGGAAAGAGCAAGGTCTTGTTATGCCTCAACATCTCCAAATGATTCAGTGTGTATTAATCCTTTCCTCTCGTTTTTCCAAAACTTTTGGTCTCGACCTTTCAACGTTTGGCGTATGTGCCGCAGGAGCATAAATATCGGCTGAACCATGTGCGAATGTCACTAATGGTGTTGATTTTATTTTTCTCTATTTTCGGTCAGCACGTAACCAATGAAGGCAAACCTTCGAAAATATGAACATCTGGGGCATTCCGGGGGAGTGTGAGAAAGAAATGTCTTCGAATCGGGTGGATCGTCTCGCTCTTTAGCGACATGATGAATGGCCATTGCATATTCGGAAAAAAAATGTAAGGTCTAGAGCAATGACCGTAGGCGCGAGAAATTGCGCAGCTTCGCTCGTTCACGCCATTTTGATCGAACGAGGTGAGTGAATTTTTTTTATCTTCTCTGGTTTTTACTCGACTCTACAATTTATAAAGAAGATTCATTGGTCGCGGCTCGATTCTTTCGCGAATCGAAGCATATGGGAATGTGAGAAACCACAGCAGTAAGCGAAGCACTCCTAGAACCGGATTCAAGATTTTTGCCAATGATTGTGCAAAGTTTCCAAGTTTGTTTGAGAAACGGTTTCAGAACGACACAAAATCCAAGCAGAGAAACCGCCGGAGAATTAACATAATTGAATAAATGAATGAGATGTTTGTTAATGAATGAAAGCTGCTCTCCAACTGCCTTCGCTTTAAACTAGTCTCGAAAAAGAAAGAGATGGAATAAAATAAAACAACATGTATATATCGTGTTCGGAATAGTATTTCTGTGGGATGATATCGCGTCGGTATAAGCATGGGTCGTGCAGAACCTTCATAAAATACATCTTAACACGGGAACCATCCAGATATCCGTTAGTAGAAGGCCATTTTCGAGCTCATTGAATAGACAGCTATGATTCTATGACCGCAAAGCTTGCCAACTCCATTGTAGCTCCAAGACCTTCGAACCATCTTCACTCCCATATTCTATAGGTTTTTTTATAGACCAATCCATATATAAACGTATTCTTGTCCCTTCAGCCATGTTCCTGAGGTCGATTAATTCGCGATAATGAAGAAAATTATTGATTCGATTGCTTGGTCCAGATGACCAATCATTTTCTCTCAATTTCTTCAATTAAATCGATTATTCTAAAGTATCATTTAGCTCAATTTTCACAAGTTTTATTCTTTCAGGTTCCGACTTTTTATATAAATTTAGTTTTTTTTCTTCAAAATATTGTTTCCAACTCCAATTTTTTGTCACTGCTTGATCGCTCAATAAAAATATTTTACCTAAGCGTACATATATTTATAATGTGTATAGGTATATGCGCAAGTAGCGAGGATAGGAATACGTTAAGGAAGCGCAAGGCATGAGCAATGGCTGGCAGGGCTCCGTAATAATGTTGTCTTCGTCGGCACGGTTTTATTTTCCTGCTGCGCAAGAATGTAGCCTACAGTCAGGCTCAAAATTCGTTGGATGGTTGCGCAACCCGATACGCGGATGGCGACAGAGCAGGCTGGGACTGTTCGACAGCGATGAGAGCTATACCTAAGACGACGACGACAACGACGCGACGAGACGATACGAAACATGGCTACGCCAGCGTCGCTACATCGAGCGAAGGAACATCACCATGAGCATATTATATGGGAATTGCCGAACGTGAGCGAGTCGCGAATCAACGAATCACCTGAGTGAAGAAACGAGTTTCCGTAAAAACGTATGAAACACGTTCGTATTATCTTCCTGATGATATGTCGTCACGATTGTTTTCAGAATGTAACTCAATTTCCTCAGCGCGAAAGAATCAACGACCCTCGAACTAAAATCCATGGAATGGCAAAAATTTTATTTCCCTAATCGCCGCAATCGCAAAATCGAAGAATTATTTCGAGAATGTTTGCAAAATTTTATAAAAATGGCTGTAGCGATTGGCAGGATGAGCAAAAATCGTATAATTGTTGACGTGGAACCGACGATCCAGATGCAAAGCGTGTGTATCACGACTCTGGCCGCTCCTGCGTGTGTGTGTGTGTGTGTGTTTGTATACACGAACGTTACCGGGAGCAGGCGAGCAAGCGACAGTGCTGGGGTATCCGACGATCAAAACGCCGTAACCGTAGATCATACGGGGGGATAACGATGGGAATTGGCTCTTGCAAATACATTAGGCAGTGAGGAGTAACACCGGAAGTGAATGGAGAAGAGCACGGAGCAGGGAGGAAGATGCGGTGAATAAGTGAGATGGAAAGTGATGGTAGTAACGTGGGGGTATGTTTTGTGGTGGCATTCGATATCATTGCGGGGTGGGGGTTGTTGGTGCACGCGGGAAGCGACATAAGAGGCCGCGGAACGAAGATGGCAAAATCTTTTTGGTAACGCGACAAAAGAAAAGCAGGAGCGACGTAAATGTGGGAGAAAAAATGAGGAAAGTGGGAGAGAGCTCAGATAAAAGTAGAAAAATCGTCAACGCGAAGGAAGCGTTCGCATGACTGAAGAAACGCAAGAAGGGAAGGGGTGGAGGTGAAGGGAGTGAGACAGAGTTGGTTCCTCCGCTGGCCAAAAAGTATAAATTTCTTTAATGGCGCTAATAATTTCATATCGCATAATTTACTTACTGCGAAACGTAACGCCAGTAGCTACCAGAGGCATTAACGAGGAGCCTAATATTTATGTGGTACTCGGTCGACCGCCACCCAGATAACACCCTCGCCGCATGGTCCTCCTTCTCGTCCTCACCCTCTGCTGCTGTAGCTGCTGTGTGACTCTCTCTCTCTCTCTCTCTCTCTCCCTCTCTCTCTGTCTCGCACACACATAGACTCACTCACTTTCTCCATGTTCTTCTCGCTTCCTTTGCTTTGGCCGCTTTCTTTCTTCCCGAAGAAACGAGATAAAAAAAATAACGAAAGAAGTCGCGCTCCATTCTCAAGGGGGAGATAGGTGGATAGGATTGGTACTTGGATATTATATAACAACGTTCCTCCCCGCAAGAACCCTTGTTCATACGCACCAAAATTCCCGAGAGAGTCTTCGGGATTGATCGTTCGAGAAGGCTCTTTCTTCTTAAGTAAAAAATAAAAGATATAAGATTGACATTTCGGGTCATCGTTCATAAAGAAAAAGCAGAGTTTATTGTTCTTCCCAATATTTGTTCATGCGAAATGAAACTGCAGATTTTCAAGAATTTTTATTTATACGCAGGAAACGATCGCTGATAATCGGATCGAGCTGATCGCAACAATGAAGAATCTAAAATGGCTACGCGGTAGCAGGCTTTATCGTATAAATGTATTAGAATTGCAAATCGTGAGTTGACAAACCGATGACCCGTTTGTTCGTATATCTATACGTGGTCCCGGGGTAAATTGTGTCCAGTAGAGAAGAGGTGAAATTTGCGTTTGTTTGTTACCAGCGAGAAATACAATGATAAGCAAACGTATGGATGAGAGCGAAGGGTTGAGAGAAAGTGAGAGAGTGCGCTCGTGAACGAGCGAATATGCGCGAATGAAAAAGCTTAATGCACCATCATTTACCCCGATAGTGGACAAGCAGTTCTCGTGAACCGCGCGTGGCACGTGTTTACGCGTTCATAACGAGCGCGTGACGCGGGAGTTTGCGTCGTGCGGACACTGTTTTCCCTTTACAAAATACGTTTTGCTCATCAGCCTCGGTGCGCAATGCTCGTTTTCGCGGCAGTACATCCGCAAGTGAACGTACTCGAAGCGCAACATCGCTCTGTCGCTATCACTCTAATGCTATTCATCCCCTGACGTTTCCCCTATTCGCCTCAGCACCCTTCATATATTTTATTTAGACTGGACGTTGCGCAACCACCACCGATATTATCCAACCATAATTAATGAAACAAAACTATTAATTTAAATTCCATTGTTCCATTATAAATAATTAGGTGTTAATAACCCTTTCGGTTCGTAGCTTCGAGAGCGAAGTAGCGGTGAGATAATGTGATCGGAAAATCGAACGTGAATACAGCTCTGTATAAATATGTGTATACACATCTGCATCTCTTGATACACTCTTCGGCACGTTTATTATGGGATTGACCATTTAAAATCCCTGTGGACCATCACTCTGCTTTACAGTCTTTCATTATATATTTCATGCGGCTATCAATGAACGTTTCGTTTTCCAGGCATATTCATACAACGTGCTAAAAACCGTTACCTGCTAAATTCATTTTGAATCGGCCCATTTTTTCTAAATAAATTCACTTTTTTGCTCGGTATCCTGAAGAATCTTCAGCAGTCCGTTGAAATCCTTCGAAGGTCAGCAGCGAAACAGGACAATTTTTACAAAGTCTTTTTCCACCGCCGTTCGCTACCGGCGACATCAAAAACCCTGGGTTGCATTTTTTTTTTTCATCAAAACGATTTCTCAGTTTTTTAGAGACGGGGATGAAAAACAGGAAAAAGTCTGGTTGCCCGATCCTTTTTGGGATGTGACCGTTATCAAGATCGTTCGTCGCGTCGATCCCGGCGCATCTAAGATAAAAGAGTAGCTCCTTGGATGCGTGTGCGAAAACGGCGAGATCGAACTCTCGAGGGACACCTTCGCCGAAGAAAGTGGCCGTACACGGTTCTCTCGCATCTTTCTTGATCTTGCTGTTTTATATACTTGGAGAATCTCATGGTCATTGTCGATGTGCACGAGATCATACTCACACATGCATGCGCAGACACAGTGTTGTACGCCGCGCGTTTCAATGCGAGGGCTCACGTTCTGTCGCTCTACACAGCAACCCCCAACCTACAGTTGCAACTGCGTCGTCCGAGCGACGCCCTGTATGTATGTAGGAGTAAGTTGCTGGTGCGTATATATAGTCAATAACGTAGCCTAGTGACCGCTGCGAACGAGCAAGCACATATATGTACGAACGTCTTTCTTATGTATGTCCCCGTCGCGCGCCGGTCGATTCAATTAATCAAAGGCGAGACGGCGCTGATTACTCTTGCGATGCACTTAGTCGCGTACATGCGATTACACGCTGTGAGATAGACGGATGATGCTACGTGTCTGTAGTTAATCTTCGGCACGTCAAACCTCGTACACCGAACGGCAAAACCACACACACACACACTACTTTCAATCTGTAATTTGTATAGACGCGTGTATGTGTGTGGATGATATAAGCGTTTGGATGTTTTTGTATATTCGAGAGCTCGAATGCGCTTGGTTCACCGATGAAAACGAGCGACGTGTGTTGACGATCGATGGAAATACTATTGCTTTTACTTTTCCAGAAGTATCGGTGTGTGCCGAGTCCGCATACGCCCGAGTATATCAGTCACGTATTCACTCGCACACGTTAATCTGGCTCATCACAATTCCGCACGAGTGTCGAGAACACGTTGCGCGATGGTCCACAAAACACACGTTTATTCATGGACTGCTGAAACCCATAAAAAATACCGCAACCTTTTTGCACCAAGCCCTTTCAAGTTTTAGCATTCCTCGTGTGTGTATCCTTATTTTATTTTACTTATACATATTTATTCTCGAGAGTGACGAATCTCGATGATATCGAGACTTTCGTATATGGAACTCGAAATGTCGATTCGACAGGATTTCGCATTGTTTCAACGTGTCCAAGATACTCAATACCGGGATGTATACTCGCATCCTCGATCGCATACTCGCTAGTCACAACGGTAGTCAGGAAATCACGATTCGTCGTGGCCGCGAACTATAGCTCGTGTCGTTGAAACTGACCCGTCCCATTCTTGCTCATTGTTCCGAGAATAACTTATTGGAGAATACGTCGATTGACCACGAACTTTGGCGAGGGGAACCGGAGAGAAGAAGTTAAGGCAGAGCAGCTCCAGATTGACGTTTATGACAGGGCAATACATTTTCTTCAGCCAGCACAAACTTTATGCAGTTCCTGCAGACTATAATTTTTTCAGTGCTGAGTTATTTTTTTTGTCATTTTTCATTATCGGAAGATCGAAACATTTCGAGCATCCTTTTTCCTTTGCGTGTACACACGAGAGCATAGAATTTTCTTGAAATTTCTTGGACCAGAAATATTAACTAATAGATATATTGCAAAGTGGGAGAGACGGAAAGACGAAAGAGAGGGAGTACAGCAGTGACTGGAAGAGGACATAACGAAGACACAGTGTTGTCCTGGCAGAAAAAGAGAGATGGCTTGAAAAAAAACGAGTGGAATAGGTACATAGATGTATATAGATAGATAGCACAGATAGAAAAAGAGAAGGGAGGATACGAGGAGGCAGCGGAGCGCACCGGCGCCCGAACCGGCACCGTCGAGGCGCCGGCGTCACTTCCGCCCTCCGCCTGGTTCCCGCGCGCCGTATCGCTTGAGAGTCGCGTCTACCGACTCTCTTTCGCTTCTGCACACAGTCGCGTACGTACTACATTCGCTTGTGAGACTCGTTGCTATTTCTGCTGGTGAAACGATAGCCATGCCGAAACTTCAAACCCCTTTTCAACCCCCATTGCCCGGATAGAGGAAAGAGAAACAGAAGGAGGTGGGCTTGAGTTTGGTACAGAGCGAGGAGCCGCGATTGAACGAGACCGCTTCTCGCGAAACCAACGCCAGAATTCCAAGCCGCGGTATATATTTTCCTTCTCCTCCTCGGGATCCTCGACAAATAAATATAATACGCGTATAACTCCGTCCCAACCGCATACCCGCTCCGGTAGCTCTCTTCTCAAGCTCAAGCCACCGCCGTAACTGTCCTGGGGGTTGTTGAACCTGTCCGTATACTTTGAGCACGTATTCCGCGCCACTTATAAATATATATTTATGTACTATTATGTATACATTCTGGCAGGTTGTTTCAGCGCGGCTGCTTACCCGATCGTATATTTACGACAATGAAAGAATTACGAAAGCTTATGGATTTCTGATGAATGTTCATTGATTTTTCAAACGTTCAAAATTTCACGGAAATAAATGCGTTTGTCATTCGTATTAGTCCTCTTTAAAGTTTGGTGTACGAGAATGAAATTGAGGATGGACTTGAATATAGCCAAGTTCGTATTTTAGAGTAAACACAGCGCAAACTTTGCATATATATTTGGCATATTCTTAGCAACCTGGCCAGTGGCCATGGAATATTGGAGGAAAACTGGCAGGTATATACCAAATACACATAACGATCGGCTAACCTTTAGGTTGGTGAATCCAACAGCGGTCAGCAAGTTAGGTGTAGCCTAACTAGGTGTAGGTATATACATGTATAGATGTGTATATACTCAACAGGGTCAGATAGAGTTCCGTGGCGTATTAGGAGGGTGGGTACCAGACGCTGGTAGGATATTTATCGTAACGAGGACTTATGGCGACAGATTTAGGAATTAGGGTATCGCGGCAGGCCCGGGCCAGCTCTGCGCGAGAACACAGTGGTTCTTCTCTCACGAATGCTCGCTTGGCCCGATATAGCTGACATCGTGCCAGGGCACGTTCCCTGCTGAAGGGGTTGTTTCCGGTGGTGGAGCTTGCCCTTGCACTGCTGAGAGCTGGTAGCGTGTGGCCACCGGTAGTTCGTGCGAACAGAACACAGACGGGGATACCGAACCGTTTGGGCGACCTCGTGGGCGCATGGGTCCACGTGATACCGCAATAATCCACGAGGATTATCCTCCGTGTTCTAGCGGGTACCAACCGAGCTATATTCTCGAGAGCCCAGCACCGAGAGAGAGAGAGAGAGAGAGAGAGAGACACGAACAAACACGGAGAAAGAAAGAGACGGAGAGGGCGAGAAAGAGCTAGGCAAGGGACTACATCGAACCTCGAATATTCCTATCACGGGCACAGAATCCAGCCCGCGTATTTCCATTCACAGCAGTCCAGTTTCCACTGCTCGCACATTGCACACACATGTTATTATCTATATAGTTGCCCAGCGGACTTATACTGAGAATACACACACTCTGTTCTCCGGAAACGGATATACACCTGAACGCAAATAGACGTTGCTTTGGTAGACTCTCAATACATATGTATACTAAACATGCTGCACATGCACATCCATTGGTACAAGTATGTGCGATGTATACTTGCAAATAGGCCGATAAATCTCGGCGTAATGTAAATCACTAAACGAAAGTAGGTAAACCGGTGAAATGCCAACCAACTGTTTTCCCATTTACGTTCGTAATTGCTAATTCACAAAGATATCTCAAGTTCATGGAAATAATAACACGATCTTTTGAGGTCCCTTGAAAAAAACCGATCACTCGATTTTTATAGGAAGGATTTCGAACGATGTAGAAAAATCACGCGTGTTTTAAAAGACCCAAGCGTGAAATCTTTCGTCCCTATAAATCCTAATGAACGTTCATTGGAATTCGACATTTCCCTCCGGCATTGTGAATGTCCCTACATTGAATATTGGAAGCTTGTAGGATTGCCTCACCACATGGATAGCGAAGGGCATGGAGGCAGGCTGGAGCCATGGGAGGGACAGGTTCATAGAATAATAAAAAGAAATGCAGACAATCATTGAGACCAGAAACAAAGCGAAAATGAAACGAACAGGAGCGAATACAAATTATATACCAACTTCTTTTGCCTACACAGTTGTCAGACTAGTTGCGGAAAGGATGAAGTCGTTTTTGCAATCTTTCGAAACTCACGAACGAAAAGCGAAAAAAAGTGGTAGACAAGGGTTAAGAAAGATGGTGGAAAATGACTCCATAGATGCACAGTAGCTGCATTATATGAGAGAGGGAGAGAGAGGAAAGGAGAAAGAGGGAGATACGGTGCACATAGTGGGGGTGTGCATTGCGGATTTATTCCCGCCAACACATTCATCATGGTGGATTTAGCTGAACCCGTAACGCATGGCCATGGATATATATCTGGTACGGTATCCCTTCCCTCTACTCCCTTCCCCGTTGGTGTCCTTCTGCCCTCTTCCCATCTCGGGCGGTCCTCCTCCATCGAAACTCTCTCTCTCTCTCTCTCTTGGTTCTCTTCGCATTGAATATTCCAACGACGTCTCAGCTCTCGATAATTCCTTCTGACTCTTTCACCAAAATGTTGTTTCTACTGTATTTCCCATTCCCAACAAAAGTTCTCGACGTTGTTTCAATTTCGTCGATCGAATAATTGAAACACTAGAATTTTAAACGACCGTTGAAAAATCTACAGTCGATTTTTATAAAATACTGCAATGCAGTTTATCGGATTCTCGGTCGTAGATTTTCGAAGCGCTTTTCAAATAGAAACATTTGAGATATTGAAACAGATCCGACACAACCAGCAATCGAGCTCTCGGTTGCTTGGATTCATTGCTGCGGCCAAGGAATTATCCGTGTCCCCTTCTACTTTTCCGTGGTGATGTCAGTGGCTGGAAACGACAAACAAAAACGTTGGGGAGGAAGGAATTCGCTGCTCTTATCTCAAGAAAGACAGAGATTGGACAGAAATCTCTGTTTTTGCTGCAGGGGTTAGTCGACCGGTAGGATACAGAATATATACATGGGGAGTAGTGGAAAAGGGAATAGTCTGGGTTGCTGTGATTGCGTCTGAATGTTCTTAACGTAAGATTGTAAATACCCTTCGATGCTATAGTTATAGAGGGAAAGCTGACCGTTCGGTACAGGAAGTCTCTTTCGTAAATGTCTGGTCTTTAATAAATCCCCCTAGCGAAAATGCTATCCGCAACCGATCGTAGTGTTTCATGGCGTTGACAGACCCCACGGAGAGTCTTCCATGTTTCTCACCATCGCGATATGACTCTGGCTATGGGGAAAACGATATAAAGCTGGCCAAAAGTTGTTGACCATCCCCGAAAACGCAAACAGTCTTGGGAAGACATTGAAAAGAATAGGACGGCAGAATATGCCGATAACTAACTTTTTGTCGCAACCCTTATTTTCGTGGGCCAATCACTGCGACGTACAAGACATTCCGTCGCCATGATTGTGGCTTTTCGGTATCTCTCCGTCCTTTTTCCTCTCGAATCCTCTGTGCAACGCACACTCTCTGCGCTCCCAAAATACGATATTACCGAGGGATCGAAATAAATCAATGGCTCATCCATCCATATTTTATTCCCTCCTCGAAAAATCCCTTGGGCATGAACACTATTGCACACGTGTCACACATTCTTTTTCTCTCTTATATGCATAGACACAGAGACACGCGTAGAGACTGAAGAAAACATACAACCTGGAAACGCACACACCGCGAATTTCCCTTTTCCGTCACCCTCACGGCTCTCGAGCTGCCGTCAGCCTATCCCAGAGCCTCTTCTCTTCTCAGCAAAGACACGAAGAGATGCTTTAAATCCGATCGGGAGCCTCCATCGAGATTCCAATAGCTGCGACCTTATCGAGCCAGTGGCGGCTTTGTGCTATGAATGATAGCGTACGAGACGCCACTTTCCCAAACTCCAATCCTCCCTGGCACCCCCTCCCCACCCGTCCAACTCCTCCTTTCGCGGTGATCCATATTTTACATTTATTATCGTATTCGCGAGGCTGAATCGTGAATCATTCGCCTTTATCAAAATGACACCAGATTGGCTCGAACCGTGGTGATATCCGTTGTCAAAGAAAAATAAATTGCAGTGTCGAAAAATCATGGCAAATGGACAATAAAAAAATAATTTCAATCATAAATCTTTGTGGGAACCAAATTTTGCTGAACATTTGCAGACTTTTCATTTTTTTTAAAGAACGAAAATCAAATTACCTCTGCACGAAAAACGGAGAGTATAAAAATCATGGTGTCCGTCAGGTAAGAGTTCGTCGAGTTTCTAACGAAGCTGCGCGATTGTCATGGTGGCAAACCAAAGCGACAGCTGCTAGCAGGGAGCATCGAACTATATCTCAGTCATGCACAGCCTAGAGGGATGAATGTGGGGGGGGGGGGGGGGGGGGGGGGGGGGGGGGGGGGGGGGGGGGGGGGGGGGGGGGGGGGGGGGGGGGGGCGGGGGGGGGGAGGAGGGGGGGGGGGGGGGGGGGGGGGGGGGGGGGGGGGGGGGGGGCAGCAGGGAAAGAAAGAGCGAACAGGGGAGCGTGGAATGGAAGCAAAAGTTATCCCAAAGTTGCCGTTCGCATCCAACGTCCCCGTGGCACATGGAGTATCGTAAATTTTTCTACACTTTCCGGCTATTTGTCGGAGTTTGAATAAATTCACCGGCTATATGGAGAAGAGTGGAGTTTGTATTCGATTCCTTCGACTTTCCATCGGATAGAATTTTCATGAGGGTACGAGAAACCAGGATCACGAGAAAACTATGCAACAATATAGACATATAGATGCATGGATATATATCGGTTTACATGGAGTGACGCGGTATCGGGAGATAAGGACAAAACCGTGTGTGGATTCGTTGCTGGCGAAACTCGCTCAGTTTAATCTTTTGGGCACGCGCAGCTGCTAACTTTGGGTTTTTCCTTTGGAAATGTGAAATGGAAAAACGACATGATACGGAGCGAACTCGCATTGAGATGTAAAAGGAAAAAAGTAAATAAAATCAGCAGACAACAGGGTAAAAAAGAAAAATGGCGGTAGTATGGAAAGATGAAAAACCTTGAAGGCATACGCAGAGACTTAAGCGTGAGAGAATAGAAGGAAAGAAATAAAGAAGATACGAGAGAAGGATGAAAAGAGATCTCACGACCCAAATTTGAGAAACGGAGAAAAGTTGGCTCGTTGATCAGCCCGGCCGGAAGGAAGGAAGGAAGTTTCGGAGACGCGAGAGAGAAGAGAGTAAGATAGCCCGTGCTCGCGGTTCTCACTCTCTTTCTTTCTATTTTTATTTTTATTTTTTCACTCATTCTCCTTACTCTTTTCTCTGCTTGTGTATTTTTATTCTTTCATACAACAAGTCTCATGAATTCCCGTCTCTCGTTCGCCATCGCGTTTGTGTGCTTATGGAAACGTTCAGCACACGAGAGAAGTGGCCGTGTATTTTGTACTCCCGGGCCAAAGCTCCGGACTCGACTCTATACAGACCAAAGTGCCAAGTTTACCTTCTTCCCTGGTACTCCCTTATTATTCTCCGCGGAGTAAACTTGCCACTCTTCCTCCAATGTATGTGGAAACCAAAATGCACGTCGTCTAGTACGCGTCTAATATACATCCATGTAAAAGTATATAATGTACCTTTTATACATGAAGATATAGCATACGGTGGACTATTTAAGTCGCATGACTTTTCTGGTCTCATAGTTCCAAGATACTTTAAGCTACTTGAAAGTAACACGATATAACTCACGTTGAGGATGATAAACTTTCGAGATGGTTCTTCTTCTCGCGTCTGCCCGTATGCATTCACAATCGATCGGCCTGCGTTTTTTTGCCAACGACAACCGATTTTTCCCAAGACAATCTTGAGCCTCCAAACCGGAAACCGAGTTGAATCACATCGAAGAAATTCTGTTCTAGGTGGGTAGGAATTGAAGAAGAGGAAAAAAATACAAGCTAAACGTTCGACACGAGACGATGTTGAGAGCGCAGTAGCCTTTTTCTCGCTGCTGTGTATATGCCGCATTGAGCGAATCCAACAGGTATTGGAAACGATAAAACGTGCTTCACGCCTGGGATTAGTCGCGAGCCTCCAGACGAGATCGCTCCACAGAGAATCGAGTTTTTTCGTTTCCACTCGTTAATTCGTCGGACAAGCGCGAACTCACAGTGACAGAGACAAGATGACGCGCGCGATCCATGTGCAGAGGTTCGATCTTCGCTATAAAGATCGACGGTGAGATCGACGGCTCCTCTTTTCGAATGTCCTAGAATGGATGTTTTTCTCTCTGACTCGATCTTTCTCTCTCTTTGGATCTGGCAATTTGTTCACATTCGCGAGAAGGTAAAATTTTCTCTTTTTTAACGGACTCGAAGCTGCGCTTGAGTTGTTCGGGGCTCGACTGGTCTTACGAAAAATGGGGCTCGACGGTGAAATCTCCGCAGGAATAATAATAACGAAAAGAGCCATAAAGAAGTATCTGCTCCGACACATCATAGTGTTGTTCACGTCTCGCACGAGGTATAGTAGTACGAAGAAAAGGAAAGATAAAGAAATAGATTGAAGGAAGAACAAGAGAGGAGTGGACACGAACTGAAACAAGATATACATCGTCCGTTATCCTGGTCGTTTCTCACGAGAATTCAAGTGTACGTCGTCGTAAAGTATTGCCTTTCTCATCGTCTTGCGTCGGCTGAGCCTAAATCATTTTTCCCAAGAGAGGCGAACGAAAAAGTTTCCACGAAAACGAAGGAAACGTCCTCGCGACCTTGTTGACCCTTTCCTTCGGCATCGGGCTTAAAAAATAAGAAAAAAAAACAAAAAAAAAATAAAACTGTGGGGCACATTCGTGGGTTTGTACCGAGAAGAATACGATTCGAGAATTGAGCATCGTTCATTTTACGTATTCTCCGTGGGGCATCACCGAGCATTAATGTTTCATCATTTTGTTCATAAGTTTATACGAGACGCGCTTCGCACGGTGAAAGGATGCCGTTAAATCGAGGGGGTAAATGGGTGAAAAGACAGAAGAGAAGTTGATCTGGACTCTGCTTTTTTGCCTCTCTATCTCTGTTCATTCATACTTTTTCTTCTTCACCTCCCTTTACTATCTGTGGAGTCTATCGGGCAGTAAACAGCGAGCGGCAGATAAGACCGAAAGATATATTATGGACGCGAGCGTTGCCATCTCCGTGGACTGCCGTTGCTGCTGCTGCTGCTGCTGCTGCTGCTGCTGTTCGGTTCTCTTGGAGAAAATGCCCGCGGGCGAACCAGAAAGGGAGACTTCGCGGTGCGGAAGAGTCTGTAGGATAAAATATATATAGAAAAAGATAGAAACGTAGAGAAATTCGCGAGACTATGCGATCTATCTTTGCCACGCAACTAGAGAAATAAAAAGATGAAAAGACTTGGTACGTATATATTTAAAGATACTTTGACTATATATTTTGCACTGAGTCGTTTTTGGTTCGTGCGAGGCACCCACTGTTGGCCATTTCTCCATTGCAACGAAGAGAAACCACCCCTTTAGACTAGCGTTCTTAAACCTTTCCCCTTAAGCATCGAGTCAGTCGGTAAAACGCCGAGATCGGAGTCCGAATAGTCGTGAGAGCGCTTCCCAAAGAACCCGTACGTATACGTTCCCTCGCTGACGCTGTACACCGAGAACGGAAGTCAGTTTGCAAGCCAAGCATGGGCTTGGGGCGCTGCGGCATCCCTTACTTTTCCTTCTTTCTTCCTCCTGCCGAGATCGCCTCACCGACCAATCCTCCCACGGTTTCCTCCTGCTTTCCCTATTTCGCCCTTTCGTTTTTCGTCCCGTCGACTCTTCTTTTCGATTTGTGTGGCCCTCTCACTTTCCTTCAACTCGTTTCTCTTTTCCCATTCCATTCCTCCCACATTCTATATCCTTCTTTATCCGCCATTCATTATTCGCTACCGGGTAGACAGGAAATGGGTGCGAGGATCTCTTCACCAGCCCCCGGCAGCTCTTTCCACTCTCGAAGCCCGTGTTGTGCCTGCCAATAATGCACGATAGCTCAGCCATCACCTATTTTTTATACTGAAACATAATTTTCTATCGATTTTTGGATTGTATAATTATTTTTAAATTAATAAGACGATGAAAGATTGTTGATTTTTTCCCCGTCGAGCTCGAATTTGAAACATTTAGCTTGAATTCGATTAAAAACTCGTGGTGTGTCCGCCATTGTTGTATTTTGAAGGCAACGAGGCGCGACGTAGAATTTATTGCGACAGGAGAATTGTCAGTCAGCGACGAACATACTCCCGTGCAAAATTGACCTTTTTATTAGAGTTCCCTTTGGCAAACGATGAAGGGGTTGAGCTTCGATTTTTGGGGGTATTTTGATGAATAATATTGTGTTTTGCCATAGGCTCGCTCAGGGAGAGGCCGTAATCATTACAAACATGTCAGACAGCGTTACCACCCTTTGGTACTGATCTGCATAACCATCATGGTATTTCATCCCCTCGTTCTGCACCCCAAGGCCCATTCTCGAACTTAGCTATTTTCTTCTGTTCTGCTCTCCATATTTTTCTCTCTTTATCTCTGAGTTTTTGGCACTCGGATCCCTCGTTGTGGTGAACGGTGTACCGAGCACTCAATTGAGAAAACGCCCGACCGCATTGGCCCACCACGAAAACGATTACAAATTAACTCTCTGGCGCGCGGCGGCTACGCTTCTCTCAGTCTGTTGTTATTAACTTCGTCGCTCCCCTGGGAGGTCAATGTGCTATAGTATTCACCATGAAAAGGGAGGGAACGAAGAGAGATCACCGTTACAATTACTGCGCTCTTTGTTTCGCTATCAAACACCCTCTACATTATTTTCCAAAGCTTTTTCTACCAGAGGGTAATAAATGGCCGCGTCTAAAGTGCTCGAACATAGTTCTCTGCCTCCATCGTTGAATTATCATGGTGTCGCATTTCCCTAACAATCGAGTCGCTGGTTTTTGATCAAGCAGCCATCATCGTAACTATAAAAGAGCCATACCGAATCGTACATTATTCATCATGATTTTATTCCAGTTTATATTGATCTCCAGAGACTCCTGCGTCGATTAGCAATTCAACGAATCGAGGCGAATAATTATGCGCGAATTCTCTTGTAACCTTTGATTCTATTCCGAAAAAAGTTTTAGCTACCATTGCGAATCGTTCTTTTTCCTTCCCGCATAGTTCGCTGGGTCTTTGTCCACTCGCAAACTTGGAACATGCGAAAATAAAAAGAGGATTTGAAAATTGCTCAACGTTAAAAAAGAAGAAAAGTATTCATGGAGAATGCTGTGGGCATGCGAGGGTATAGTGTGCTACGGGCAGAAACAAGATGAACAGAGGGACCGGGCAATACGTATTCCAGAAAAATAAGGGCTGTAAATGCAGAAAAGTGCTGACTCTCGGTAGTCATGGCATGCTCCAGATTTACGACTTGCGGTGCCTCCAGAATTCGTTCCGATCTTCCAAAAAAATCAGAGCAACTTCTTTTTCTTTCTCGTACTGTGCCCTTATTAAGGGACAATGAATCTTGCCGTTTTTTTTTTTCAGGAGGTCTCCCATTTCCTCAATGTATTTTTGTAAAGCTAGAAATATGCCGAAAGAATACACATTTGCCTGTAAGAGAATTGCTGCGTGACGGAGTCGGCAGCCGCCGTTTCCGCAAACACTCGAGAGGATCACACGGTCAAGATACCGCTAGGTCTTGGACGCATAGCGATTGTCCTATTAGAGGCCGATGTGGACGAGCCTAAACAGGGGTCACGCCAGGGGCTCTGACACCTCACCATCTAGCCAAGGTTTTTACGAAATCACGTAAAAATTGAGCCTGGCAAGGAGGGTGCATCGTCGTTCGATGGAAAAAGAAATGAGAGAAAGAGAGAAAGGTGCCGCGTCGTAAAAATCGACCGATTTATGGCGTGGTCTAAATATACGTGACCCGGAAAATCACCATACCGCGAACCTTCGAGGTCGAGACCCTGTTGAAACCTCCACCGACGGTCCATCCCTAAATGCGCATATCGATATAGAGCAGAAAATACGCGCCTGCTCTACATTTTCTCGAAGGTGCTGTGCGTGTTGTCTTATTGTCACCGGACAAACGGCTAAGAGATTTTTCATGGGCAGGTACGCCAGAGCTGTAGTTTGCAAAGACCTTCAAATTTTTAAGGGGATTCGCGATAAGCCAAGACTCAAAAAGACATAAAAAAAAAAAATCCGGGCAGCTGCGTTTCGGATTCAAGGTCCAAGGCATTTGTGGTTGGTTCGAGTCGGAATTCTCAAAAGTATCTGGAGCAAAAACTTGAAAAAATAAATTTATTTTCCCTCGAACACGCTATAGAATCCAAAGAACATGGAGGAAGCTGGAATTTAATTCATAATTAAGTTCTCGCACTCATGCCCACGGGCAACGGACACTTTGTGGCCAATATAATCTCTAATAATTCTAATAATTCGCGGGCGAGCGTCGGCGGGCGAAAGCACAGCACGCGTTCGGCCTCCCCCCCCCCCATCGACAATGCTCCGACTACGCGATGAGGATGGAGGAACGAAGAAGAGGATGGAAAGGTTTTTTGGAGCGTTGCCCGTGAGCGTATATACATTGAGGATGAGACGAGGAATCGGGAGAGCGAGAGAGATCCTGTAAGCCAAGTACACTGAGAGCAGAACGAACCGGAGGAAGTAAAAGAGAGGAGGAATAGAACGAGACGTGGAACGAGGAAATAGAGGGAAGGCCAATTAGAGGGCGGGAAGATTTATCTGCGGGCAACGGGTGTTCGGATAGTAAGGGGGTAGCTTCACCCTCTTGGTCCCTTTCTGCCACCTCTCTCTTTCTAACTCTCTTCTGCTTCCCAATTTCCATCCCTCTTTTGCCCTTCGCTTCGATAGCACACAACTCTCCTTTCATCTTTCGTTTCGTTCATATTATTCCTGCTGGAACGGACAACCCAACCTCACTGGACAACGTGTGACACATGGTCCAGCGTGTCTGATATCGAGAGGTTCCTCGCAAAAAGGGCGTGCACCGTTATGCCAGGATATTCCTCGATCATCATAATCCTTTTGATAAAGGAAATAATTTACATACGAATGAATATAAAATTGAAGTTCATACTATTTCAAAATTATTTATTTCCGTTCCATATTTTGTTTATTATTCGTGGAATTGGAAGATTCAAGAAATGCTGCTTGCTTTTCGCAAGCCGCAAAATTGTATCTAATTATGTGGAATACACGCCTGCGTATATCTGAGGGCAACGTGAGTGGAATTAATCCAAGAAGGAAGAAAATTAATAAATTATTCCGGAGCTTCTTGAAACGGAGAATGGAAAGCTACGAATTTGAGATGAACGAACGCGGTGCTAGTTTTCGCAATGAACCAGAACGCTTGAGGATGGCGGAAGAGCGAATGAGATGGGGGAGAAAAGTGAGAACACAGGGACTTCGTGGAAGCCAGCATGACGATGGCCACTACGTTTCGAGGTATATCCGAGGGCCTAAATTATTTTAATAAGAACGGCTGACATCTTAACTGCTCGGATAAGCAGATCAAAGAATCTTCTGGTCCAGGTGATGCCTCGCAGCGTACGGTATTTACACGCAAAACACCAAGAAGCGGGTGCGAGTCTCGGGCGTCTTAAAACTTATGAGTTTACATATTATTCATGTACGGGCTCGTCTACCTCGAATCAGCTTTTCCCATTCACTCGAATTCCTTAAAAGGCTTCTTGAAGTTGATACATTTTTTCCGGGGCAAGAAAAAATTAGCTGGCATTCGATTCGGTGAATTGCTGGATCGCGTCGAGCTTCGAAAAAAGCGGCAATAAAAAATGGTGGCTAATTACACGTCGTCGTAGAAGATACGTGGAATTTTATACGCGAAAACCAGTTCGATTCCCGTTGAAAGTTCGCACTTGACAAATCGATGAAAAATCGATAAAAAAAAAAGAGTTGTTTCTTTACACCTTGAAGAGACTCTTGCAGTGGTACAGTGCCACGGTCGGGGGAGAAGATCGGGGAGCAGATCCGCAACGTTTTTACAGACTTGCTCGCGTATACGAAATTAGAAACTCAGGCCAAAGCGGTGTGAAGGGAAAAAAATGAACAAGCGTAAGAGACCGCGGGAAGCGAGAGATCGAGCGTCTCTCCGGTTCGGCCGTTCATGTGTGTCAGAAGGTTGTAACGTGAGAGGAGAGCAAAAGAATCCGCTTTGAAAACGCGGACACGCCCAGAGCAAGCGTTCTAAAGTTGGTCGTCGCGAGTTCACAACTCTTCGCGCGACATTGTATACCCGCGAGTAAGGGCGATAGCGAAGAAGCACGAGATGGAGCGAAGCTGCTGACGAAGAACATCCACTATGGCGTCCAACGCCGGGACTGATTTAAGGGCAAGAATACGGTAGTAGCGAAATAAAATGCTGATTCTCTATTATGCGGCGATAAAAAACTGATACGGTCGATGAAAACAAAAGTTTTGAAGTTTCGGAACGTTTGGATTCGAAGGACGAATAAGGTGGTGTAGAGTGTTGGTTGAATATTTCATCCAAAATGTGGAATCGAAAGCCTTAAGTCGAGCTAGAACAAGCTCGAGGGATCGGCGCCTTCTTTTACTCGTTCTATAAAACCGCACAACCCATACCCTTAATCTCTCGTCGTTGCACACTCCTCGTAGCATCTCGTGCTCCTCTCATCTAGGCTGGATCGCCCCCAACCCCCTGCTGGTGCAAGCTCGCGCGCGCCCTTGCGCCACAGCAGCAGCCACCAGCACGCTTCGTTTCCGTGTTGTTACATAATACACGCTGCGGCGCGGTTACGCGGATGAAGGATGAGGTGCCGCGTTGCCTAATAACCTCCCTGCTTCTCTGCCAACCCCCTAACTCTCTCAACATAGCTACCGTTGCACAAACTCACTCTTCCTCTCCCTTGCTCTCGCATTCTCTTTCCGCTCTCGTAGTTGTACGAGAAATATCATAGCTCTCTTTCGCTCTCTCTCTCTCTCTCCTCTCCATGGATATACGATGTGGAGTCGTACACCTACTACACGCAACCAACAGCACACAATCTTCCCTCGTGCTCATCCCTCTTCCGCGTGTTACAGTAGAGAAACGCCGAAGCAAGCCCTACTCGACGTGATATTCCGTACTGCCTATATACATGTAATGCACTCATTCTCCCAAAGCATCCCCCTTTGCCCCGACGTTCCCGGTGAAGTAATTATATGAGGGCGTAACACGCTACCAGCAACGGTAACGCGTGTTTGGTAACGCCTTCGCGCATCGGAACGAAACACACCGAACGAAAGATTCATCTTGAGAAGTTCAAGGCGCCTTGAGAACTGCCCACGGTTTTTTCTCCACGTACTCTCTACATATTCGTCCAATTTTCCCGGTCCACAGTTTCATGCAGTCGTATACTTTTTTCGCTCAAGATTCATCTCTCGATTTCGTTCATTTACTTCGATTTTATTATCCTAGAGAGGCAGAGACAGAGAGAGAGAGAGAGAGAGAGAGAGAGAGATAAAACTCGCTACAATCTGATTCCGGGTGCCGGATCTCGCGCGTCTCGAGACGAAACGGAACCGCTAGACCCCTATGACCTCTGCACTGGCACTTTTTCCGGTCCTCTCTCTTTCCTCCCTATATTTCGAACGAAAATGCCTGCCAAAACTATCTTGAGAAGCTGTTCTCCGACGAGGAGCTTGTAAATCTCGGCGTTTTATACGACAGCATGAATACACAAAATGTATTCTGATACGCGTATTTATCTCGCCCTAGGCGCAAGATGGAAGATTGCCATTTATTGCCTTGGAATATGTGGAATCCTCTCTGGACTAGGTGTACGTATTTCTATAGAAATCCGAGAGTACGCTTGTATACAATACTCTGCTCTCTTGGCTATAGCGTCGAGTCCATACAGATGAATATATACATATATATAGACGGTTTTGCAAGTATATGTATATATTGAGAAAGAAAGAGCGGGAGAAAAATGTTGAGGGTGTGCGGTGATTCACGTTGCATCGTTTCCGCCACTGGCTTCGATAAGAGCCAAGATTTTTTCTCCGTTCTCCTCTGTACAGTTGCTCTCTCTTCTACCAGTCAGAGGGTGGAAATTATTCGAGCCTGCGTACAGCAATATATTTTCCGACTGCCACGTACTTCAATACTCGGGAAAGGAAAAAAAATTCTAGCCAACAATAGCAACTGAAAATCTGTATGAATTTCAGTCAAGACTTTAGAGTTAAAATGCGGCACGAAAAAGAGCGAAGGTGGATCGACGAGCGAAATAAATAGAGATCGTGGGAATCGCTAATTGTGTATTTTTACTCTTACATGAAAAATTCGTGTGTCGATGGATCCAAAGCATTTGGCAGTTTCGTGCATATTGACAAAGACGCGGACTCGAATAGGAGGATAAAAAATGTCCATTTTCTGGTACGACAGGAGAACGAAGGCAATTTAATTTTCATTGTCCTTTTTAAAATTTCTTGGTCATGGCAAAAGTTATTCAACAATCCATCGATTGCGAGGATCGCGAGAGTATACACGACGGATCGGTGTATGTGTTTATGCACGTGGGGACGACGAACTGGGATTCAATTACCGCAACGTCTACGAAGCACGCCATATTGCCAGCTTCCCTTTCTCCCAGTGAAAACCTATATCGCTTATAGGTCTGTATATAGAAAGGTAACACGTGGGGGTAAGTAAGCGAGATATGGAAAGCACAGAGGGTGGTAGAAATTCTTCACAGTGGTCTATCTCTCTTGCCAACTCGCTCCATCTTCTCCAGAGCTTTTCCAACACCGAACAGGTGCTCGTTCTCTCTCTTTCTTTCTCGCTCGTTTCCTCCCGCGTCTACTGTAAATTGCGCCCCGTGTAATCCAAAGTAAAGCGGTCGTTTTATCCCCAGGCCAGCCCCGAAGAACGTCGGAGATGGATGCCAGCTACGTCTTCAGGATAATGGCTTGCGCGCTTTACGCAAGTCACCCTCTCATGCATGGATATATGCGCATGTTTATATATATGTGTATAAAAGCTCTTGTCTGTATCATCCGCTAATATAAAGAATTCCTTGTACATATCTATACGATGAGCCACTCAACTTTTCTTATTTATCTCGAGCAAAACAATTACTATTTGACGTTGAAACATATTTTACTTCAACGTCGTTTTCGTGTCTGATGATTCTCGATCTTTGGAGATGGTGTGCACGGGCAACGAGAGGAAAAGGAAAAAATGTGCAAATTTCTTATTACCGAATGAATTTTGAATGTGAAATAAGGGTGTAAATATCTTTGAAACTATATGGCGATGTATCGAGTGTTTACTTTTACCTTATCGTGCTCGAACTTTTATCGTATTACTTATGGAAGCTGGCAACCTACTTTTTAACCACCCACACACTGTGAACGCAAAGCTGTGGAGCTGTCAACGGTCATAGCACAGATTTAAACTACGATAGAATCGGTGTGGGAATGTGTGGGTTGTGTACTGGTGTTGGTTGTATGGCAATTCGATCGAGGGGTTACCATAATTCATCGAGCATGCACCATTGTCGTTGCGAGCTTCATTAATACAAATGGCGTCTGGTGAATTTCACCCGAACCACGAGTCTGCTATCCAACAGTTGTACATTGAAACGCACACTCTCCTGTCGACCAAAATCCCCTCCTCTTTCCATACTCTCTTTTTGGCTTTTCTCTTCTATATTTGTTCGCTGTTCACGAAGTTTCGAATAAATCGGTGAGTGCTGGCGCGTGTCGGTGTGCGATTTTATGTATAAGGCAAAAATCCTCTGGCGAAACTTCGACAGAATACAGACAGTAACGCGGAAAAACACATACCCATTTCTCACGTGTATCACCGCACGGAGTATATGGATAAAGGATTCTCGGGCAAAAGTCGAGACATATTTCTGAAAAACCTTGTCGACTTTCATGAGGTCGTCTTTTCGCAATAACATATTAATATCGTGAACCCACACGGGCAACGGGGAATTTCACTCCAAGACTTTTTTCCCCGAGACTTATCGTGTTTCTTCGTGTTCCTCTATGTGAATGTCGGTGTTATTCTTTCTTTTTTATTTTCGTGTGGATCATCGCATGCGAGAAGAAACGGTACGAAGCGAAAACCTCAAAACATCTTTCCTCTAGATTTTTCCGCCCTTGCTTCAGTCACCGCCATCATTTTAAGCGTCGTAAAGCAAGCGTCCCACGTACCAAACTCTTCCCCCGATTCTTCTCGCTTGGACTGTCCGAGAATTGATAAAGAATAGCGTGAAAATACACGCTCGATGAAAAACACCGAAATACCAAGTTTGCCATGGACACACTGCGAGGTTAAGATAGAAAATGAGAAACAAAACAAGGATTCGACTTTGTTTTAGTTTCCGCGACTGAAAATATATGAAAAGAAATAGAAAAACCGAAAATAATTGAGGAAAGGAAAGCGGAATTTGCATGGAGGACGTGTGGGTCGTGAAGAATGATGAGCGCATCGTCGACTTCGCGACCGTACGAGCAAATAAAACAGACGAGACAACGATATTTTTGTTATATTTCGAGTTCAATTCGTATTTATTGGTTTTTCATTGTTTTCATGTTTTTTTTTTTCTTTTTTTTTTAGCAATTGTATAATCAGCGTAACAGTAGTAATGGCGTTCAGAACGGCAACCGCTCCTATATCACTCTCTCATTAGGATTCTCGTACGTCGTCATAATAATCTCGATGCAGTTATACACACAGCAGTTTATGTTACGTTTCATTTAATTAATTTTTATTTATCATTTTTTGTTGTTTTTCATTGTTTTCATTTTATTCTTCCATACACAATACGACAATAGGAAGCAGGTGCGGCCCTGGCCGCTTTGGATACATACATCAGGATCATGTCGGTAAATAATTAATACTCTAATATATTACAAAACAAATGAAGAGGGATTTTGTTATCCTTGCATGATTTTTCTTCGATTCTCGAAAAGTTTTCTGTTTCGTTTTTTCCGTATATATATTTATTTTTGTTTGTTTACGTATTTCGTTTTCTTGTTCCTCTCTTCGTAATCGGACGTTTAACACGTTCACACGAAAACACAGCTACCAGGCATTTTTTCTCTAAATTAATCATAGTTTCGCAACGCCGCGCGCTCCTATCAGTGTGAGTCGTTAATTATTCTCCATTTTTCTTTAATTATTACTTCAATGATTCCTTTTAATGAGCTAAATTTAATTACGTATAGTACAGCGGAGCGATCATAGGGCTCATTCGGAGATCGACAAAATAAATAATGATTAACATGACAGTCCTCTTAGAAATACTGCGTGATTTATTTTCCTTTTTCTTTTCAACTAACTGCCTTTTCTCTACGTCTTGGCTCTCTCCTCTCACCCGCACCCCAATTTTCACTTTTTCATCCAAATTTTCAAACTTAAAATAAAAAATCAAATAACAATCCCTTTCATACGATTCCTTGCGCAGTGTCACTTAGCGGCTACTCGTATACAATCGTTAACTAGAATAAAAATTACTAATAGAGTATCGCCACGATTCGTTGATCCTCGTCTTTATTTATTTCCCTCATATTTCCCGACGATTATTTCATTTCCGAATATTTCACATTTTTCAAACTTCTTCGGGAACTGTGGGGCCATATTAATAGGTACCGGGTAGTTGCGTGTACAAATAATTCCATTTATTTGAGTCTTTCACTTTATTTTCAGCAAATCACGATTTTTATTTTTTTTTTCCAATTTTTTCAAATTTACTTTTACTTTGTATATCATCGAGGACGAGATCGTCGAAACTTTTCTTAAATATTTCATATATATATATATATATATATATATATATAGTTCACTCATTCGTTCGTTTATTCATATATCCATATACGTATTAATAATATAACTCGAAGGAAAAGTATACGGTTTCGAACGGGTGAATTTTTCCAATCAATCTCCATCATTTTTCTCCATTTATACACGAAAATAATATTATTAATAATAAGGATAATAATATGGATAATGAAAGAATAATAATAATAATAATAATAACAAAATTTTCGAACATCGATAAACATACGTGCATACAACGCCGTATACACATACAGTTGTAAAATATTTCGCCACGATCGATAAAAATCAACCTCTCGCCATGATTTTTCTCAGTTTCTCTCAAAAAATATTTTTCAAAACTTTGAAACTCAAGCGAAATTTCATTAATCGCGATCGCTGGCAATATATATATTTATTTAAAAAAAAAAAAAGATATAACAAAAATACATAACATCAACAGCAGTTGTTGCGCACAGTCATTCGTTAAAACGGATGCCCTGGGCCAGCTCCAACTGCGTCTAATCAAACCAATAGTAATTATAATTATTATTATTAAGTTAATAATATGACAATAAAAATAATAATAATAATAATAATAACAATAATAATAAATCAATGGAAAAAAGAATCAAGATCTCGATGACTTTGTACACCGATCCACTTGAAAATATTTTCTATTTCACCGGGATCAAATTCTGTCGCGGACTAAATTCGCGCGTATTGTTTTTTTTTTTACTGTTTTTATTTTTCTTTCATCGTTTGTTTAAACGTCTATACGAAGAAAAAAAACGTACAGCTAATAAATCCCTAATCGTTACTTAATTATTACTTCGTAGCCTTCATTTTGTTTAAATTAATTTAATTACGTATCTCATTTATCATCATCGGTTCAGTATCCTGTATTCTTATTACGTATTTATATATTTATATTTTTATTTATATATATTTTTGCATCGACGCGCAGCCGATTGACACTCTTTCGCTTGTCTTTCATTCGAGCCCAACTCCGGAACGTAGATTGCTCTGTTGTTTTTTTCCCTCTGAATTATTATTATTACCATTATTATTCATTATTATTATTATTATTATTAAAACTCCGCTCGCTCGAATTTACGTTTGCACGGTCCCACAATTTTCGATGGCGAATCACGTTTAATTATCTCGAAATCTTATGAAATATATCGCGTCGTAAAAATTTCCAGTCTACCGGACGATAATTTAATCTATATTGTTTTTCTTTATTCCTTTCTTTCTTTTTCTTCAACTATATGGATGCCAATGCACCTCCGTATTTATTAGAAAAATTGGAGAAAGAATTATTTACCAGTTGGTTTTCTCAGGCTCATGGAAAATCGGAATTTCACTGGAGATTGCTCTCTCGTTTGTTTTTTTGTTTTATCTTATTTCCTTTTTGTTTTTGTTGCTTAGAAATGGCGCATAATCGAACACGACCATGGCTGGGTTTCTGCTTTTGTATGGTGTATTTAAATCCTATTGCAGGTTGCATTTTCTACTACAGGAGCATCCAGAAGGGGTGGGGTGGGAGAGCTTGTGTTGGTCACTCACCGGGTGCAGCATCCATTCGCCGCAACCGGATATACAGATATATTTGACTATCATCTCGCACGGACGGACGGCACGCACATCGACATCTATTTGGCATTACAAGAGACGCTTGGAGCAGCCTGCCACTCACCTGAAACATATTATCAAGAGAAAAACCAACGCGTTATCGAAATGTTTGAATCTTAGGAAATTTGAGGCGGGTAAATAAATTAAATTATTTGCTCTAAATATTAGGATTGGCATTTTTTTTTTAGTTATTCTTTTTGCAGTTGATAAAATTATTGGCAATTGGGATCGAATCGAATTATTGAGTGAGATTGATGAACGAATGGACATATTTTGGCGAAATGATCCGAAATTTTCATTTCTCTTTCGCTCGTTCGATCTCGACATATTCTGCGAATGAATTATTTTCCTCTTTCTCTGTATCTCTCGGTGGATAGCTCGCCGGGTTGTATTCTTCGTCGAATCTCACGTGGCGTGGCGCGCCAAACGGACCGCGACCAAATATCCTCCGCGAAAGTATAAATCCCATTACTCATCCTTAGAGGCGAACGCGAAAAAGTTGTTTGTCCTGCATCTCTTGGTCGAGCCATGTTCGAGAGGGTATGAATACTCGCGGGGGCGGCGTCTGGCGGCTTCCAAAGCCGATGGAGGACGAGGAAAAGGACAGAGAATAAAGAGGTTGTGCGGGGTGGATTTTTCGCCTTGTACACGACAACGCAAACGACCAAGAGATTCCAAATTCTTGGCAGAACAGAACAGAACATTTTACTGGCCTCGGCGGGGCCTCGCGCCAGCGCTTCGCATTCGACGAGGCTACAACCCCTTTTTAACCCTCCGTCCACAACAACTCTCGAAGCTTTCTTCGATCTCAAAAGAGTCACGGGCTTTTACCGTCTTTGAAAAAAAAAAACATGATCGTTTCTCGATTGAGGAATGTCTCATGAAATGAAGCAACAAAATCATCAAAAACACACGACGAATACGAGATAAAAATCTTCCCAGCCATTCATCACGACGTTTTGTCGTCATTCGGACTCTTCGTGTTTACGAAAATTATCGCCGGCATACGCGAAGGCTCGCCACTCAAAAAAACTGCTGTTTCGTCCGCAGTTGTCCAAATAATTACAAGCGACGTAAACAATTTCACAGAGTGTACAGTTGTAGGGCAACAAAACAGACCGAATCCTGGTAAAGTTTATTGCGCAGCTTCGTAAGCAAAGATGTTGCGCGTCAGCCATTAGTTTTGGGTTGCAAGAGTGAGAAAAATAAGAAAATACGAAAGTCTCTTGGTAGAAGAAGGTGAAAAGAAAAGAAATGCAAGGAAAGGACGGGCGCCGGAAGGCGCCTGTACAAACATTCACGACGAATGGATTAACGCTATTAGAGTTCAGCTGCCGTCTGTAAGCGTCGTTGGTCATAAGAAGAGCTGGAGAAGAGGAAAGAGTAAAGAGAAAAGCAGCCTCGCGTGTAAGTCGTAGGAAGAATTTGCTTAAGAGCAAGGCGTGCAAGTTAAGGAGGAGTTTCGATTTTCTGAGGATGAGTTTGTATAGAAATAGCGAAGGAAGCTTATGCGCAAATTGCATTGAACGAAAGTACAATTATTACGCGAATTCTCTTTTGTTATATTTGTACAAGTCTTTCGTGTTCGCAGTTGGGAAACCTGCGGCGCCCTCTGTAGAGCGATCCATTGGCAAATTTCTCGTATACATCGAGTTTGCTCTTCGGCCTAGCCATTCCACGCGCGGACTATCTTCCTTCTCTCGACCAAAAACTCCGGCATACAATTTCGTACGTGAGAACGAGACAGAGGTGAATCTCGCTCCTTCGCACATTTATCAGGATTTCAAGGGAGGCTAGACTTTTTAAGCCGCAATAAATTTGTTGGCGCACGGTCGCGAGAATACCGCGCATGCTCGACGATTCAAGAATGAGAAGAAGCCTTTTGGGGGAGGGGTTTGTACAGGCGGATAGTTCCCAAGTAGTATGAAGAAAAAAGAGCTTGACGCACGTATGTGTTGAGCAGAACGCGTTCGGTAGTAAAGCAGTGGTGAATCGATGTCACAACAATTTAAATGTCTCGAGGAAGGTTGGAAAATAGAAGGAAACATCAGAGATCGAGGAAAGAACGAAGCAAACATATAGGAAAATTCGTGCAAAGTCGCAATGCTCGTGTTCAAGGGCAGCGTGAGAAAGAAAGATACGCGAAGTAAGAGGGAGAGGGAAAGAGGAAGCGCAAAGGGATTCTTCGGTGAAGGTACTCCGTGGGTGGATGGTTGAGCACGAAGCGGTTATTATCTATCGCTCTCGTTACCACAGGTTGCTCGTAAACCGGCCGCATCAGGGGATGGGAAGCGGAGAGTAAGAGGGAAAGGGAGAGCGTCATCCTGGAACGCGGCGTACACATACAGCGAGTACCAACACATAGCGAAGGAGGGAGGTAGTCATAGGTAGCCATTGGGTGGATGGGCCGGTACAGTGAGAGTCCCTAGAACCCCATAGCCTCTGGAACGAACTTCACCACCGTCCGGAGTCTCATGCACACGCGGCTCAGCTACCCCTGCAGAATATTACACATCGGGGCGTTGAGCGAACGTGGACGGAAATAGTTGAACGTTCGCGTCTCTCTCTTTCCTCCCCCCCCCCCCCCCGCTCGATCGTACTGCCGGCGTCGAGGGGGTAGTTCCGAAAGCTCGGCACTTCGATCCGACGGATTGCCTATCTTTTCCCCCGTTTTTTCATGTCCCTCTCACTCCGTATCAATCGAATCGAGCAATACTATTTGAAAAAAATATAATTGGAAATAGATTGAATTCGTGAGCGGAATGGAATTTATCTCTGCGAGATATTTCAGAATTTAATGGCATTATTCTTGTCTCGAGAAATATATGTATACTCGTATGAGGCGATTATATACAAAGAGGTGTATTGCTATCCCGTACATACCTTCGCACATTATTATGCGCTTAATAATCGTGGCAGCCGACGGCTCGCGGTGAATAATATCTCCCGGCCGAGCAGAGCACGAGAGAAAGACTGGAGGAGGGTTGAGTGCGTGAATAAAAGCGTGTATATGCGAGACAAGAGAGACAACTATATAGGAAGACGGTAAGAGAAAAAGAGCAAGAGTGAGAGAGAGGCAGAGAGAAAAGTGAGGACGAAGATAATCGCGAGAAGCGGCAATACATGCGCGCGTTTGGTTGCGGTGCACAGCAGATTCAACGTTGAGCAAAAGCTGGTGGGATGTTGTTTCTCTCTCGAGCCCGAGGAATCGGATTGAGATCGAGTCCAAGTTTTTATCACCGCCCCGTTGCATGAGCGCGAATTGCGCGTAACCCCCGCAGGGTAACAGCGTGCTGTCTCGGCAGGGGGGAAAACATACGAGCATGCATGTATATGCGACGAGCAAGCATGTATGTTTGTGTCCATATAGGATCGAGTAACAACATGCGCAGGTCGTTTCATCTCTTTCTCGCTCATACTGCATCAACATGAGCACCAACACCGGGCTGAATCGTGGCGCACCTTCTGGCCGCGACCTTTTACCAACACAATGAGATACCTCACTGGCCCAGTATAGTCGTTGTCTACCCCGCTCGGTGCTGGGCATATACATATATCGAGTACATCGGCGGGCTCGGGGTGAACGCGCGAGAGAGCGGTATCAGCACTGTACCAGACTACCAACACCATCCAGCTGACGACACCATCACCATTGCCATCGTGATGCATATACCCATAGTTTGTCAATGTGTTGAATAATATAGGTATATAGATAAATATACCGACAGCGAGGATGAAACTGCTCTCAAGAGCGAAGCGCAAATACTAGGATGCAAGGGACGATCGCACACATCCTCGCAACAGCTAAACTCTATCACAAAGACGTAGACGTGCACGAATGAGCAAGGAACACACATAAACGTTGATACGCGAGAGAACGCAAGAGCGGCATCACCGACACTGACACCATCCTGCTGGCGATACTCTGTGGCGTGTAGTTGCTGCGAGCAGCCGCTCCAGCCAGAACCCATAAATCTCTCGAGGATATAGATGGCTCTAGTGTCGCGTGAGCTGCTGCAACCTACCCCATACCATGCGGGGTGTTCCCTCTTCTCTCTCCCCTGCGTTGAAACCGTCCCCGCCTCTCGTAGCTCCCTTGGCCCGACGATTCCAGCCACGAGGACTACCCATCCTCGTACCCCACCCATTTTAGAACCCACTACTTTTCTCTTTCGCACTCTCACTTGCTCCAACACCGAGATGGAACGTGGCTATAGAGAAAAAAGATAGTCTCGTGTCGTAGAGGAAGGTCCCTTTTAGGGATCACTGGTCAAATTACCGGAATCCAACCTTTCGGGCCCCGCGGGGTAGGTCCCAGTCAGCATGGTGGGATATGAATAAGAAGCGAGAAAAGTAATGAGGAAAGAGGCCGAATATAAGAAAAACCTGAAACATTCTGCTGTTGGATTGAGCCGGGCCTCGAACCTATAATGAGCAAGATTAAAACATCGGCGTGGGAAGAAACAAAACATCCATTTCGAGAATCTTCCGACAACGGACACAATTACTCCGATGTTTAACGATGTGAAGAACCATCGGAGATCGTCGATTAAAGAGGAACGTCCGTCTCAGCTGAAGATTAGATGAAAAATGGACGAAGAATTGGAGATTAAAAAAAGAAAAAACTACCGAGCTGGAAAAAAAACATCGCAAGAGAGGCCGGTGTTTTTCTGTAAAGGTGGAGCGACTTTAGTAATTCTTCAAAAAAGCAAAGAAATGTATGGACAAAGTATGCTGGGAATGGCGACGAAGAATAATGACGTACAAGAACATCGAGAAATGGCTCGAGCGCGGGTGCCCCCGCAGTGTTTACACCGTTTCATTGTTTATTCGCTTGCGAAAGGTATCGTCGATGTTATAAGGTAACAAGTGAAAGAAGAAGACAGACTGATCAAACTTGGTGGAGAGGAGGTTATTCGAAGAGGGCGTGCACGCGAAATATTACTGTATATTTTCATGCTAGTGATATCGCGCGAGTGATGCATTGCCTGAGATATTTTACAACGAGACTTTTGCGTACCCACTTGGCCCTCGGTTTCGTGGTGGGTGTAGAGTCCCGGCGTGGCACGTACCACCAATGGGAGAAAGCGAGATGATCGCGCAAGTGTATAAATGAATGGCGTAGGTGTGCCGATCGTTTGCATGCACACGCGGGCACGTAGAAAAGTGTGACTATGAGACAATATCGTTGGTGTGATCGAGCGTGATGTTCGCTACGATGAGCGAAAGATTAATTTTTTTAACGCGAAAACGACTCGGCCCAACTACAGGTTCACGAAATCCTCGATGTGTGGATTGCTAAAAGAATAAATTCATAGGGTATCGTGATGCCTGAAAAATATAGTCGTGTCGTGATGAATTAGCCCGACGGTAACCTTTGGCCTTCCATTACTTGACGGCACGTGGAACGTAGCCGCGAGTATATATCCTTCGTCAGGGAATATCCGGCAGAGTACGGGACAAGTTTTCTCTCTTGCTCTCACACCGATCGTAAGCGCCCTGCGGTGTAGACGAGCCGCAGGACTGCGGGAACCCCGCGTCGTGGGAGTACAAAACGAAGTGTACCGAATAAGAGGAAAGCAGCAGTGCCGTGCGCGATTGCGGCTCTCCGGGGTACAGGGCGAAAAAAAATGATACGTATACGGATAAAAGGACGGGAGTGCAAGGCGGCAAAGCAGAGAAGACACGAGAGGTGGGCCACGAGAAAGACCCGAAGAAGAGAACGCGGAGAGGTGAGGTGCCCGCGCGCCGAACCCTCGACGGCGGCCAAGCTTCCAACTCCGTCGAGACAGCCGTACAGGCAAGACCGTGCAAATGAAAAGGATGCAGGTGAGAGCTCGGTGCAAACGAGAAGCAGAGAGAAGCAGAGGAGAAGAGGCTCGAGAGGGCTAGAGGACGAGGAGACGCCGATGATGAATCACCCGCCAAGAGTGCAGCAACGCTCTCTCGCTACGGGTATATGGCGAAGCTCAAAAAGGGAGGGAAGAGGAGAGGAATGAGAAAAAATAAGAAGAAAAAAATGGAGACTCACCGAAAGAGAGGAAGATTCGCTTGGTTGGCACGGGTTGGCCAAGTGCCCGGAGGGGTTAGGCGAGGGGCAAAGAGTTAAGAACGACGAAGAGCAAGAGCAGCAGAAGCACCCAGCAGCAATGAAGAGAGCCGTGAGGAGGAGAGACACGAGAGAACCCGAAGAGGCAAATAAAAAAAAAACGCTAACTCAGGGGCACGCGGACGACGAGGGAGAGACGCGCTAGAGCGAGTCGGTAACTGACTTATCTGGACAGATCGTGAGCCAAGGTACATCACCTCTCTCGTTCTCTTCTGCTCTCGGCAAGGTTCCACGTGTTTCTGATACGTGTTCTACCTGATAGCCCATACGCGCCGTGTATGCAACCTGGTCCATGCCCGCGGTATAGCCTACCATTCGAGGCTCAAGATCATCTTGGGAATTAAAGAAAAAGGCAAGGGTGCGGAGGATCCTTCATCACGAGGAGGCACGCGTTTCGCAACTCGTGAAAAGCATGCATTTTGTATCCCAACAATCTGAGTACTGAAATTTGTTCGCTTATTCCATCGAATTTCGGGTCTCCGCCATGAAAGGGAACGTCAATTAAACTTTGCGTATTTTAGAATACTCTCTAGCGACATGATCAAGGATAACTTGCTGGACTACAGAAATTTTCAGCTTTTTTATGTTGTCAAATATCGATATTGACGAATTCCAAAACGGAGTTGAGGATTCGCGAGAGAAAAAGTCACGAGAGGGCCAATCACTGTCACCATGAACATCGGGCACGTCTTCGATCGACCAGCAGAGAGAAAACGTGCTTCGGTTCTTGGCGATTATGCGCCCAATACGAAACTGCAAGATTTCACCAATAAGAGGCTAACCAATAAGAGTGAGGATGATTCACAAACGCGAGTAGATACAGAAGAAACAAGAGGGAAAGAGGGCGAGAGATGATGCTACGGGAAGGCCATAGAGAGTTTCCGCGAAAAGAAATTGGGTTTCTTCCCGATTCCGTAACTATGAGTGCGGCGCACGGCGCGAAGTCGTTCGCTTCTCTTTTCGGAGTATAATCTCGAGAAGACGCGAGCGCGGAGAGATGGCGCGACTTGATTCTTCGCAACATTGTGTTTGTACTCCGAACAAGACGAAAGAGTACGAGAGAGCGCGCGGAAAAAATTGGAAAGAAAAAACATAGAACGAATGATAAAACGAACGAAGGAAATAAAGAAGTTCTCTAGGTATCATCAAAGTCGGGCGTATACGGTCTATATGGAAGTTGCTTTCGCTCGGTCACGGGTAATGGTTTTACGAGCGTCAGGGGTGATATAAAGAAAATGAAAAACACCGGCGCTGCCAACATGCACGAGGTTCGCGTATAACTAACTACGCCGTCTTCTGTCTCTCCTCTCTCTCTCTCTCTCTCTCTCTCTCTCTTCTGCTTTCTTTCTTCCTGCCTTTCCGTCTCGTGCTCTCTAGCGTTTTCTATCGTGCCTCCTAGCATTCTGTTTTTTTTTTATTTATTTTCGTACACACTTTCCGTGTTCCGAGCTTCCTCTAGACTTTTCTGGGGCTACTCGTGTTCTCCAGCTCACCCCAACACCCCTTGTTCTTCTACTCCTTCGCAAGTTATACTAAAAAGCAACCCCTCTGATACCGCGCCTGTAAAACCCCTTACTCCTCGTCCGACCGGCCGGATCCCCGCGGAGTGTATCACAATTAGCTCGCGTGCACTTTTCTCTCGCTCTTTGAAACTCATGCTCTTCCCCTATTCCTCCCTTCATCTCTATAAGCCTCGCACTTCTCTTCTTTTGCCCGCTTCCCTTTTTTTTCCTTTTTCCTACCTTCTCACTCGCTCTCGTTGGAGCTAGTTCGAAAACTCGCACGTAAACTTTGGAAAGCTTATTTCAATATTACGTTGAATAAGTGGGGCGTTACGGGGGCAAAGCGGGGAGCGCCGTTGTTTCGTATATAATGCACAGGTTTATTACCACGGACTGTGGGTTAGAGAGGAGCACAATGGTCGCCTGCAATATAAAAAGCTGGGCCGCTTGACTCGGCTGGATTTTGGAAGCTCATAAAGTTCCGTTGGATCGTCATGTTTGAGGGATCTGCATGCGACGTGATGAAAATTGATTCGAGCGTCAGAAACACATGTGATATCTTTCAGGTTCGTCTTTTTTGCTTCTGCGGGCGTTCTTGCATTTGAAAAAAGGAAAAATGGCATACGAGAAAGAAGAACAGCTTAAAAATAAAATATAATTTTTGACGTGCGTCTGTGTAGACGTGACGCTTACGAGACGAGCAAAGGAGGAAGATGCCCACGCCCGCGCTCACTCAAGAAGTTTGCGAGACAGCCGGACGTCTAATGAGCCGACATTAAATTTGACCGAGAGCTCTGCGTCGGCCTGAAAGCGGTGGGTATAGGTTAAGATATACGTTGCCTGTATACGCAACTGCTCAGTCCCCATAGCCATCAACAATATAAAGCGTTTGCCATGGTCGCCATATAATTTATGATGGTTCTTGGCGTTTCGCACGCATTAGAAGTATTGCGTTACTCGGAAAGGTGTTGCTCTCGTGTGAAACGGTTTCAAGAGGACTATAAAGATTAAGGCTAGCAGGGCTGATGACAAATGGAGGGAAAAAGTGATTAGTTTGGCCAGGAAGAGGCTCGTGAGTCCAGAAAGAGACTTTTTCAACTATTCACTCGTTCGCAATAAAAATTACGATAAAACAATGAAATTGGCGCGAAATACTCGACCGGATAAAAGCATTAATTACGAGTTAACGAGATTCCACTAAGGAGAGTATAAAGTAATAAAATTTCTATCTTTCCTCATGACTGGGAGTCATCGTGGCGATTAAAGTTAAGTTTGTAGGAGCCGGAGTGATTGTTGCGCTCGGCGGTCCATAATTCGATGCCCGTCGGACGCTGGCGCGTAGTTTCTTTGGACTTTGTTATACGACTAGGCTTTTTCACGCGAGACTTATCCCGCAGTGCCGTTTGTATGCTGAGTGTTTATACGGTGTTACGGGCACGATGTTTTTCCTGGTGTTAATTGAACGTACCAGCGAGAACAGGACCTAAGTAACTGGCTCGGTGACTCGGTGATTAATTGAACGAGCGATATTTATTGACTAGCGGGCGCGAGAGAAACGTGTGTTCGCTGGCGAAAATGTTGCACACTTTCGAACTTTGTCACGCTTCGTAACAAGTGCGATATTCGGATTTGTCGGGCGCGCATGCCAGAATAAATGTTTTAAACACGCACGCACGGAAACAAGAGAATCTTGACATTTTGCACGCGTTCTCTTGCCTCTATCATCGGTGGTCCGTACAAATATAGCTTCTTGCGGGGAAACTGGACACTCTTGGTAGCGACAAACAGCAACAGGAACCTTGACCAATCCAACTGCCATTTACTCGGGAGAGTAAATACCTCTCAACTACCGTTTTAGCGACATCAATCTCGTTCTTTCATATCAACACTCTCGTCGTTATTCGTCCACGTCGTAAGGAAAAAATGTTGTTGCCAAAAGAAACAAGGCGATTTTTTTCTTCTTCTGGACTCGCCTCGTCGAATGATAAGATCGTTAAGCAAACCGTCCGCAAACTAGATCCACTCAACGAAAAAAATAATACATACAGATATAATATTTGTATGGTGCATTATCTCAATAAATTTAGCGGAGAATTAGCCGGGAATAAAATTGTCGAACAGGCTCCAGAAAGCATTATCTTCAGGGCTATACAGATCCTAGATAAAACTTTGATACAATGATGTACGGGAGAATTTCTTGGTTGAAGATTTATCGAATAAATTTTCTCGGGATTCTCGAGGCCGCGAGATTAGAGACATAGAGGGTTGGTGGGATATAGGGAGAGCTGTGTGTAGCTCGCGCGTCGAGTTCGCGTTATCGAAGCCGATAACTCGTTGGAACTCGCGAAAGTGTATATATCCATGCCGCTTAGCTCGACGCACACGCGAGCAAGAATGATGGATGTACGCCACCGTGAAACGGTGTGTAACTCGCGCGAGCCGAGCTCAATAGAGAGAGAGAGAGAGAGAGAGAAGAGAACGAGGTAGGGTAAACGCGCGCGAGAGCATTTTAAGCCACCGTGAGGGAAGAGCGCACGTATAAACACATACGGCGAGGAAAATACTTATACTCTTTGGAATTACACTAGTATTCATTGCGGTAACGCTCAATCCGATTTACTCAAAACGTTTCGCCTTGAATTACGAGAGTCCTTATACAGAGACGACATCCAAGTGCAATGCACTTAATACAGTGTAAAGGGAAGAAAAAACGCGAGTATATGGATTGACCACTCGAGCACACACTCGCGTGAACGCCTTGCATGTCCATACAGAGCTGGGCTTTGTGATTAATCGACACAATAAAACTTGCCGCGTGATTGAATTAACAGGCGAGCGAGCTCGTACGTTAGCGGAATCCACGTTTTTGCTACTATATGAATTTTACCTGGTCACACGTGCTCCGAACGTTTCGTAACGAAGGGTTACGTTTATCACACGGATGCATGCTCGCGCATGTTCCTCGTATCAACCCTTGGACATTCGCGCAGATTTATTCGCGATTGTAATCCAACGAGAGAATAATAACGAACGAAAAAACCAAACGGAACAACAAAAATCTTTCCGAAGTCGCATCCCTCCGCTCGCCGGAGAGTTCCTACTATATTAATAGAACTCTTCCGTGTAGTTTACATGTGTGCGGATATATACGGAATTTTAATCAAGTATACTCCGCGAGCCGTGTAACCGGGCTGTACCGAAAAGCTCTCGTGCACCCCGAGCAACTATCCCCTGCTTCTCTTTCTCTCGTACTCCAAGCATTTCCGGACAATTAAACTCTTCCGCTCGTTCCATCTCCATTATATATCCTTCCATATATACACGGGTATAAAATCGGCGGACCAACTGCCACGGGCCATCTATGGAAAAATATTGTATTCGGGAAATGACTTTACGCGACATTAGGGACACTCACGCGTCGATACGTTTATACGTGACGAGATCCGATTACGCGCTTTTTATATAACTGTGTGTCACAATCACAGCGCAGCCAAAATGTAAAACGCACATTTGATTTCTTCATATTTGCTGTTCTATTTTTCATGCATTATTATGCAATTGAGTCTCTATGTTTCGGAACAGATGTGGGAGGGAGATTTATCGGAAGCAAAGCGGAAAGCCGTTTGGCACAATTATGCCAATTATTACGAAGGCTGCGGAGCAGGGGGGGTTCATGCTTAATCGAATTATTGCTTTTGCTCGGTTATCGCGTTATACGTTCATATATATTTGGCTGTGTGTCTACAGATATATAAATATTAAGAAGTCACGTAAGATAATTTGGCAACGTCGCGCTTCTGAACCGCCATGATTCTCCATCTTGCTCTGTCGTGCTCTGCGTCTATATAGCTTGGTGGGGAGACTCTCGGGAGCAGCCACAGAGAACGATGGGACAGACGTGTGTTGTCGAGTTAGAAATATCTATGCGAGGACGAAGACGCGGCGACGGCGTGCGAGCGCACCAAGGGGAACTTTGCCGCTTGGAAAAGAAGAAGGCGAGATAGAAATGGAACGTATGCTAGTAGAGTCGAGAGATTCTCCGAGAGAGGAATCTTTCTAGCTGCGACCCAAAAACTCCATGCGAGGAGTAGGCAACAACAACAAAAAAGCATTGGGTTTTCTGTGTACGTTGCTTTGCTGGACACTTCTTCTTTCCTAGCCAAATATTTCTCGCGTGAGCTCGTTGCTGCGGGCTCTCTCTATACCGGTGGACCAAACTTCCTCTCCCTTTTTTTTTTTATCTTTCTCTTTTTCTTCTCTCATAGCTCAGCCTTTTCTACGTCTTTTTTTCCTCAACAATATAACGGAGAGTCTGGTGAAACGGCGTTCACCCTTTCACTCCTTCCAAAAATGTGCCGCATACCGGCAGAGTTTCTCGCTATTTCGCGAGAGACTCCGGAGCCCCCGGAGATTCCACGAGAGTTTTTCACTCACTCGTTTCTCTCTCGCTCTCGCTATCTCCCTCTCGCTGTCTTATTGTTGTGTAAATGCAGACCAATGGCGCCGCTAGACGGGGCACTACTCACTTTTAAATGCTAATATCGTCGTTCGCAAGCTTTTGAGCAAGTTGTCCGTTGTATTCACTGAATATACCAGCCAGCGTGCATGCAAGCAGGACGAGTACACGCTCTTTCTCTCTCTCTCTCTCTCTCTCTTCTCGTTTCCCTGCGGTATTACTAATATACACACCGTTAGGCTATCCTCCGGAAAAGGGGTTGTCGTGAGCATACGCGGCTAACAACAGCGACGAGAGGGATGAAACTTTTCTTGCAAAGTAATTAATTCGCTCCACCGGATAAAATGGTAATGCTTCGCCACAAAATAACGCTTTGATGATCCTTTCAACCGCCAGTCCACTTGCCTACTCTGGCAAATTTATGCCAACCAAGCTTCGCGAATTTGTTGAATGGAATTTTGCTAATGTAGAAGATTTTCTTTCAAACTTTTACTTTACAATGCCAATTTTTTGTACTCAATTGAGCGAAATTGAAAAAGAAACAAAAATCGCCCGTTTCATATGCACTTTTTCGTGAGGGTGTTAATAAAAATGTGACGGATAGGAAATTCATCGAGTATTCAGAAAAAAATTCATTCAAGTTTGTATTTTGAGCAATTGATAAATTTATAAATATTTTTTGTTGAAAATCATTTCGATAGTGAAAAAATTGTGCAAAAGAATTGGAGTAATCGCGAAAAAAGGGAAAAGTATGATATGATCGCTTAAAAGAGCGAGCCATGATGGCAGCATGGCGGTGATGCGGTCGGTTCGTTGGTCGAGGAAAAAGTAACGAGCGCAGTCTAGCGGACAATCGCTCAAACCGTAAGCCTCCCCACTATGAGTGGAGTTAATGCCTTTTCCCCTCTTGCCGTTGCTGGCTGAATCCCCCGCCCCTACGGGGGAACCAAGAATGGAACGAGTCGAACCGCAAAGGCGTAGACTTAACGATCCTCTCGCTTCGAGTTGTATCGCCTAATAATGACTCTCGTAAATGTCACGATAAAATCAACAATGCCGATTTATCGTCGGTACAGTTGCCGGGCGTATAATGAAAGGCGTCGAACGGCATAATGTAGTATAATCAAAACAAATCATAAAACAGACGAGGAAGGAGGTTAAGAAGGAAGGAGAATGAGGAAAAGAGAGGAAGAGTTACTTAATGGATATTTTATCACGAACAAGTCTTCAGGTCGTTCATTGTCAAGGTCTACGTACTAACCCACGCACGAGCAGAGTGTACGTTTATACCGACGGATAAATAATAGCTATTTAATTAAGGTATTAAGCGATTCACATACATTTTCATGGATGTTGAATGGCAAATAATGAAACGTAATAAATTTCTCGGTTATTCGTAACATTGTTTGAATTTAAATTCATCGAAATAGCTCGACGCGGATAAATTGCGTTAACGGTGACGCGTGTGAATCACAAATTGCCGAGTGACGGCCAGGAAAGTCCGAAGAATGAAAAAAAAAAAACTGAATTTTCGACTAAGTACAAGATTCGAGGACAGTTTTGATGGTTCGAGTGAAAAGTTTTTCATTCAGAGTGCAGAAGTGCATGTAGAGACGTAATATAGGTAGTTCCGGGGGGTAGGTCAGGGTTTGATTGCAGGAAGGAAGCAGTTAGGCCCGGTTAAAGTCGTTAAGCCAAGTTTACGAGGTGTTACCGCGGAGAGAGTGCGCGAGAGAGAGAGAGAGAGAGAGAGAGAGAGGAGCACAACCTGTAAATCTCGAGGCGGGCGCGTGCCAGTGGCCGCCCTTGGTTTCTCACTCTTCCTATACGAAACGACGAGGCTCTCCGGGGGGGTGAAGAATCGAGTGGGGGTAATGGGTTACGTAACGCGTCCTGTGGCAGCGATGAAGGCGTAAGAGAGATCCATGAACGTTGATCTTTATGGATCGTAAATGTCTTCCTTTACAACCAATAAAGATACTCCTTCTGCTTGGTAGACTAGCACACTGTATGAACTTCTCGACATGCTCGTAAACCGAAGCATCAATCCATCGAGAGACTCGATGGGTTACATATTTATATTTGTGAGGATGTGTGTACGTGTTATAGAAAGATATCGATAATGTGAGAATAAAATAAAACTCGTTTTATTTTGACTGGTAGTGTCGAATTAAATTGAGCAATTGTACGATGAGGCGTGGAGTAGAACGAACACGATAAAATGTGGGCAGTAGCGCAAGCTCAGCAAGCAGCAGGCTGGGTTGCTCGGGCGTCACAGTTATAACTATATTTGTCGAATGGGCTTTGGTTGGTTAGGGAATTCCCTCGAAGCTCATAGAGAGCCAGCCATAGCATCGAGTTTTCTCATCGACAAGAGTTTTGCTTCGTAAATGTTTGTGCGTTTGTGTGTGTGTCAGCGAGAGGAAACGACTCTGACGAGAAGTTACTGTACGACCGTCGATAAAAACAAACCATAAAGCGCATTACGGAGGATGATCGAACTAGCAGAATGAAAGGTGACGTGTGCTTGGTGGGTAGGGGAGATGACGATCGAACCTGCGCGCGCTCACTCGTCCTTGTAAATCAAGGCGGGTATATATACCGATCGAGCGCCGGTAAAACAGGTCGTCACTGACGATACACGATACAAAGAGACGGGATAGAGTCGAGGCAGCTCGGTGGTCTTTATGTAGGAGCTGCCACCTGTCGTACAAATGGCCAATAACTAAGAAAGTAGTACCCTCTTTTAATTCCGGCGCAGTAATACCGGTATATCCACTATCTTTATACACGCCTTCTTCTTCCGCTCGTAATCGGGCCTCCTGTTTATATACGAGGAGCTTTAAAGAGCCATCACGTTTGTCAGCACAAATAGTTATCTTAGACGAATTATTCATCGATCAATAAACATTATTGTTTGTATTTATTTGCTCTCTTCCTCTCTCCCTGCCGCTCTCTCTCTCTCGCGGCTGTTTTATACGCGTTTCTTGTTTGTTTGTTAATTATACATTCGCCGGAATGTTACGTGAACGAGGTAGTAAAATCGTATTGCCAAGTACTCGCTCGCGGAACCATTATTTATCCCCGCCCACCTGGCCACGCCCATGAAAAGCCCCGAGGGGGGTGAGCAGCCATAACTAAGGCGAAACGTCGTTAACGCCGCTAGATGGCACTACCGGCACTCAATAACTCTCTGGTACTCGAGCGAAAGAGAACGAGCTCCGCGAAACATACACTCGCTCCTTTCGTTTCTCTCTTTCGGTATCCCGTCTCTCGTCTCTCTTTCTCTCACGCACTCGCTCCGACCACCAACTCGAGCTCTACGAGGACTTTTATCGGCGCCTCCGACTGATTTAGACGAGCATTGTGACGAGACTTTAATTGATACATCCAACTCCCGGCTACTCTCTTTCTTCGTAACACAACATTTTTTAGACTCTTCTCTTTTTTCTTCCTCCTTTCCCATTGTACACTCTATTCACCTTCCCATATACTGCTCTTCATCTCTTCACCAAGTACACTTGTTTACATATAAACGTGTATCTCCTCAGCTATGAATTAATTAGCCAATTTTGAATACAATGGCACGCCACGCCATTTGCTCTTTGCTAACTCCGAGAAAGAAAAAAAAAACAACGCCGGAGAGAGATTGTCGAAGGGATTGCACAAGGGACCTGTGCATGGAATGGCTTCGGAGGGTTACAACTTTATAAAACCCTCGCAACTTCTTCCATATACATACATCCATTTGTAAATATCAAAGTACGTTACCGCACGGTGCTGCGCGTATTCGGTTGACGAGTTACAGAGAAAACGCTGAATTTGTGAAGTTATTCGGAAGTGATTAAAAAATCCAACTTTTGCATCAATTCGGGGAGGAAAATTGTTGCCAACGATCGAAGAAACTTGGCAATTTTTTCCACGTGGAAAATAACGGAGGAAAATGTTTCCCTCACGTGAAATAGTGAGGGGGAATTTGCCAATATATATTTATGAAGATTACTGCTGTATAAACAAAAAGCTAAGTGTATGAATGAATGGAATGGAGATGCAGGAAGGCGTTCGCTTTTTTTGGTTTATTTGGTGGCCAGTGGTCGATCGAACGTGAAACATGCTCTCTGTTCCGAAGAAGTTTCTCTCGGGAATGATACGGCTGGGCTATAGGAAGGGGCTCGAGATGGATATATAGCTGAGAAAATATTCCTCAGACGTATCACTTCCCCCCTCGGGAGAACTCTCGCACGAGTTTCGCATTAATACGGTTTTTCATCGAGTATGCGAGTATGTGTGCGTACGTGTGTTTGACTTAGCTGGAGACTCGAAGAAGCGAAAGAGACCACCATCGTGGCTCTCTTGGTTATAACTTTGTGAATGCGTGCCACGTTTCGTACCCGTCGGCCAACGGAACAGTCCTTCGTGTGTAATAACACAATATGGCGCGCGCATTTCTGTATCCGTGAAACCAGCAGAGCCGACTGGAAAGCGATTGGATCAGAAAAATGTATTGATCTCAATTCAAATTAATCGAGAGGAGCTCAATCGAAACGAAGAATTACGAGTGACGGCCTGTAGAAAAATCGAGTAGCGTTTGAATCGATCGCACAAATTTGCGCGATCGTTTCCTCGTCCTCGTGACTCCGAATGGAAAAATAAAAAATTTGTCGATCTTATGATTCATAAATTTTAGTCCAACGTCCAGAGGATCGAGGATCATCGTCCGTCGGCAGATTTTCAGTGATACAAACGCGGTACGGTCGGCCATATAACGAGACGATAAAAGATCGATGGATAAGATCGCTACGGAGCGAGATTGCGGAACGAGTGTCATGCAAAGCGTGTGCGGCTAAGCTCCGGGAAAGGCATGCACCAAAGGGGAAATCGTAGTAACGGGAAGTTTGTTGTTGAAAAGAAATGCCTGGAAAGCGATGAATCGCGTCCAATTATCGAGAGCCGCTTGGGTACGCGGGACGAACGAGTATTCCGATTCCACAAAGAAACTAAGCGTTTTACGTACTTCCCATCAGCTCGTGGAACATATGCCTCCTTTTGGAAGTTTCTTCGTAACGAGTTTTCCGCGATCAGAGAAAGACTCTCGATTACGTCGCTGACTAGGAAGACTCGACAGTGTTAATGCATCAAATCCAATTGTATTGTATACGCGCTAACCTCGCCAAATACTAGATGGAAAAAAAAAAGAAGGAAAGTAACTCGAGAAATGGTTTTGCGAAGGAGTAACGTTGACCAGGACAAGTTGTAAAGATCGTTAAGTCACCGCGATCGGTTTTACGCTAAACTCAGGTACGAAGAGCTCTCGGCTCTCGTTCACTCCGGTTATATACACATCGAGCTCGCGATGTTGGTAGTGCTCGTTCTCGAGACTAAAATCCAACTCGAACTCACCGAAGTAGACGCGCCGCTATCTCCGGAATGGCCTATTACTTGGATTGCGCAACTCGATCGCAGATGGTCTTCGATATATACACGTTTATATATGTCGAATACATATATTTGTATATAGACATATAAAGTCTGGTATAAGAGCGCGCGCCAAGCTCGAGTCGATAAGTGAGTTTAATTTAATCGTACACGCGTTTGCTTTGTCGGAGAACCAGCAGAATCACACACCGAGCAACACTTCTCCTTTCTTTATTTCTTTTCTCTTCGCTTTTATTTTATTCATTTTCCTTTTCGCTACATACGCTCTCTGCTCCTCCTATCTTTTATTTTATTCCTCCTCTCCGCCATTTTTTTACTCGACATTTCTAGTCCGTAGAGCACCAGCACCATTCACGATTCTCTCTCAATGGAATCTAATTTTCTCTCAACGCCGGGCAAAACCTGATTCACCTCTGTTCTCACCCCACACGATGCGATATTTATCTTTATCTCTATCTTTATCTCTCTTTTCCTCCTTCCGCCCGCTCTCTTTCTCGCTCATCTAGATTCAAATATACAATGAGTTTTCATCGTACGAGCATTCTCGTGCAACGAGAGAGACAGAGAGCACGCGAGGAAGATCGCAATGAGCAGCGAACGACTCAATTATTATCGTTGAACGACGCGACGAAGTTTCATACCGAGTGCGACTTTTAGATAAGAAATACGAGTTTCCACGCATATCTTTTTCACCCCGTTCCATTGATCGTTTTACCGCTCTGAGAAATGTCCGTCTCTTGCTTGCTCCTCACCGAAACTACATGCAACAAGAAAAAACTTGGGCTTTGATTATTTTTCTCCTGCGGCGAAGCTACAAAGTCGTGGAATTGTTCAGTGCGAATTCCTCGCCAACAATCCGCATTCTATTTCCGCGCTTCGTCCATTAACCGCGACACACAGACGAAGCCCCACTATTTCATTTGTATTAAAATATACAACGTGTCGCGATGAATTGCCAACGATCATCGGATCATCAATCGCGGCAATGAGTTTATCGCTCCGAGACTTTCAATGTGATTCAATGAAAAGTATTTTTTCCATCTTCTCCTAATCCTTATTCAATGGCGACGCTTATTGCCTCCAAGTGCCACTTCGAACATATACGTTTTCACGTTATTTGTCGTACACCGCGCGAAGAATTTATTCAGCACTTAAAAAACTGAATTTCGTTGGTCGAAAAATGTTGAGCAGCGACTCCGTCTGGGTAAAAACTGAGATACGTCTTTTTTCCATAATAATATTTTTTTTCCCTTTCGAGTAAAATATTTGACATACAAATTCCACGGTAATGTAAATAATTGACTAATTTGGCGAAAGCCGCGATGGTACGTTGGATCGATGGGCATCGACAAAAAGAGTATAATAAATGGGTGTACGGAGCGAGCGAAAAAAAGCGAAAGAAAGAAGAGAAAATAATAAGATAAGAATGCGAAAGGAAGTTGAAGGAAATAGCGGGACGAAACGTTCAATTCTTCGTGGTAAATGGATTTCCTTTCACCGTCTTATTCCCTAACTTGTGTACCAGGGACCGAAGGAATACTTCCGTAACGATCGTTCTGTCTCTTGGTTTCCCTTTCGGTTGTTTCCTCGAAGCGAAACGTTGTCGTCCACGCGGGGTGGTTGTGGCCAATGCGATTGTTTCAAGAATTTCCATAAACGCTCGGTGGCCGATTTCATCTGCATAAAATCGCGTTCAACTCGGCATCAGTTAGATTGGAATACGAGGCAACGTTTTCATCGGATTGTTGCGACTGCGCGAGTTGTTTTATTAACGGGGAAGGCGAAACGCGACGACGTCGTCGGCGACGGGGATGGCACCGCTCGCACCGTTTATATATATTTATGTGTGTGTGTGTGTGTGTGTGTCTTTCGACAAAGCTGGATAGAGAATAATAGCGCAAGTGAGTAAGAATTCGCTTTGTCTCTGGCGGTCGCGAAAATAGACATGGCAAAGCACGCGCCCCGGCACCAGCAGCAGCACGACCGCCAATGCTCTATAGCTGGCTAAATAATATACATGTATAAATATATGAAACCTTTTATTTCAGGGCTCACGAGAGGCGTAACACAAATCAGTCCCTAAACGAGAGCGAATACTCTTTCCTATGTTTTCTTTCTCACTCGCCGCGACGCCTGACACGGCCATATATCCTCTCAATCCGTTTTCACATATTTTTTTCTTCCCTTCCTTCCTCGTTTTTCACTTGTGCTACCGCAACAGCGTAAGAAGCTACGCGAGAGACCGAATGAATGCGTCTCGTCATTTCGGGGGAAAAAAAAAAAAAACACACACACACACACATGTGGGCAGCATCGGCCAACAACTTCCGATGCGAAGAAAAACGCCGTTTAAGAGGAAACTGACGGTCTTTTTGAGTTTAAATAATCCACGAAATACGAGCACCATTTTTATGGCAGTCACAACGTCCCGAGGAGCTCAATTATTAACAGAAGTGACAGAAATTATTATTAAGTACTCGCGTGATCTTTGTGCGCAGCGGAATTCGCTGCCGAGGATCTCGAACGATGACCGAGCCACGAAATCCGAAAAAAAGATGTCTCTCGGACACGAGCTCACGAGAGCGACGTAGGAAAACTAGATTCTCGTTGCAACTCGCTCCGGCGAAAGTTTCCAGGAGAAAGTGGCGGTTCGAGGCGCGAGAACCTTTTTTACGGTGTTAAGGGTGTCCCCGACGGATTTCGAAGGGTCATTCCATAGTCTTTTTTTTTTTTTCGTTTCTTCCGAGAACGTACGACACCGGGGTAAACTATAATAGCAGACTGCTTTGACATAGCAAGAGAGAATCGAGTAAGCGGGGGAGAGCGGAAGAAAAAGGACGAGAGAAACTACCCTTGTAAAAATACAAATTGCATAGAGCCGAGTGAAGGATCGCTGCGGAAGAAACACGGGATTGGCAGGGACGTTCGGATTTCCTTTTTATTTTCGTAGTCTTTTTTTTACCTGGGCGATAGAGGGAAAACTTTCTCAAACAGTATTATTGCCTGAACGCTGTTTCCCGTAGTCCGCTGGGTAACAAAGAGCCAAAGTAAATTTCTCGACTTAACGATCTCTCGAGTAAGTCCGGTCGGATTAATGAGGGAGAGGAAAGTGAAGAAAAAATTAAGTAATTGCATACGAGAATTCTCGTTACCTGGAGTACAGGGCGAGGAATTTTAGCGTGGATCACGTGCGAATATGAGATACGTGACCGAGTGAAGTGTAAAGACAGGAAGAAAGAGACTTGTCACGGGAGGGTTTATAAAGCGCGAGACAAAGTAGAAAAATAATAATGTTCCACTTGTGTGACTCGGGGGGCAACGTTCATCTACATTGTGATGTTTTATAAGTTTATTTACTTCTATAATCTTTATTTTGTGAGTGTGTATTTTTATATTCGTGTTATACCTGGCGTTAAGGCGTTGCCGTGGACTTGTGATTTATTAGATAATAAAAAAGACGTGTGTATATAGATATGAAAATGTTGTGCATGCATGAAAATAGAGCCCGAGGGGTCTTCTCGACTCCGTTCAACCGAGCAAACTCTGTTTCGCGTATATACGTATAGTACGTAGAGGCTTTTGCGCGCGGAATCACGAAGCTGCAACATTTCAACTTAAAACATAAACCGCGTTACCGCGAGAGCTCGTTCGCTCGCGGATCGCCTCTGCTAACGGACTCTACAAAATACAAATACATCTACCCAGCCCGATGTATTCGTGTGTGCATTTATTTCCATATATATGCATATCGTTCAGACGACTATCTCTTTTTAGGTACGTGTTAAGCGGAAGGCGTACGCGGCCACACGCGAATGGAATAACTTAGGAAATTATGAAGGTGAGCACATCGCGGGAGCTCACACTATGGCCACGCTCGTGCGCGGTTTAGCCTCATTAGATATACCGTCGAAAGATATTTTTCGTTGTGGCTCGCGGGCCAGCTCGGTGATGCGGTTTTTCGTGCATATATACACACCGCCGCTCGTTGTACTCCTCATAACAAGCAAAACAGCCGCAACAACCATGAGAAACAATAAATATATTCGATATTTTTATTATCACGATCTCTTACCGCGTTCGCCTCGCATTTGCTGCCGTTAATCAACATCTTGGATGTTTAGACTACAGCACGGCATAACTACCAATTAATTAACTACGCGGCTAATCGACTTGATGACGCGTGTGTGCGTAACTCGAGACGCTTGCTCATTACGGACTTGCAATCCGCTCATAAATCTCTCGCGATTCACGGAATATTTTCTCGTTGACTGAGAAATTTCGATCCGCTCTTAAATTGGGAATTGCTTTATTTTGAAAAAAAATCAAAGTTTTTTATTTTTTATGAAACAAAAAAAAAAAAACAAAAAAAATGAGGAGCGATGTTGAGATTTTGAGAAACAACACGAAAAAGGTAAAAACTCACCTTAGTATAGCTGTGTACATTGCGGTGCTAGAAGAGGGTGGTGTGGATTGGCGTTTGGATGGTCAGGGGGGCTCCGGTGCAGGGCGTACCCCTAGTTACCCCCGTCGGGGCCCCCACCTCCCCCTTGTTGTTGATGCGCGGCCGCGGCTGCCGCCGCCGCTGCAGCTTTTTGTGCCTGTGCCTGTTTCTCCTGTTCGTTTAATTCCTTGATAGCCTGTATTTCCTTCTTCAGTTTCATCCGTCGATTCTGGAACCATATTTTAATCTGTCTCTCGGTGAGGCATAGCGCATGCGCCATTTCGATTCGCCTCCGCCTCGTGAGGTAGTGATTCGTGTGGAATTCCTTTTCGAGTTCGAGGGTTTGATAACGCGTGTACGTTTGTCGACCTCGTCTGCGAAGGCCATTCGCGCCTGAAAATTGAGGAAAAAACAAATTTATTACAATTTTTCCATGGGACGGGGAGCAAAAAAAAATGAAAAATTCGAGTCAAACATTTTGACAGGACCAACATTTTTTTTCGTACTCGCGCGTACCGGACCCAAAATATAAATTTATTTTACAACAGAAACGCTGAGCGATTCATCATTAATTTATATCCGTGCCCGGTGGCAGTATTTTACATTTTTCCAAGGGTTCTCCAATGTTTTTTTTATTTATTTGTTGTGATGAAAAATAGTAGGGACAGAGAATCTCACGGTTGTATATGCCGAGGCCGTTTTTCTTTCTTATATGCAGCAGCGGCGGAGTGGTGTATAGTATATATGAGACAAGCATGGTACACTCGAGCAGAGCAAGAGGAGGCGGAGAGTGTCGGAGGCGAACGCGGTTTCACGCAGTTCCCCCCTGTGGCACGTGAGATGCTGTGCGGCATGGCCGATCTCTGCTCCGTCGGCGAGTGGCCGAGAAGAGCAACGGCATACCATCTCTCTCTCTCTCTCTCTCTCTCTCTCTCTCTCTCTCCCTCTCTCGTTCTCTCTTTTTCTCGGGGCGGCCCTGCGACAACTTTCCGAATTAATTGGCCTTCGAATTCCAGGGCCCCGGAGGCCCGAGGAGGCACGAGGAAAATGGCTGATGCTTCGTTTTCGAGGCATCTGTGGGTCCTCCTTACGCGAGCAGGGCCCAAAAAACATGTGCATGCAGCGCGCGCGATGCAGACGCATTAATCATTCGTCATTGAAAAGATTAAAAAAACACGATCGTAACAGGTTTCCGCCGAAATTATTCATCCGAACGGAAGCTCTGCGCGGCCGCAATCAAACTACGAAAACTTGTACTTTGCGATTTAATACCAAATGAAAAAACAAAAAAAAAACAACTGATAAAAATTCGAAGGTAAATGAAAAAAAAAAAAAAAAGGAATGAATTTATTGAAACGATTCAATTAACTTTTTATACGCGATGGGATATTTATTCCTTGTTAATGATTGTTACTGCTGTTCTTGGCTGCATCATGAATTATGCTCAGTCTTTATACAAGTTTTACGATTCGCACGATGCGCCGGATAAAGCATAGGATTTATTATATCAATGATAGTCCGGCGGCGGTTCTTCTGTAACGACGAGTTAGTGAGTAATCTCGGCAACAGAGTACAGACGTTTGAACGGCATGAAGTGGAGAATAAAGTTAGTATATGTATTGTGGAATGAAAAGAGAAGGAGAGGCAGAGAAAGAGGAAAAAGTGGAGCTCAGGAAAGCAAAGAGAACGGAGCGGTACACGAGCAGAGTGGCTGTATAGTGACGGTATGGTACTGCTGAAGAGCCACTTGGGTGCTGTAGCGGAATAAGCCCCGTCGGGGCGCGAGCTCACCTTATCGGCCGTTACTGCCTCGTAAAACCCCCGTTTCGCTTCTGCCGTTACAATGCCAACCAACCCCGCGCACAGTCTCGATTCTCCTCGACTATATATGCCGCACAACCCTCCACATTCACTCCAAGCCTTTTACTCTCTCCCAAGAAGCTGCTTTTTTACGAAGCCATAACATTTTCCATGCACTTTTTTTCTTATTCATTTCCATCAGAAAAATCACGCCACTACATGGCCCCGCGCGCTTCCGCGCATTCGTACAAATTTTATTCATCCAGTGTAGTAGCAGTTTATTTTTCATCTCTCGTAAATTCAGACAACAGGAGAAAACGAACGATTTCGATCATTATTATCTGCTCGAGGTTTTTTGGCAAAAAGGAGAGAGCGAGAGGGGGGGATGGAAAAAAAAGCAAGCGACGATTATTAACGGGATTAAGCCCGTCATACGGCGACCGCGATGATAAACCAGCCCCCGGGATACGGCTCAACTCGTAAAATTACAGCGAAAAATCATAGAGCGAAAGAGAGGGAGGGAGAACGAGAGTTCATGCAGCGATAAACAATCGAAAGAACGCAAACGTGACCAGTCCGATGATTCCCGATTGCGATTCCCCGCGGTGTGTCGACCAATCACGCGTGCCAATGCCTCGCGATTTTCCACAATACACATAGAGAAAACGAAAATCGATAGAGAAACAAACACGAGCGGCCAGCACACTTGGGGCCTTGTGTGTACAAATAGTGCCGCGAATACGAATCATCCTCCGAATAAACGCGTCATATTTACAATCGTATCTGTGGCAGCGATCTATTATTGGCGGCAGAGCGACAGTATATATACGCGGCATTCTGAGGGATGATAGAGGAAGGGGACAATGCAAACTAGCACAACATTGGGAAACAGAGATTTCATGAGATGGAGAGAGACACAGAAAATACCGAGAGAGTTTAGTTCATATCGGCGTCATGTTTATTATCGCGACGTAATCAAGTGGCCCGACGCCCAACCCAACTCATCCCTGTGCCATTCTCCATTCCTCTTTGCTGGGTTATGGGCCACCCTCTCGGAGCAGACGCACCATACCGCCAGTACACCCCAACGTAGCCACCCTGGACCACCCCACGATTCTCATTCCAGGTTGTCATGCCTGCGTCGCGAAGCTCGCGCGCGCGCGCGGTCTCTCCGTCGAGTTATGGCGTGGCGTTTATAAGGGTTATTTGTCACCCCTCGTGCTGGAGTCGGTGCGGTGGCGCCCGAGTGAGCCGAAAGCCCCTATAGAGCGCTGCTCCTGCTGCTAATACTGCTACCGTGTTGTCGCGAAGTAAAGTCTCTCTCGACGCAGCAGCAGCAGAAGAAGAGAGAGGGTTGCGAGACTCTCTTTGCTTCGTTCTACTTCCATTCTCCGGACGAATGGAGAGAACAAGACAGAGGGAGATCCTCCACCCTTGTATAACGAACAACTGGCCTGGGGCGCGCACGTCGCTCGGCGATAGACTCCTGAACTTATAAATAAAAGAGGAGGGGCTTTTCCCCAATTAAGCTACCCCCATACGTCTCCGGAAAGTAGAAAATGCGACGGAGTTGGAGAAACTCTCAGTAACTTCTTACTCTCTCTCTCTCTCTCTCTCTCTCTCTTTATCTAACGCGGCCGATTCCTCCAGCATCTTTAACAGATATCTCATGTTTTTTTCTGCTGCTTCACGTACTTTTATTATCATTCTTAAGACCTCGATCTTTCTGGAGCGACCGACTTGGTTTTGATCTCTATTGCATTACGAAGGGCCAAACTTTGAGCGATTTCCCGAACGTTTCGGCCGTCTAGGACGCTGTTGAATCCCGAGCAATCATTACTCTTTCATTCTCTCCGGTTGTTTTATTCAGGACATCTTTCTTTTGGTGCTGATGGTGTGCGCGCGGAACCCCCTCGGGAGGATGCTACGCAGAGTTCATCCACCATCGCTACTCTCCTTCGCCCCCCCACACGCACTCGCTCTACTTTCTGTGTATACGAATGTTGGTCGATAAAAGTTTCGAGTTTTACTGGCGCGTTCATGCGGACGCGGCATAAGAGGAAGAAAGAGGAAAACCGGAAGGAGGCGTGCGTGGGCTGTTTAACCAAGGGTGGATAAATTTAATGCTAAACTCGTGGAACGTGTTTTATCCGGATGGGTGGGAGAGCCGCCTACTAGACCCCGACCTCTGCTTACACGCTTGCCACAACGGGGCACAAAAGTACATATATTCCGTTTAGCAGCTCTTTGAGAACAGACAGGATCTAGAATGTTAAAAGAGGGCGAAAAAGAAGGGTGCGAGAAACCGTAGACACACGTTTCCTTCGAGCGAGACCACGGCCAGGGGGCCAGAGACGACGAGCAACGCCAACGCTACCGAAATATTTTCTTAACCCTACTCACCCTTTTTGCTCGCGCGCGCATTTCTTCAAGCATGCTTTGCATTTTTCTTCCTCGAAGACTTTGGACCAACTCCCCCACGACAACGAATTCCTTTCAAGAAATTATCCTCTCTGGTTGTACATTACGGCGTTACATTATTCTTGCCGGCAGGAATAAATCTCGCTCGAGTAAGCCTGCGTGCCGAGGGTATGGGAAATATCGATACATTCGCCAGAGTTGGCAAGCTTCTAATAAGTTCTGTAGGAAAGGCAATAATTCGATGAGACATCTCGTTCGTAAAACATGGAGGCATGTCCCTAGTCTCTGAACCAATTGTATTACGTGCGTGCATGCAGCCCGGAAACGAGATCATACGCAGGGACCAATCAAATCAAAGTAAGTGAATTGGCCTCGTACGAGCTGCTTCCCGAGGGAGGATTTGCGGCTGGCACGAAAACGGCGCGGGATACATTGAATTTGTGGTGTGCGGTTCGCTCTGGTTCGCTGTCTCGACAATTTCGATCGGGACTTCCGAGGCCTAGAGGAACGAGAGCGAAGGTTTTCGAGAGAAACGACTTCCCATTCCACAGGACGCCGCTGGACGCGTCTTGTTTCGCGTAAGCTCGATCGTTTTTGTTTGCAAGATTAGCGCACTGGTGTACACCGCGCCTCGAGACGATGCGTCATTCTCCCTGCAAGTTTGCTTTACAAGCCAAGTTTATTTACGGAGGACGAGGGTTATGCGTGGAGTTGGCTCGCTCTGAATAGCGGGATTCGTCGAGGCGTAAGTTTCTTGCGATATCAATTTGTTACGGAACTCGAGATTGGCTTTTCCCGTTGGGTGCGGTCAAATCAGGGGATGAAGCCAAGAGAAATAGAGAAAACTCGATCACGGGGGCGATTCATTGCTTTTTCTAGCAAAATCGACAGGAGCATGTCTGCATAATCATTTTATTAGCCCGGAGAATATCGAGGAAACAAGTTTTTTGAGGATGCGAGAAAAAGCCTCTCTGCGGAGTTATTGGGGAGTTTTCTTATTAGCGACATCGCCGCAGGAGTTATAGCAACTTTGCACTTGATGCATAAAAAAATGTCACGTATAATCTGTAAATCTCTGGAGAACCCGGAGGGTTCGAGGAGACAGAGTTTGAAGGGGTCTTAAGGGAAAGTCTTTTAAATATCGATGAAACGAAAGCCGCAAAGCCTGCCGGTGGCGTACACCCTCTCGGAAATATAACACTTCGAGAGAAAAGCAAGATGGTAGCCAGGGAGATGCGGCGCGGAGGGACGTAGGGTTGTTCTTACAGCTGGCCCTCGTTACCCTTATATTTCGTGGGCTAGCACGAGAAGAACGCGAGAACCCGGGGGTGTTGGACCATCCCGCGAGCGTATTTATGGCAGACAGGCATTACGTCACGGAGCTGGGCAACCGGGGAGGCTGTTACTTGGCTCAGTTTCCATCTTTCTCTTCTCCCTTGGCAAAAGGTGTGCACCACGCGTTCTCGGTGAGGATCTTGGAAGCTTTAAAGCTCCGGTCTGCCTTTGGTTTTCTCGTTAACTCTCGGGGAACGTGTTTCCGTACATAACTTTGTATAAACCATATACCATCATATTATACGTATAAAGGTAAATCTACATAAGTTATTAATTAGAGTTGACTAATGCGTTCCAGCTGTGCCGGGGCGCAACGGCCGGTGTATCTTTTCGTTTGCTTTGTATATAAGGCGCTATGTACGAAAACGCGAGTCGCAGCATATAAGCAAAGAGACTGCTGCTCTCGAGCCCTAGTCGCTTTTACCGAGACTTCGCGCCCCTCCTTTGCCGCCATTCCTTTTCGTTTTCCATCCTCCGCCTACGCTTTGGGTTCGCGTCCATACAACTTTCTTCGGAGAAAGCGTACATCGAGCGACAAACCCCCTGAGAAAAAGGATGGTGGGGGGGGGAGAGAAAAGACCAAGTTTTTGCACGTATCAGAGAAGGAAAAGTGCAGCGATGCTTCCGCGAAGGGAAATGCTGGTGGGTCACGGGGATGCTTTACCGCTCCGAAGGAAAAAGAGCTACAGAAATGGAGGAAGAAGCCGAAGGAAAAGAAGAAGAAAAAAAAGTGGAACGAGCAGAACGAAACGACGAATGTTGGCGGGCGAGACAGGTAAGAGAAAGAATGAGAGAAAAAGTCTGAGCCCCGTGAAGAAAAAAGAAGATGGAGGACAAGACGAAGATGAAAAATAGAAGAGAAACCGAGAGACAACGAATACAGAGAAAAAACGATGAGAAGAGAGCGAGGGTTGAGAGAGGGAGAGAAGTGGTGGCGCAAAGAACGGGAGGCAGTAACTCACGCCCCCGAGAGGATTAGGGTATATACACGTAGCCCAACTGCGTAGCTACGCGTTTCTCATACCGAATGTCTCCGGCTCACGAAGAAAGTCTTGTCGCTGCTGCTTTTGCTGCTTCACCGCGACGCTATGAATCTCTATATATATCGAAATATACACATGCACGCAACTACATATTTATATGTAACAACTATGAGATCTGGTAGACGAGTATGCGAACTGTGCTGGAGAGGGACGAAGAGCCTGAACGGCAATATACAATAGGGCTACATGCGCTATTCTAGGTATGTAGGAACCAGCCCGCCGAATCCCTGGGGGTTTACCCGGAGCGGCCAAGAATAGGGAAGATGGAGAAAGGAGCGTTGATCGTGGAAACACAGCCCGCGGAAAATGTAGCACGAGTCATGTTCGCTCGGGCGCGAGCCATCCGTGAACTTACGAGACGCGAACGCGAGTTCGGTGTCGCTTTCCCCCGAGCAATAAGGGTGCTTGGCAAAAGAGGGTGGATTGTGAGGGCCTGGTAGAAAGAGAGCAGCGGTACCAGGAAGGGAAATCCGAAATTATCGCAATTACAGCAGGCCTGGCATTAAAATTTGTGTGCGTACCACCAAGTCGAGGAAACACCGCGAGGAGTCTCCGAGGCATGTGCTCCTTGTGAAAATATTTCTCAAATATTTCTCTCCTTCTCCTTAATTCTCTCATTGTTGCTTCTCGGGGCGTGTGTTGCGAATCGTTTTAGATAGAAGGAGAAATTTACGTCGCGTCGTTATGTATGATTGCAGGGCGGCACAAAGAAATGTTGAATATATTAAACGAGTCCGTGTTGCGTATGCTCATGCGCAGCACACGTTTTTATTTGTACGCAGTAATATAATGAGTGAAATATCCACGAGTGTATAAATTTCGAGCTTTCGACTGGTCGGTTGTTGGCGTACGTGTGAAAATCATCGTGCCTCTGCGGATTATTACGGTGCTATGTATATTTCGCGTGTGCGTCGAGCTCCGATCGCCGCGTGCGGTTATTAGGCCGATGACTGTTATGCTTCTCCGCGGGTTTTAACCCTCTTCCTTGTGGACGATATACAGCAGCAGGCCAACATCGTCACGAGAGACCCAAAGTTACGCGACGACGCGAGCAAGAATGTCTCGCGTCGTCCGGCCGGCTCGACAACGTTGAGAGCACAAGAGCAAAAAAAACACATACACGCGCACACATATGTCGACGAGAATGAGTCTGCTCGCGGTTTCAGAGCCCATAAGAAGAACGAATGGAACGTCCCTGAATAAGATATCGGCTTTACCCACCCGGCCCTCTTTTTGCCACCGCGCCAGCCTGCAAGCGCGCTTCGGAAACCCCATATATACAGACATATATGACGAGCAAAGCTTCAAGGAGCAAAGCGTGCGACGATCTTCCTCTCATCGTCCGGACAACAATCCTTATACGACGTTGTCGACGGCCACACAGCCATACCGGCACGTATTTTCGTCTCGGTTAAAGGAAAATACTTTGCAGCACCGAAAAACATCGCCGCGTGGTATTTTCTACACACCATTTTTCATTGACTTCAGTTAATTTTGCAAACTGCACGAGGGTATGGATCGTAACTCGGCGAGTTTCTGCTTTCAAGAACTACGATGTTGCTCGCGGTTCGGTACCCGGAGCAGAGAGATTGCTGTATCCGCTGTGTGCATACTCGCCACAGAGCCCACCGGGCTATCTATCTCGTCGATGTTGCCACAGGAGAGTGCGGAATATCCGCTTTATGCAAGAAAGCCGAAATTTCCCAGCGGACTTCTCGCCTGCTGTTCTTCGACGCTCGCGCTCGTATATAGGCAAGAGCTATGAAACATGGAGGCGACTGTAAATGTCAGCGCGAAGTTGCCTCGACAAACACTATATCGATGACGTATATATAGAGAGAAGCAGGAGGGAGAAAAAAGAGAAAAGACAGCGAAGTTTCTTACGATATCTTAATGGCAACGGTGCCTGCTTCTTAGCAACACCTTAACTCTTATTTATCACGTCCAATCGGAAGATTATTTAAAGTCAAGAAAGAAGGAATAAATCACGACGGGATTAATGAAGAAAAAAAGGAATACTTCAAAGTCTGTGAGTAAAAATAAATGTCACAGGCAAAGCGAACGATTATTTTCGTGCGAACGAAAAAACACATCTGTCTCTCTCTCTCTCTCTCTCTCTCTCTCTCTTGAGAATTATTCACATTCAATTTTCTCGCGAGCGTCTTTTTTATACAGCGGTATGGTTGCTATGGAGCAAGGTCCGGGCGCGATGACAGTTTCACAACTTCTTGGTTAGCCGTACGAAGTAGAAAAAAATTCATTCATTCTCACGTACGACTTTGGCTTCGTCAAAGGTGTGAATTCGGCAAACGATCATGGGAATTTATAGGACGGATTGAAAGGAGAGGGAGCAAGGAATAAGTGATATAAAAAAATAAAAGAAACAAGGCTACGGGCCGAAATTTGGTGGCATTCGACTGTCAATAACTTAGCTGCGTCACATAATAATTGCAATCGCGTAATAATTATGCAAATATATGATGGGAGAGCTGGTGAGAAACGGTGAATTCCAGTTTTTTCCAAGCTGTCTGGAAGTGCAAAGAGACGATTCTCGTCCGTCCTTGTTTGTCTCACTCACGTATATACTCGCGGTCGCGGATAAAAAGTAGGGAGGGTCAGAAGAAGAAAAAGAAGAAAGGTGGAGGCGAAAAGGCTGGCTGGAACGGAGCAAAACGAGGACTCGGAACACTGCTGCGAGATGGTGGAGAAGATGGCATGCAAAGAAGGCTCTTTTGACTCTCTTCTCGTAGTGGTAAAAGAGCGAAGAGAGCCGGTTGTAAGGCGACACCTCACGGTTCTCCAAATCTCGTATTCTCTTTTTCCTTCAATTCGTTTCTTCGTCTTCCTCGTGCTTAGCTCCACCATCAGGTATATATCTGTTCCACCTTCGTCTCACCGACAAAACTTTTTATTTTCTCTCATTCATTCCTCTCCCGCGACCTGTGATTCGCGGACCTCCCCGCACCGACTCGAGTCCCTCATGGAAGGTTTCTCGTACCTCTTATAATTCCCCATCCCCCGAATCTCGCGCTCTTCCCTTTGGCTGCAAGTTGGAGCTCGCGTTCCCCGGCTTTCCCACGATTTTTCTCGGTCTCGCGGAAATTTGTGATTCACATCACGAGTTCCGAAACTCGTGGAAAGGTGTGCACTGCGAAAGCCCGGGCGCGTTCGAGCACTCCGTCTCGAAAGGGAGCGCAGGGAGAGCAAACTTTGCGAACTAACAGCGAGATCAAGCTGAGCGAGAGATAAAGGAAGATGTAAGGAATAAAACAAGGGAAAAAGAGCCAACACAAAGAAAATAATAAAGATCGAATGAAACTGTGAGAAGATGCAATGCATGGTCCTCGCGCAAGACACATTGATGCAGGTGGCTAACCCCACGACACTCCCTTCAACGAAACAGATCGTTCGTCTTACTTACTCGTTCGACGAATGCACACGGCATTCACGCTATCTCATCTATATAGATGAAAACCTGGAGAATGTATGGATTCGTATACACGTACGTATAGAGAAAGAAGCAAGAGAAACGCGTTTGGATACGTTGACCGTATAGCGTAGTCCCGGTCATGGAAGGAACGAACTGGTGGCCAAGCGAGAGCGACCCACAGCACCGGCCAACAGCCATATATCTGCGTCCCAAAAGGAATTCCAGAATATATTTTACATATGCTTTATTGTCGCCTTATTTTCAGCTATATACGCGCTCCAGCATCGTCCTCCCCGTGAATCTTTGCCGTGCTCCGTAGGAGAAGAGGGAGAAAGTTAAAATAACAGAGGGCAGAAGGAGAAAGAAGAAGATGGATCGACGAGGGTGCATGCACGAATAGTCGTTGAGATCTTTCGAGGTCCTTGTCGCACGTAAGCGCATTTCTATATAAAAATCAACGAGTCACCAAAAAACCTTTTCTTAATATTTAATTCCCTTAGAAATTCTCGAAACTATGCCGGAAGAAGGATCCAACAAAATTTTTCAATCAACTACTGTTTTTCGATTCCTCAACCGAATAATCTTCATTGAGAAGCTCAATGATCGATTAATTAGACGGTTTCGACACAATTAGTCGACCGGAGAATTTTTTTCTCCACGAATTCGCAACGAAATTTAAATGCCATGGAACACCTGCTGTATATCCCATAGAATGATAGTTTTTAATGGTAAAGAATAATAAAATTTGGTTGCTGCCGTTTGCGGCACATGTTCGAAGGCAAAGGGATAATGAATAATGCAGCCGAGGAGCTGGTGCGCATGGTGCAAGACTGCATTCTTCGATAATGACTTAACTTGTGTATAGGCTTCGGAACAAGTATCTCGACTAGATGATTTGATAATTTTCGAGGTCTATAAGTATACGAGGACGAAGGTCGGATGAGCGGCAAACACTTAACCCTCTCGCTTCATCTTTTTCCTTATAACGTTTCATGTTGGCTCTCGCTCGTTTTAAACGGCGAGGTCGAATCGATCCTCCCGGCGGCGGAGTCTCGGCGCCGCGCGCCCCCCCCCCCCCCCCCCCCCCCCCCCCCCCGGGGTTCGAACGGGCCCCGCAGACTCCGAATCACGTCTGCGGATGGTCGGTAGTGGGGAGAGCCGGTTCCGGAGCCGAGCCCAACGGAGACGCCATCACGTTTATATACGAGCCTCTCTCTGACTTTCCTCTCACAACCGGCCGAAAAAACTATCATTACGCCAAAATGGTATACCCAAATTTTTCAACTTATATATTTTTTTCTCCCCATTTTTTTCACGTCTCAAATCTTTTCTTGCCGCAATAACGGTTTGCGGAATAACGCGGTGCGCGGCTGCTCTGCACACGTGGGATAAGGGGCCGTATATGCATCGAACAAAAATGCAGATCACGATATGGCGATTGGAACGCGTGAGCTCCGCCACGACCATTAAATATCCACAAATTATATTTGCCTCGATATCCATCGTAGGAATAAAATTGACCGCCATACTTAATAATCACATTTAAAGACCCGAGCGTCATGGTTCGTTGAGAAATGCGAAATTCTTTTTCGATATCGATCACGATCTTATTCGTTAAGATTAAACCGATCGCGTATAGTTAACACGTACTACTCGTACATGCGCCGGCGAGGTGCTCCATTCAATCACTTAATATAATATTAAGCGCAGTATTTCTAACCGCAATATCTAATCGTACGTTATGAAAAACGCACAAGTACTCCATTTTGATTATAATGGAGGTTGACGAAAATGAGATGAAAGATGTATAGGCAACCGACGATTCGATAGCAGGCAATGAAAAATGCATACCACCGCGTGGCCTGATATTATTTTCACCGAGGCAGATCGATCGAGTGCAAACGAGATCATTAGCGATCTTCGGGCTTTCAAATCTCTGTATACATGCATATTCATGGATGATGGTGTATTGGTGCGTAGAGTATATGGCAAAGATCAATATCGATTAATGGGAATCGCTCAAAATTTTTCGTGCGTGCGCTACACAGAGGAATATAAACGTGTATATGCGAGAGTAGAACATCGAATCTCCGAGGTCGTTAATAAACGCTGCGATAAAACGAGAAGCGTGCAACGGGGGGTTGGCAAAAAAAAAAACACGAGTTCGGGGGGCCCATTATTCAGAGTGCCGCGGTTCGGCACTCTTTCTATTCGCTCGTGCTTTCTGTAAAAATCTGTGTACGTGTGTTGCCTGAAATTCTATACCAGCTCGTCGGGCTCGACACAGACGCCCAGTCGTATAAGCATTTCCATCTACACCGCGGAATGTTAGTGTGTTTAGAAGCAACACACGCTTTGTGCCTTTCTCGTATCGTACAGCCACACGATAACTCGAACACGCGGGGGCGCACGAGCGCGAGAAAATAATAATGAACTCGCATAAATCTGAAAAGTTAGCCCCGAACTAGTTCCAGCTTTTGCGCGAGCCCGGCTACTTCACTCTGCATCTGAAAAGGCCAACAGCATCGCGGCAATGCCAAGATAGCACGGCGCCGCGCTTCATCGCTCCATCTATTTCTCTCTTTCTCTTTCAACGTTTCGACCAGGTAGCTACCGAAAATGCGTTCGGGGTCACCGCTCATTTTATTCCTTTTATATTATATACTTCTCGAAAGACTCGTCCGAAATATTCACTCACGTGTAAACACAAGCGTGTGTATTCATCTGAGTATTAATCTCGCGAAGAAAGTCGCGAAAGATTAATTACGACGAGCGAATAGAAAGCACGAAATTTTCGCACAAAAATGAAAAAAAAAAAAAAAACCGAGCAGACTAAATTCTTTGGGCAAGCATAAAAAAAAAAAAAAACAAACAAAAAATGAGCGAATGAGAGAGAAAAGAAATGGCGACGAGATGCTGGAATAAGTTGTGCGGGAGCAAGAAGCTAATAAATACAACAGGATCGATTGAGTTGATACACTTTGTATAATCTCGATATACATACTCGCGAAGGACCTCTCTCTTCCTGGCTCCAGGGCGGAACAATAACTGTTTTAACTACCAAATGAACATGAAGAGATAATAAAATAGAATCTGTTTTATTTAGTGAATAAATGAAAAGAAAAATATGCCAAGCTTTCTAGAAGATCCTGGCAGGAGTTTCGACATAAAAAATAATCGACAATTGCTCGAGATCGTTAGAAGAGACAAAAAATCTAAGTAATGAGCTAATTTTCTCTGTTTGTTTCATTGCAGTCATTTATTTGCAATACTTTTTGAGGGCTTCCTTTGAGGCTTATACAGTCTCCATGGTGTTTGCCAGTTTCTGGTGGTGTTCTTGCACCGGAGAGAAGACGAACGAGGCGGCGCGGTACGAGATCTTATCCGGCGCAGCAGCGGCCACTGAATCATCCGCTTTGAATAGGGCTCTGCCTCCATCTCGTTCTCTCCTCGTTTACCACATATACGGGTATAGACTTATATCACATAACGTCTTATGGATAAAGTAAAATATGTTTATAAACCGGAGGAAATATCCTTATACGTTTGCTATTTATACTGGTATCGTTATGTACGGATGTACAGACACTCTGTTGTTCGTCTGTGAACTAAGACTACGCCTACGATCTACCTGTAAGGACATAACTATATGCTTCTAAATAGGCAGACTTAACATAATCGTATCTCTTTCACTGCAATAAATATCCAACCTGCGCTTGTAGCTTTGTAAACAATGAGCTATAGATTATTTAACGAGAAGCACTCTGGGAACGAAGCATAAAATCGATTTCGTTGTCAAAACGAATTAATTAGTTTTCTTGGCGCGGGGGGGGGTAATGCGAGAGCGTTGGGGAATGATGCGAAAGGATCGATAACTGCTCAATGGAGTCAACTAATTATTCAGAACATGATTGAAAATTTTTGTTTCTCAGTAAAATTTACATTGTTGAGAAGTAACAAAAGTTTCGAGCGCAAATACGTTCGTCATGGAAATTTAGTAGCAAAGTAATACGCAGTGTTTGAATTGGTCGGTGCAGATTTTGATTTTGAAGACTGCAGAGCATCTGATTGAATCGGAGAGCGTGAAATAGGAAATGAATTCGTTTGGCAAAAAGTTTCGATGCCACAATTATGATAAATCTTGGGCGAGCCAGCTTCCGTTTGCGTTGGGAAAAAAAAAGAATTTTTGTGATTGTTCACGCCTCCGAATGGTTATCGTACGGGAAGATTCGCGAAGAAGCTTGCGAGATATTGCGAGTTTGGTGTCGGTGTTGGCTCGGTGTGAACGAGGAGCGGAGAAAGCTTGTCGCACAAGCGGTTTGTGTCGAGTTTTGTGTGTGCCTCTCGTTCTCGCGCCCGGTGGACCACTAAGCAGAAAGCGTGAATATAGCTCTGGCAATGGCTTTGGCGAGCTCCTCCAGAGCACATGACTTACAAGTTAACGATAACGCACGGCTACCAGAGTCTTAATCAGCATAAATCATAGCGACAATGCATGTCGTCGTTCTCGCGTCGTCTCTTTCCCTCTCTCTCTCTCTCTCTCTCTCCCTCCCGCTCGTTCTCATTCGCTGTACTCCAGTACCGAGAGACATCCTTTTGGCTGTATATAGCTTAAGCACACAGAGCACAAAATCGCATACACCGCTAAGGCCTTGCCTTTGAATCTGCTGCTCGTAGAATTATATGTGCGCGAACGAGACCGCTTTGCGGCAAACCTCGTTGTTGATTACACGATGCGCACATGGAAAGACGTTAATTTATGTTTACAAACGATGAATTTACGATTTTCATAAATTTATAAACTCGCTAAGTAGATATCAAACATTCTCTGCGCTTCGTAACTTTTATATCGCAATTAAAACTGCATTAATCATTTTTTTATTTCACATTTAGTAGCAATGTTGATGGGAAGTGTTTGCTCTGTAAATATAAGCAAATGGCTTGAATATCGGTGTGTTCAATGCACGTGCATTATTTCCTCGTGTATCGCACACTGTGTGCGTCTCTGTACGTATAGGCAGAAGGGGTTGGGCCCGGAATTATGTTCGTAGACTGTGAACAAACTGATCGATCGTTGCCTCGAGGCTTTCGATACGGCATCGTGCGCGGGCGCACGTTTCACCAGATGAATTGGTGTGTCGGTGCTGGTGCTTCTACCTGCTGCAGAATTGTCCATCGTTCTCGATACGACAGCAGTGGATACGTCGCGAGTGCATACACGTGCAGGAAACGTTGGAATAACCACAAATTAAGAATTTCATGAAGGACGAGAGATTCATAAAGCGAGGATGAAAATCGCTGACGCAGGGAGACGTACACCGGGTATTAGCAATTTTGTTCTTTTCTCTCGTGACACGAAACTTGATTCGGAAATTATTGGGCTATTATGAGATGCGTGTACAACTCCGATATGCGAATTAATCGTGCACGAAAATATGCCCTGGTCGCGGACTGTTACGCGCTGATGTAGACGACGAATAAAGAAAAAGCGCGTCGCTCTCTCTCTCTCTCTCTCTCTGTCGCTCACGATCCGTAAACTGCACACGAACGTCGATGTCGAATATTTTTAATAGTTTCGTACATGATCGTTAATTAGCTGGAGGCAGAGCGAGAGAGTTAGCAAAGGAAGGGAGCGAGCAGGGAGAGGTGGATCAAGATCGCCGTCGATATAACGATGTCGGCTAATGAATTTTAATATGTATATTAATTAACGATAATCGTTTCACCGCTTATAACACATCAGTCGCTTCCACGCAGTGGTTTATAATGTTCCATGCCCAAGTGTGTAAGTGTTAATATTATCATCGTGATTGACGGATTATGAATGTACTCGAGTCTCGTAATTAACGAACCTCGTGCAAAGACGGATAATGAGGAAAGAAAACCTGACATCTACTATCGTTTGGCATTCCTGTCACCAACACTTAAAACACTCGAACCCAACGATCGAACTCCGATTCTCATCGAAAATCGCTTCTCTCTTTCCTACTTCTCTTCTCCTTCGCATTCTAAATATCACGAACCCAACATCGAGTATGCTCTCGATACGAATTCAATCAGCGATAGTTTATCGTTCGGCTGTGCTCTATTATGTCACCATATGCGGACCATGGCTTGGGAACACCTGTTTGTATTCATATTTCTAAACAGATCGACGAGACCTTTCAAGCACCTGCGGAAGATCGAGCACAATTTAATTAAGCCGACGGATTTGATGCCAAACCGAATGCTCCGGGAATGGTTGATTGAATCTCTCGACACTGCATGCGGAAAAGTTGAATTTATTTCATCAACAAAGACAAGGGGAAGGGAAATATTTTCGAAAAAATATCCTTTTGCCTTTGGCAATTGGCATTCGGGGCTTTTTTTCAAATAAAGCACGCACAAAAATATCGGAAGACATTTACATGGTGAGCCTCCCTTCGCCGAGCAACATTTTTGTTTTACCGCGTAACGAAAAGTATATTGGGATATGCAGTAATTGTAAACATTGGATTAATGCAAATGCGCGCTTAAAAGCTTAATTGCTTTTGATAAAGTATGGCGCGAGCTGTGGGCTCTTGTTTCTCTTTCTCGCTTGTTTCGTCTGATGTAGCTGATGCTGATGGGAGGCCCGGTAAGCCGGAGGACGCCAAAAGGTTGGCAAGGTTGAAGGGGCGGTGGAGAAAGGGGTGAGGGTGGCGAACGGGGATGGGCATTAAATTCAAATGCATGTAAATTCATTCAAATTTATGAGAAATAGGTGGACGCGAAGCACTAACCACTTTTTAACATTTCGCGAAGCGATAAATTTCGATGCGAACGTATACGCGGATGGGAGGAGAGGGATGAGGATTTTCTCGAGATCTCTTCTCGTGCGGCAAGAACGTTCCTGCGAGTGAGAAGCGAGCACGGAGGGAGACAGAGAGAGGGAGGAAGGGGGGAGGAAATACCAGATGGTGCGCCACAACGTGGAATTTCCTTTTCTTTTTTTTTTTTTTTTTTTTTTTTTTTCATTTTATTTTTCCTCCTTTTTTCTTCCTTTACTTCGCTTTTACGTACTCGTTATTTTTCTTCGCCTTTTTTCCCTCATCGGGCGCCATGTTGCGCGAGCAAGATTGGGCGACGAGGCACACCGAATCCACCCGGCAGCTCGTACACTATATTTATGGTTTATCCTCCTATCCCCGAACTCCTTCTTTCCTCTATAAACATATACTCGCGTATACAAAACCTCTGTCTTCCTCCGTGTTGGCGTCTCACTCGCAGGAACGTTCTTGCCGCACGAGAAGAGATCTCGAGAAAATCCTCATCCCTCTCCTCCCATCCACGTATACGTTCGAATCGAAATTTATCGCTTCGCGAAATGTTAAAAAGTGGATGATATCTCAAGCCCGAGAGAGCGTCCGCGAAAAAACCACTTTCCAGGTTGAACGAACGATTGTCGACTATTCTTTAGAATTAATTTGACAATATTTTCAAACGGATATCCGCTGAAAGTCGAGTGAATTCCAAATAACACGAGCACGTCGATGAAAATCCAAATAAATCAATGGATCGTCGAGCGAATGAGTGTTGGCAAAAAAAATCAATGACAAAATTGAGGTTCAATGACCACGCAGCGGCAAGATGATTAATTCTGGCATCGGTGCGGGGAGGATGCGGTGATATAGTAGCTCATGGGCATAGATCATAAATGAAGACATCAAGAAATTGCGAGGATATTTAACGGGCGCGCGGTATCTTTTGAGACGAAGCGAGTGAGTGAGTGAGTGACTGTGGTTCGTGAGGTTTTGGTTCTTTGGTCGAGCCACAAGTGGAGAAAGTATTTGGCTCGGATATGCTTCTCAGTTGAAATCGAAAATGGAGAGAGGGCTTGCGGGAGAAAAGGGAGATGGGATGAGAAGTGGTCGATCGAGAAATATGATTGAGCAACATGTCTTCATCGTCGGGAGGTAAAGAATTCTCAATAGCGTATCTATACATATATATATATATATAACAAAAGTTATATGTATACGAGGCCCTACGAGGAGAGGAAACGCGTAAATTTCTCTCTGCACTCTGCGCGGACTCTGGGGAATCGAGTTATCTACATATATCGTTCCAGTAGCTATATAAGAGCTAACGCATAAAGCGCAGCGGAGGCCTCTCCCGGGCGTTTGTATCAGCGCACGATGTAATTACCGCGTTGCGAGTAGAGATAAAGCGCGATATCGAACGAGTTTAAACGTCAGCGGGAAGAATAACAGTGAATATATATATTCCGAAGCGGAGCTACCGAGTCTTTCCTCCTTCGTTTCTCTCTTGCCTCCTCTTTCTCTTTTTCTCTTGAGAATTGCACGAAACCCCAAGCACGATGGCTTATAAACTTACGAGCATATATACTTAAGAGAACGCGTATATAGAGTTAATGTACTCTGTTGATTGTGGAATGGACGTATATCGTGCGTAACCCGCTCCGACTTGAGCACTTTACGCACTTCTCTTTTAACCCCATCGACCCCGTGGTCACATGGTGATTTCTTTCGGAGCAAAAGAGCAACAAAGGAGTTGAAATCGCGATAAAAAAAAAAAAACACGTTCACGGTCGCTTTGCCACTGCGAGATAAAACGAGTTGCCAACTAAATAATCGTTGGGAGGATCGCGAGATAAAGATTGTCAGTTTGGAGAGAAAAAAGAGGGTGGAATCGGAGGAAGTCGACGTGAGAAAAGCTTAAGAACGAGGCTCGTGGCCAAGGACTTTGAGTCGATTGTGCAAATCGGTACGTCACGCGCGATATAATTCATAATTGCGCACGTGTGCGCAAAGCAATGCGTCTCGCTACTGAACAAAAACTGAAAAAAGTGCAAACTTTATTAACTGTTTGAATTTCCTATTCAAACTGGTGCTGAGAATCAAAAGGACCTCGAGGAACTCACTCAACGCTCTGAATCGTACGAGATCCGTTCATTCGGATGCTGGGAACTGATTCGTGTGTATACAGTTGAGTCGACTTCGTAGGTAGTCATCAGAGAGAAACCCCCCACGCCCAGTACGTTAAGTTCTTATAAATATATCTTTAACCTTTTCTAACTGGCCGTTCGAGACAGTCGGTACGAGGACGAAGAAAAAAAATGGCAACGAGATCAGCGAATGCTGCCGTTTCTCGAAGGTTTTTTACTCTTGCCTCATGTATAATCGCAGCCAATTATTCGTAAGCACCTTTTATTTTCGCGCGTGTGCCTGACAGTTGTGAGGATTTAAACGCTTGAATGTGCAACTCTCTTTCAACGACAGAACAGATTCGGGTACGAAACTTTTTCATGTATGCGAATAAAAAATGAAAAATGGCGAAAAATTGCGGTAGAATGAAGTTTTTCTTAAAAAATGTTTTAAACCTTTTTTTTTTTTTTTTTTTTTTTTTTTTTTTTTTTTTTTTTTTCATTTACTGTAATTCATTCGTAATTATATGGTCGGGGAGGGCCGGGGGGATTGTTCCAAGGCCGTTGTTTAATTAAACGATACCTGTCCCTCGATTAATGTTAATTGAAGGGTTTCCCATAGCGTTGGGGGACGTTTGTCATTTCGCGGAATGTCAATAATTAACAACGTTCAGAACAGGAGCATCGATTAATGGCGTTTAAAACGAACTCTACGCGGATCCTTTGGTCCGGAGGCTTTTTTTAGAATTCACCTCATATTTATCTTTTTCTATCTCGCGTCTCTGAATTCATTCACGTGCAATATCGTCGCGAAATTCCTGTGAGAGATCTACGACGACATCGTGTCGCATTGATAGCAATTATCCACTCCCCTTGGTCTCCCTCAGCAAATCGGGTTCGCAATCCCGTTCGTTGTTTTTTCTTATTATTTTTTATCGTTTATTATCCTCTGGCTTCGTCTCGTTTCGTTCACATATATATTTATCTCTCTTTGCACGAGCTGAGATACGCCGTTTCTTCGTTTATTCGCAACCTGTTCGCAAGCCACCATCACGCCACCCCTCCCCCTCTCTCTCTCTCTCTCTCTCTCTCTCTCTCATTCCCCACTTCATTTTTCTTTTGAGTTGGATATTTCTTCAACAGATCCCTCCCTCTTTTACCAAGCTCACGAATTGGCCGCGTTTTATAAACGCGATCGCGGAGCAAAGAGTCTCGCAACTGAAAGTCCTTCTCTGCTGCTCGCGCAAATTGCCCGTTATTACCGAGGTTACGTTTATCGATGCATCGATTCCGTTTACGTGCAACTCGCACGGCCTGCACCATCGACAAAAGAATTTTGCACACACATTGCGCTCATTCTCTCTCTCTATATTTTTCTTGCCCTGAACACGAGCCGGTGTTTGCCCCAATTCACTTATTATCCTAACCGAATTTTCGTTTATTCCGAATTTCTACTATACAGCCGGAACTTTAACGCGGCTATCGGGCATTTAACTCGTGGAGGAAAATCAATTTATAATAATTCCAAAGCTCGGCAATCATCGACGCTCTCGTAGAGACGATTTATTCACTTTAAACATTTTTTTTTTCTTTTTTTTTTTTTTTTGCAATTGATTCTTTTATAAAGTATCTTTCCACCGATTAACGCCATCGAATCACGCACTCACGACCATCGTAGATTTTAATGAAATATATTCTTTAAGCGGGATATGAGAAACGTTTTGCTTGATCAGCATCTCGCTCTCTCTCTCTCTCTCTCTCTATCCTTCTCGCTGCCATTACAAAATGTTCTTTTTCATCTTATTTGCTCGGAGTTTGCAAAAGCGTGATATTAAACCAGCGCGGATATTGCTTCCGGCGACTGCCTCCGGGGGCATTGCAAAACACGCATTTTTTGAGCTGCTTCAAACTTTTTATTTTTATTTTTTATTTCCGTTTTCGATATATTCGATGCAAGTGCAGCACGTCTCCGGCGCTTGCACGCACAAACTATCCGAAACGAAATGTACTGACAGAAAATTGCCGGTTATTACGAACGTTATACGTTTATCGATAAAACGCGCTCTCGGTCGTACACATTTTGGAGTTTTATTCTCTACCATCTTGGGCGTTATTCGCGTCCCTTACTTGACCAACGTTTCCACGTTGTTCGCGTATAAAATGCATATCGTAGACATCAATCTTTAAATCGTTCGATCACGAAGCGATTTTCCATTATTTTCCTCATCGATATGCGATCGCGAATTATCGTATGCATTAGCCGAGTTATAATTCGGATCAAAAAGTTTTGCAAGGGGTCCGCGCAGGTTGGAGGAAATTCCGAGTTTTCCCAAATTTTCTGTACGCTTATGAAAATTCAGAAGAAAATTAATTTAATGAATTTTTGGACGAAAAAAATGCAATCGCAATAATTTCAATGAATTGATTTTTCGGGATCGAATAATATGGGAGTTTTACAGCAGGAGCGATGCTGTAAAGCTTGCAAGGGCCAAGGATGAAGGGCGAAAAGTGTGCGAGATGGAGTTGAAGGTGGTGGTGTATAGCCCGGCAAAAGGGAAGATCGCGGTACGAGAAGCAAAGAGAAAAGGAACGAAGCACATATGTATTTTATATATACGCGTATATAAGAAGAGAATTGGGATGGACGCGGGAAAGGTTGGAGTAACTCGCGCGTTTGCTGCCGTTGCCCTGGCGGGGAGCAGAGATCGAAGAGAAGAGGGATGCTGGAAGGAATGAAGAGGGCCGAGGGGGGAGGGAGGAAAGAAACGCGGTAAAGGGCAAAGAGGGGGATATCAAGAATGGACCTCCCAAGACGCGGCGAGATGGCGGATCATCATCGTCGCATCATTCGTGAGCCGAATACTCGAGGGAGGCAAAAACAAAAAAAAGCAGAGCCGCGACCTGATCTTCTCGTATTATGAATTTTCGGGAAGTCGATCATCTCCTCGTCCCAAACCTTTTCAGTCCCTCCTTCTCTCCGTCACACTTTATCGTACCTCCGATTCCTTCTCCTCTCTCTCTCTCTTTTTTCTCTTTTGCCTCGCTGGCCGCCATTTTTTTGTACTCATCATCCGATCTCGTGATAATCGATACCATCGATATTCGGCTTTCTCTCTGCTGGCCCGTTGCAACTGTGCTTCGTACAATTTCGATGAAATTGATCGGTGCGTTATATGTGCCTACTACCGAAGATGCACAGCCAGGAATTTCGTGTTCTTCCAAAAACGTTAAATTTCGCTTCCGTGCGTATAGCGGCAGCTATCGAGGTTTCGAGAAGCAAGCAGAGCAGGAGAGGAAAGGAGTGAGGATATAGTTTTGTTCCTATAAAACTACCTCGGGGCTTGTTGATTCGCGACTGCTCTTATGCGTCAACGAATAGAGACAGAAAAGTGACGGTGTGGAACGAAATTCAACAAGGATTTATAACTCGCTTGTTTATCATGTGTTTCGTACACTCCGCAATGAATTTTCGACATGAATTGTGTATCATTTCGGGCGTTTCGAGCGTGTAAACTCCACATATGCCGAGGCACACGAAAATTGTTTTCTCCGGAACTTGGACACGCGATTCGAGCGTACACCACATACACATTAATATATTTATAAGGTACATTGCACGTACGGAGTAGAATTTTACTTAAGGCGTACATACGTGTGCTCAATCCCCGATCTTTTGACCCTCTTTATTGATTTATTGCACGCAATCTCTGCTCATATAATGAGGTTTTTTTTTTTAATTATCGATTATTTGAAACTACGAGAGTTTGCTTCGCCAAAACGGACGGAGTTATGTATTTATCATTTGGCAAATTGGTAATTTTATGCAATTGCAATTTCCGGACAAGGAATCGATCCTTTGCTCGTGATTGAGCAAAGCTCGCCCGGGGAACCAAGCAATTTCGACGTCGATCGGCGTATTTAACGCGTCGCCATGTTCCGTGGAGGATAGTTGTATACAGAGTAATATAACGGAGTCGATGGAGCACACAGCTCGGCGCATTTCTCCCAAGGCTTTTCGCGGTATCCATCATGAGGATGTAGACGATATTGGTCGAAGGAAGATATTAATTTCGGGGATGTAAGAGATATTTCAAGGTTGAGCCCTTGAACGCGCTTTATTCTCTTAGCAATGAGATCGTTTCGGAGGAGGGGCGAGCGGTCGCGGGCGTGCAAACTGGAAGATAAGGCAGCGGAGCGAGCTTTCGCTCCGCAAGGCACGAACTTGTCGTAATCAATGGCCGCGAGCGTGTACAAGATGGAAACACCGACTCGATCCGATGGCGAACGAAAAAAGAATGAAAAAAAAAAACAAATTGCTTACAAAAATAATCAGTTTTCTTTGGATTTTCATAATATTGATGAATATGCATCGGCGACCCGGTAACTCTCTCAAGGGAGAATTAATCTTTGAATAGTTGGATTGAAAGAGAGATAGTGGTAAAAGGATCCTCGATTTATTATCGGTGACATGAAATATCCATATCGGGAAGGCAATAAGCAATGGGGTGGGGAAAACCGATGAATTTTGAATTCATTGGTATATTGGCAAGATGCAATATGTCGACAGGCTGGTGTGTGCATAGGGTGGAGGCGAAGAGAGGGAGAGAGAGTGGAGCATATAATATATACGAAGGTCTAGCGAAGCAGCGAGAGAAATAAAAACGTTTGCTGAAAAAGCGGGCAGAGGAAAATGGAGGAAAAACGAAGCAGTTCTCGCGATACATGGGATGGTAGGAGGGTGGAAAAGAGAGAGAGAAGGAGAACGAACAAGGGGGTGGAAACTGTGAGGGATGTGCCGCACATATGGCGACTCACTCTTTCTCTCTTGATCTTGCTCTAGATATTTGTATATATTCCGGCAAACACACGTTGTTCACATTTGCTAGTGCGGTGACCGCGTGTGCTGGTGGAAGCTTCGATGCTTTACGAGTTTTCGGGTAAATTGGCGAATTGTAAAGCCGGTGTGAGCCCGAGAGAGGCCAAAACACGAGCAAGTCTAATCAGGGGAATTGTTGCGGATGTGGGCGTTTGTTACCGGAGCATCGAACACCAGCAGCAACAACCCAAAGAGTCACTATGGAAACTAGGTAACACGATACTCGTACCTCTCCCCACTATCCGTTCCTTCTCTCTTTCGTATTCTCGTTAGCTCAGTAGCTAACCGAGCTCTCCCGACTCACGTTCGAGCGCCGACCAAACTTCTGCATTCCAGGAGGGGTGGAAAATCTCCCCCCGATACACCGGGCGTTGCATCGAGAAGACCGATGCTCCGACCAACGAAAGAGCGATCCTTTTTCGTCCACCGGGACAGCATGGCGCCCGTTCAACATCTGCCGTTATAGTTTCAACGTCAAAAGCCACACGAGAACTCTCGTCGACGGCTATAAAACAGCCCGAAGCTGCGAAACTCCATGTCTACCCCTAATCTCCGAAATGGAGAATTCAGAATGGCTCGTTACTCAAGTTTCGATGCTAAATAATTCTTAACGATACACCATTCGGTCTTTCGGAACACACAGATTCTTTTTCCTCTGGTGTAACAATCATTTTCATCAACGGACGAAATTTAAATGTCGTTTAATAAAACCGTGAGAACATAAATTAAGGCCCTGCAGCGAATTTCAGAACCCTCTCGTGCGTTCGAGCTTCGTCTATTTATCCTATGACCCAGAGCAGTTGCCACATCGTAAAAGTGCAACGAAGATCCCCATTTTATTCATCAATACCGCAACTTTGGTGAATCTTTCGTAATATATTTTTCCGACGAATTCCTGACGCAAGGATCAGCAAGAATTTGACACGAATGTCACGTCATTGGATTGGAAAATAAAAATTTCGACCCTAGGAGGAAAAAATAGAATTGCCCTCAAGTTTTCGTGGATTTTTCTTTCCCAGTCAGGCATTAGTAATTAAAATTCGGCAATGGTGAATAGTCAGTGTACGGTAAAGATGAAAGGCCGAAGATTTGAACGTAAACAACAGTTGGAAGCGATGATCTAAGCAGCAAGCAAAGCAGGAGACAATGCACGTGCGGTTTGATGCAAAACTGTAAATCGTATAGAATCGTGTCCAAGCTGTTGTTGGGTCTCGCGCCATATCTAGATTTGCCTTGTGTTCCCTTCTCCATCTACGGCTCGATATGAATGTCTTTATTAGCGGAGACCGGGTTTATCTTTCTGTTGCATATACGTGTGTAAGGAGGGAAGAAAGTAAGAAGAAAACGGTGCTCTTTGGAATCTCATAGCACTATGCACAGGCTCCCTGACTTGGTAATAAGTCCCGCACAGTCAGAGTTCGGATAGACGTGAATGCAAAGATATACGAAAAGGGAGAAAAGGACAGGGGATACAGGAGGTCGAGAGGGAATATTGGAGCCTGAATAAGAAAAGAGTCACCGAGGAAAAGAAAGAGATAAAGAGTGTCGAGTGAAACGAAAGAGAACGAGGAAAAAGAGAAGCGCACAAACGAACGGGAGTCACGGGTGATTCACGAGAGTTGAGAGCGCTTCGTGGTCACAATATCGAAAAGGCAAATCTTTACCTCCACGTATGTAAATGCATATATATATGTTCATACTTATGTGGATGTATAGGAAACGGTGAGTTTGCTGCACGCGCTAGCTCCGCGAGTTTAGTCTCTCACGAACTAAAGCGCGCAGACAATTTTTACCTCCATCCTCTATTTTTTCTCTTCTTTTCACTTTGCTCTGGCTGCTCCGTTACTTCTATATACTTTCTGGTCTCTCGTGCGGACATAAGTAGAGCATTCCGAGTAACTAATAAATATCAGAGAGACTCTTGTGCTTGGGTAAAGCTCGACAACTATTGAAGCGAGAAGAAAAGGCGGAGGAGGAAGTAGAGAAGAAGGTAAAATGGTGCAAGTGTCCAAGTTAATTGGTATACGCGTGCGATTAGATCGCAAGAGTTGAAAAGGAACGAGGCTGTTGGGGTGAAGGGCTCGCGTGGGCAAGGCAATCTCTGAGATGAGATTTTTTCCCCGGAGCTACGTGTTGTATTTTTACAACTGAAGATTTTCTTGGCCTAGGCAGAGCGCCGTCGAGTTGGCTAAGGGAGCAGCAATGTTTGAACGCGGTGCCCCTATCGATCGAAGGAGAGACGAGTACACGAGAAACGAATGAGGCAGCGTACATCAGGAGGATGAGGATGAAAAGACACGATGAACGATGGCAAGAGGAAAAAAACGATCGTAAATCAGGCATCTTTTCTTGGCTCGGTTGGCCAGTCGCAGCGTCCAAGGCGTGCGTGCCTTGCGTGACAAAAGGATCTCCTCTATTTGCCTCTTCGTCTCGCGTTATATCTCTTTCGCGAAACGACAAACTGTATTTATGGACTCGTAGCAAACAACCTACACCCATTATATTGACAGTCCGCGTGAATGTGCTTTTGAGTATTTATATAAATCAATTTAGCCCTCGTAAAAGTCGTAATTAGTGCTGGATACAACGTGTTCGAGCTCAGCAAAGATCTATCGAGTCCATGTGTGCTTCCTGCTTAACTATTACACAGGAAATGAGACCCTCCTGGGGACATGGCTTCGAGTCTAAGCCCTTGAAACGAAAGACCTTCTTCTATTAGCCAAGTTATCACAGTTGTTGCGGTGCAGAGATGAGCAGCATGAAGAATCAATCGCCGCGGAAACCGAATGCACGGAAACTACGTCACCATAAATAATAAAAAATATAAAAAAAAGTGTGAATTTCTTGAGGTCTGCGGAGTGTTTCGTCTCGCGCGAGTGCGTTAGCAATAAAAGGAACAAAGTTAGGCTGTAGGGTGATCATATTGTGCCCATTAACATGGCGAAAAGTCGAGGTTGGAGGAGAAGAGGCCACGCGGGAGCGAAAGCACACGCTGCTAGCGGGAGAGAGCAACCGCCAAGCCTTTAAGCCGTGGCGGGAAGTTTCCCACTGATCCTCGGCGCGGAGAACCATCGCACATACGTACATACTAGACCAACACATAAACTCCGAGTGAGTTTGGTGGCTGGAGCTCTCTGGTGCGTCCCTCTCTCTCTCCCTGGCTGCTTTTCAGTGTATGCAGCCCGGCACTCGCGGAGCTTAAGCCCTGGGATTGCCGAGTTACTGCCGTCATGGCACGAACCATGCACCAACGACCAGCAAAAAAGGATGAAATAGATATGCTCGTGGGTGCGAGTGAGTCGGCTTACAATTCCTATATAGGCTGGCAATCTGTATACATCTAAAACGCTATATTCGTGAGCGTATAAAATCTGGGAGTTTGGGGTTGGTGTTGCGATGTCACGGTGTAGATGCGCCATATACTGTGCAGGCTCAACTCGGCCGTACTCCAGCAGGCTGCATCGAACTGTGAAAGCCCACTAGCAGCGTACCGTAGGCGCGCTCCTCTCGGCTCACACACATTTATGCGCATCGGCCATTCCTCTCTTTGGCAAGCCCCGCCCCCCCCCCTTCTTCTATCCACCGGCATCGTCCCAACTTTCCATACTGCAACGTTCTATCGCTTTTGCTCACTCAATTGAGAGTTTGATTTTCCGCACGATATTGCGGCTCTCGAGCTCATCTCCGCATCCAAAACTCGAGTCCTCGAGCCTCAAATGCATTGAAAGTCAAAAGCTGTGTCCCTGAGCAACAAAATCTTAAGTTTTTTCACAACGTCCTTCAGTTTCAATGAACAAAATCTCGCGGCGAATAAAATCGACCCACACTTTTGACATTTAAATCGTTGATCATTAGCGTCGCTTTACTTTTGATACCCCATGATCTTTGTCCACTGGATTTTATGGACCATTCGGTTCGTAATAGCCGTCTCTTCGTTTTGTTTGCGATCTCTGGACCCGAGCCGATAGAGGACCGATGGCGGGGAGCACACAGCAACGATCACACAGCATCCCCCAATCGCGACAAAGATCGTTCACCGCGGCGGGACTAGCGGTAGCCAATATTTACGGGCGTTAGAGTAACTATATTTGACTCTCCTCTGTAATACTGTTATACCTGTGAGAATGTGTATTCGTATTGCAGCGGTCGGGAATCATAGGATGAGGATAACGTGACCGCGGACGGTCTGTGTACGTGAAGTAGTTAAATTGTCGATAATAAATGTGCGTTGGGGGAGTGATTAGTACGCGCGGGGAGGAAATATATGTATACGAGGACGAAAGGGTTCATCGGGGGTCTCAGGCGTGCTTTACAACATGAAGCAACAACACGATGCACCGATCCTTTCGTCGGATCGATCATAAGCCGAATATTACTCCGGCGAGACGATGATCTCATCGATTTCTCGCTGACCTTAAAAAGCGATGGAGAAAAAAGACTTTGCACCTGAGGACGCATGATTTCGTCACGAGTTTATTGAGAATTGGGCATATAACGGATTCTCGTGATGCAAAATAATCGATGGATCGATGTTATCTGGTGAAAATCAGTGCGAGACAGATTTTCTGTTGGTGTTGTTGTTGTTTTTTGTTTGTTTTCGTCGCCTCTGTTGAATTATACGTTCGGCTGATTTTTGTGGAGGGTGAAATCACGATTGAACAGAGTCACGGAAGTATCCCGGTGGATCTCTTGATGGTCTGCCATTATGGAGAGAGTCAGCTCTGCTCGAGTTCTCTCGTGATGAGTATGTGTGTGTATTCGAACGGAGTTTGCTGGTCCGAAGGGTCGAGAAGTTAAGTCGAGGGGTCGTCATTATCGCGGTCAAACGGGGTCAGTCCAATTACGAGCAAGCCCACAGAGAACCACACGAAACTCTCGGATCCGTTCGCTTTATGTCCCTTTTTTCTCATACACATACATACACGGACGTATTCTCGAAATGTACACCGCGTGTAAGGAATGAAGAAAAAAAAAGGTCGCGGAAGTAGCCTCTCGCATGTACACAAAGTCACTCCTGTCTCGCCCTCATTTTTTTCCCTTTCCGCCTCCGCTTCTTTTCTCATTCTGCACTTACTAATTTATTTTTCTCTTCCTTTTCTCTTTATTCTCCCCTTCTTCTTTGCATTCTTTTCGGTATCTCCACCCTCGATGAAAGTGGCCGCGCGCGCGCCAGTTTATTTATCCCGAATCAGCGTTGCGTACCGCAAAGATCTCCGATGCTTGATAAGCCATTTGCAACTTGCCCTCTCCCTCTCGATCCACCAAATAAAATATCCTACAAGTAGGTATTACGTATATTTCGTGTATAACTATAATTCAGGTTTGCTCTGCTGGTATTCGCGTTACGTACATAAATGAAGAAAAGCACACGCGTATTCGTATTATCCGCGAGTCTGTAATTAAAAGTACTTGCCCCCGGGACGGTAATTAAAAATCGGCGGTTCGCGGGGGCCTCCAAGATTAATCGGGAGGAGCGCGTTATCGCTGCGGCTGGTCGGTACGTGCAGTGGCACGTACTCTCGGTTGCTTTTGCTTGATAGAAAGAAAAAAAAACACTCGAAAAATTCGCTGTGAACGTCGAGCACGAAAGAAAGAGATGCAAAGAGCTAGGAGCGAAAAATGCTGCAAGGCAAATCGCAAACAATCTGATTACATTTGCATGAGACACCCGCCAGGTCCCTGGAAATCTTGATATGCGGGAGGAGCTGCGATATTCCTCCATATCTATATAGTCATTAGAGAATCACTTGGAAAGATGATACGAAGCTCGCATGGAAGGGGATGAGCAGAGAATGAAAAAAAAAAAAAGAAGAAACTGTATAATGAAGAAAAAAATTCGATGAAATTGAAATGACACATTTATTTGAAGCGTAAATCGAAGAAATCCGCTCGAGGGCGCACAATAGAGATTCATTTGTTCGAAGCGACTGCAAGAGGTGAATAAAATATCCACTAAAACAAAGTTACAATGTCGAAAGAGGTTAGACGTTTCTCGAGTTGGCACGTAATGCCCCATATAAAAAGGTACAAATCTACATAGTTGCATAGAGCGACAGTAGCGTTGTTTTTTTGTTTTGTTTTTTTTTTCGTAGCAAGCAGTAGGAAAAATAGAGCGTGCCCGTAGATCGCGGAGCGTATTCACAGGCTTCATGCAAGGCAAATCGAGCCTCTTACTCTTCGCGCTTGTACTTTTGCAGCCTCCATCCGACCCCTTTTTTCGCCTCACTGGCAGAAGGCGCGACGAGGTCTCTCCGTTTCTCTTGGATTGTACTCCATACCACGGCGGAAAGACCTTTTACTTATATTTAAATTTGAAACTGCGAAAGGAGGAGTGAGAGAAAGATAAAGAGAAGGAAGAGTGGTGTGCCGCGTAACCAACGGAGCATGCAGAGGAGAGCCCAGCTCTGTTGCTTTCTTTCTATTCTTTGCTGTGGGGCGCAAAAACATTTTCTCACAGTGCTTTGCGTATAGATTTTACTGGTTTGTATTTTTTGCACAGGTCTTCCGCGTGCATTCTCTCTCTCTCTCTCTCTCTCTATTTCTCAACCCCCAGTCGATCCGACTTAACCCAAATGGAATCGGGATACACTTAAACAAATTGCCTAATGTGAATAAATCCGTGCGGAACTTGCGACTCGAATGCATGTATATTTCATGGAAAATCACGTGGTAGGAAGGATTGATTTGCATATGCGAAGTGTGGAGGCGTACAGAAAACATTATCGAGCCAATTCGATCGGGTTCACGTATTCCCGTTACTGGCAGAGCTGGAGGGAAAAGGAAGGGGTGTAAAAGTCAGCAAGAAGTTTGTATCGAAGCACTCGATTCGATTGGGCATCACGAAAACGAGGATTTTGGCGTCCACATCGATAAGAATAAATGGCTACAACCCTAGGATAAAAATAAAGGAAAGAGCGAACCTGTTGGTCCATTTTTTACTGTTCTAAGTAAGACTAATGGGCTTGAAAGCCTCCGGGATATTTGATCTGCTACTGAATTATTGTAGATTCGCGATTTGAGGGAAAGAACGCGTGTACGCGGGGGGCGAAGCACGCGGGAGTAACGTAAAAATATCGGGAACGTTTTCCCCCCGAGGTTAGCCAAAAGCTGGTGGATCTCCAGAATAACCTCGAGGTGGCACAAAGTGGACTCCATAAATTTGATTTCGGGGACGCCATGACGCGCGCGCGACATGCATTCCCAGGATACAAAACTGCCCACCCTATTTTTTCAAAGCATCGATATATATACATATATATATATGGATGGGGATCGCCAATATCTTGCGGTCTTTTGGTGCGAGAACGTCTTTCTATGTGCCGAGGAAACAACTCCGTGTTGTAATTAAAGTCCGCACGCTATGCGATTGGGGGATTCCAAAAGGGGGATCTCGAGGTAGTGGATCGGTTGTGTGTTGCAGTAGCAGCAGCAGGTCCATTGGGATTTATAATATATCGTCGTGTATGTACAGCGAGATGTTGGACACACTGAACCTTGCTGGTGTATATGAGCAGCAGGGAGGCTGAAGACGCGTCGACTGTCCAGCTCCGTATTTGTATTGGCGAGGAAAGTGCGGGAGGGAACCCTCGTGGGTGATGGGGTGATGTATCGGCCAATAAACTGACGTGGCATCCGATGTCCGAAATGGCCGTAGAATCGACGCCATTATTGGATTAGTCTCGGTTTGATCGAGAGAAGCTTTTTTTTTCTCTGCTATGGCGTACGATTGACGCATTTGGGAAGCGAATTCTTTGGCGAACCGAGGAAAAAGCCTCTTGCGGTTCGGAAGATGTACTCAAACGCTGGCGCGTCCAAAAAAATGCCATTAAGGTGGCAGAGGTCGAGGGGCGCTAACTGAATTACGATGAGGGTCTATCGAACGTTTTTTCATGATGGAACGTGGATAAAGCGATGACTCCACGAGTCAATATCGAGCGCAGTCTTTTTCTCTAATTATTTTTCGAAGCCACTGGCATTTCGAGTTTTCAAACTTTTAATAGATTTTCTTGAAAACGCACCATTCGAGTCAAGAATTTCTTCATCACGTGGCGTCCGTTCAGTTCCCAAGATCCATTGGGTACCGAGGACTCGGTGTGATTGCAAACAGTACGTGCTCGATGAAGTTTTTCTTCGTGAACCATAAATAAAGGATGACTAGACTGCTATTGAAGCCACATGTGCTACTCAATATACCGAGATGATGAGCAAAGAAGTCGATACCATGCTCTCAATTATCCAGCTAGTGCGCAGGAATCGCCACAGGCGAACGAGGAGTAAGAGATTACTCGTAAATGGCAATCGCACGTCGCGAGACCACTCGATTCCGCCTAATTAAATTCGATCGTAACGAATAAATAATTCTTCCACTTATCATGCCCTGAATTGACTCTGCAGCACCAGCAGCAATGATCGGATCTTCAATTTGTACTTGAAGGGTGGATGGGATTTAAGTACTGGACATTATGGACATATCCTGATGGATTTTATGGCCGAGGGCAACGTTTTCGGGCTGGACACACGTAACAAATGTACAGCAACTTTGAAGGATCTAAAGAAAATGAACTCGAGACTGGAATAATAATTTTTTTCTATTTTTTTAGCTGACATTTCTATTTGTGAAAAATTCTTCAGAGTTTACTTTGGGTTCGATGAAGCTTTCTCTCCACTTTCTCCTTTCCTGCATCCCTCGTTAGCTACGGTTCGTTTTTTTTCTCTGGCACTGTATACCGAGCAGTAGCCTTGGTTCATTTTTTCTTTGGTATTTCGCGTGCTCTGCATTGTTTCCCCAACTTTCACCAATATCCCGAGAAACCGAAGAACGGGAGTTGTTCTTTCACCCGGGAGAATCCCACCGATGAGGGTATACACAAAAAAAAGGAATGAAAGAGAAAAAACGAAGTTCGGAAAGAGATAGAAAAGTATATGGCTGCAGGAAGAGCTCGAGTTTTCGAGCGGAGAGGCCGATTTATGAGGGGTCGGGGATATAGGTCCGGAGCATTGCAGGGCATCGCTGCTCCGTTCCCGAAAATCGCGAGAGTCTTTGGGCGCAGGTGAGGCAAATTTGATTTTTAGAAAGCATCCTTTTCATCCAATTTTTTATTTCGTTATCGTTGCTCCGGCGCTCGGTCTTTTGCATTGAGGAGGGTCAGGCTGTTCTCCAAGATATTCAACCCTTCTCGAGCTGAGTGCAAAGTCTGAATAGGGCGTTGGGAGTTAAAAAAGCAAGTGAACGAGCGGATATGACCTACAAAAAGAAAGGAGGGTAGGCGGTGAGTGAACAAAGGATTTGGAACGCGGGGTCTGGGGTGCGGAGGGTTGTTTTCACGGTGCAACCAGAATCGGTGGTAAAAACTTGAGAATGGTCAGGAATACGAGGAGTTCTGTGGAATATCCTTCGGGAGTGGAGGAGGATGAGGAAAGCGAGGAGTTAACTGGACGGGGGGCGAGAGCGAGCGCCGAGGTAAAGGATCAAAAGCAGCCCTTTGGCCTCGGAAGGGATTTCATTGTGACCTCTGGCTGCGCTTCGCGCGTCGTAGCTTCCCGAGAGCAAGAGTTCCGCAGAGCGTATACCACATGGGGCGATAAATCAAACGGTCCGGAGAAGCATCCTCGCGCTTTCGCGAGCTATAAGTTGACGTTCACCTCGGGAGAAACACGAGAAAGCCCGAAGGAAAAGACCGACTTATATGCGCGAGGGAAAAAAACTAAAGAGGGGGGATATTACTCCATATAATCGCGGGAACATATATCTACGATATAAATATGTTTGTAGGACAAATAAACAAGAAACAGACTGCATTACACTGCGACACAAAATTGCAAGGATCATGAATCGCGAGTCTTTCGCCGCAGAGAATATGCCTAAGCTCGTAAAGCGTTCGGGTGGTCTGCTTCGAGCAGATATCTCATATACTGGTAGGAGCTTGCATATACATATATATTTTTGGTGCATAGAGCGATACACGTGAGAGAATGGCGAGCGCTCGGAAGAGCAGTACAAGAAAAGCAGAGGCTGTGGAGCGAGTAGGACGTACGAGAGATTGAGACGGAGGATGATGAAGGGTGCAATGAGGTGGAGAACGAAAAATTAGAGAGAGAGAGAGAGAGAGGGAGCAGGGGGGGGGGGGGAAGAAAGATGGAGAAACGAAGATGGAAATGTAACCGGTGAAGAGCGAGGCTGGAAAGATGATTTGTGTAGAACGAAATGGTACTATGAACGTGGGAGGGCGTATCTTTGGCTCGGCATAGCTCTTTTACTCTTTCTTCGCTATGGAAGCGAGTCCGCTCGGGGGGAACGTGCTCCAAACACCTTGCACATTTAGGATCCTCTGGCAGGAGCAATAACCGTTGAAGACGTTAAAGAATGAAGAGAGGAGCCAGAGCGACGCTCGTTATTTAAGAGCAGCAGGTCTTTTAGGAGGAAAAAAACGTTGGCAAAATGAGTTGCAAGGATAATAAAGTGACGTGGGTAAAAATATAGTTTCCAAGTCGACTAAGAGTTTTATTGGATGGTTATTGTTTTTGCGGTTATACGAGAGACCTTCCTAGTACATGGGAGTCATGAATTTTATGATACATTAAATATTATCATTCAATTAATCATTGAATTATTTATTGGGAGGACGAGGATAGAGCGGAGGTCAAAGACACGAAAGCTCTGCGGCTTCCATCATTATTATGGCTCGTAATACATCAGGATGACCGGAAGGCGACTCGGTATAATTTTATCTCTGGCCCGGCGGCAAAACCCAACCCTTTTATGATCGTTATTGGTATCGGGTGACACGACGAGGTAGAAGACAGCCAGAGAGGGTCCAAGTTTTAGGCCCTTCAGGGCTCAATCGTTGGTGATGTTGTATGGATATAGAGAGAGAGAGAGAGAGAGAGAATCCAGCACATACACGAGCTACAAAGCAGTCAAGCAACGAGCAACGTCAAAAAGCACTCTCCAAAGAAATCTCTTTTCTCCCTCTCGCTTGCTCGCTTCTCGAGAGCCTCGAAGGTTTGAGATACCTGCACGAGTGTGCCCGGGAGGCACGCAATACACGCAATGGGGAGCAGCAGCTCGTCGTGCTCGTTGGATGAAGAAAATAAATAAATAATCGATGACCAGCGGCTGTGGCGGCGGTTCGGTGTGTTGGCTATGGCTGCGCGGTGAAGCCTCCCCGAAGCACATCACTTAATTTTTATTTCTTTTATATGACTCTCCCTCTCGCTCGGCCTCAACCGAGCACAGGAAGTCTTTTCTCTGTCCCGCGAAACGTGAAGCGACTGGCCCGAAACCCAATTAAGAAATGTTTTGTCCGTGTCGGTGAAAGGGCAAGGGTATACAAAAGCAGGAGGCATCGGGCATATATGCGAACGCGCGCGACCGTCGCGGAACGAGGCACAAGATGAAGAAGGAGAAAATCGTCTCGAATACGAGGAGTAAACGAATTGCGAAAACAGCAGCTCGACTTTCCGAGGGAGTTTGCTAAGGGGGATGAGAACGACGGCTACGATGAAGAAGGAGTAGAAAACCCACGAGGAGTGAAATAAGAAGTTGAGGAATAAATCAAAGCGAGCAGCAGCAGCAGCAGCAGCAGCAGCAGATTCACATGCTGTTGAGCCTCGGAGAAAATAAGCCAGAACAAGAACACGACGAGAGGGAAGCGGATAAAAAAAAACATCGCGTCGTCGTGGTCGTCAGAGCGACCAGGATTCCTGGTTACTTTGGCGAAGCGCAGGTCGATGTTCCCAACTTTAAAAGGCTTCATCGAACGGCGTGTCTGATGGTATCTGACGTGGCAAAAGTAAGATCTATATGCATACAAATGGTAATACGTATGTGCATGCATTTGAAAATGTCGGTATACACCCCGCGACGTTATTATACGAAGGACTCGTTCTCGCGGGCGCGGCATATTCACGAACGCCCCAGCGAACACGGCAGCTGTTTGAGCGAGCAAATTAGTAGCCGGCGCGTGATTGGCCCGTTGCCGCCCCGTCGATATCGTAAAAGGGATACGGACATGCCGTCTTGAAGAACGGGCGCGTTTCAGCTCTCGTAGGAACATCGAACAACCTATATAGAACATATACAAACCGCGAGAATGAAGCGGAGGGCTCGATCGAGAAAAAAAATCGTTGAAAAACATCTTATATACGTATAAATATATATGCACGTAGGGAAGATCGCAATTTACTCCCGATATCTTTATGCTGCGATTTATGATCAGATAATCATCGGAGGGATGTTCCGGCATTTTTTTCACGGTCAAATTATTATTATTTATACGTGAAGGATAGCGAGCTATAGTTGGCCGTTTGCATGGCTGAACGCCCGGACATCAATTAAATCTTTCGAGACTCTTCATAGCCAGCTCCGATTATAACCTTTTTGCAAATGACTCTATTATCGATTCGGGTTCCCGCTCGTAGCGATAGATTTAGGTACGAAAAGTTTCAACCACCGAAAGTTTTATTCTTCTCGGAGGGGGAGATTGTCGGAGATTGTCCAAATTCAATGATTAATCACGAATTTATTTGTCCAGCATTATTTCGATGATGCTGAAGTTCGCAATGTTGAGATGCAACGAAATAGTTTCAAATTTTTCGAGCCGATTTTTTTTTTTCGGCACCAAAACGCAGTGAATTTATCCTCACAATTTGATGTGTCTATGAATAACGAGCTTTGGCAATGAAAAGAAAAAGTTTCGTTGCATTTCAACGATGCAAACTTGAACGTCATTTATTTCGGATGATTGTGATGATTTCGAGTGGATTCGAGACTCACGAACAACGACTAATGATGGAAATGTATTCGTTATCCGGGATCAACGATGATTCTTCGAAGATCGTGATGAGAAAGATTTTCGTGCTGTGTGAGTGACCGGAGAGCGATTCCATTCCATTTGGAGCGATTTGAGGCAATTAACGAGAAGAGTTGTATTGACATGCTGCGAAGGAATGGAGATCTCGACAGCAGCAGGTTAAAGGAACGAGACGAATGGTGGATCGAAGGGACTCCCCACAGGGGAGCACAAAACGCTGGCAAAGCAAAGCTCTTGCCGAAGGCACGACTCTCGATTAATCGCGTTTGTTTCGTACCAGCTGATCTACCTATCTAGATGCTCGATACAGTCAAGGGATGAGGCATAGAGAATGGCTCTCGCTTTCGCACGGCCACCTCTACATTTTGCCGATGTTAATCCCATTGGCGATTCGATCCTACGGGTCCGTGCACCGCTCGATAAGAGTCGCGTGTTCCCCGTGTGTGTTCTGCTCAAGCTCCACTCGTCTTGCTCGCTCATGCTCGATCTCCCCGCATCTCAGCCTCTCGGTTGCTCTCTGTGGGTACAGAGTTTCAGCAGCGCACGGAGGCTCAGTAAATCCTCACTAGCTGCCGTCACGGAGGCTCAAACGAGCGATCCCTGGCTAGCGGAGGAGTAAGTACTCGCTAGAACTTGTATCTATACAAACACATGAACACACAGACCGTGTATTCTCTCTTGAATCTCTGCCTCGCGTCCTGTACAGCTTCCTCCCGCTGCCGCTGCTCATCTCGAATTACTATTCTCTCCGAGTACACTGCGCGACTACGTAACTTGTATAGCAGCCACGGAGAGAGAGAGAGAGAGAGAGAGAATAGGCTTGGAGATTCGAGATGCGCTGCTCATCGAGTCTGCGTTGCGAACCGATCGTTGCCGAGCGATCGTCAGCGTGTTACGCTGCCTTTTATTTTCTCTATCTATCTGCAGAGCTTCGCTAAGGGTTACGTACAGCCTTGTGGGGAGGTATGCGTCACGGAAGGATCTATTAAAGCAGCAACCGCGGCGCTTCGCCCGGTGGTCACGAGTCCAAGCGATGAGCGACATTATTTCTTGTAAAAATGTTGTTCGTTATGCAAATGACAGGAGTTATGACTCTTCGAAGCGATTTCTTAACGTTTCATGCTGGGAATGAATTTTATTTTTCCTTTAGCCACGGAGAAATGATTCGTTGAGAAAATGAGAATTTATTCGCAGGCTTCAACTTGCCGGGCTGGATTTTCCTAACAAACTATTTATACATTTTTTTCGATCGCTCGATTCTTTTCTCTTTTGCCTTTGTCTCGTATGCATCGTGAATTCGATTAGTCACACCCGAGCCGCTTAGAAATACGTGCCGCATTATACTCGCGGCACGGCGTCTCGTCAGACCGCGATAAGAATGTGCTCTGAGAACGTAACCCTTTCTCGTTTGACGATATAAACCATTTTCGACACTCGAGAGAAATTTTGCAATCGACATCGCACCTAACGCTCTCGTAGCGAAATCAAATTATATCTCATCGGGAATGATGTTTTCAGCGATGCACGGTCAAAATAAACGGAGAAACTTGCAACTTCAAATTTGTACAATTTCCAATTGCCAAGCATCGAGAATAATGAATTTATTTGAGCCAAAAACTCGTTAATTTATTGAAAAACAATGAAAACTTTTGCCACGAATGGTTGAAAAATAAAAAACAGAAATGTGAATTTATTTTCACGGAGAATAACAATGTGTGGAGTCAAATAATTAAATTAATCTCGATGTACAAACGAGTATAAAGTGTTGTTACTCACTCAAACGGTCGAGCCTTAATATACCTCGTCGCGCGAGTAATAACGAAGTGTTTAATGTCTGAATTTGGAAATTGCTTACCTGGAACAAACAAAAAAGAAGGAGATGTTTAATAAACACGAAAAATGAGGATAAAGGGATGTAAGAATGCGAAAATATTGAGCAGCGATAAGCAAGCGTCAAATCGTGTGAGATATACGTAAGAATAATAATAATAATAATAATGAAAAAAAAGCATCGAAGTAGCTACGATAGAGAGTCAAGACTGTAATGATTAAAAGCGATGGAGCGACTGGCACGTAATTTCGAGACGAAAAGCGCGTGACTCGGGCAGTCTCATCAAGGAGCATAGCAAAAATGCGCAGCGGCCGCTTGTGTACAAAGCTAATAATGCCTCGCTCGAGGATAAAATTACATTAACAGAGGGCAGAGGGATATACTGCGAGAGGTAAAAGAGAAATAAAAGAGAAAGAGAACAGCAATGCGACAGGAAGGAGTTAAGAAAAGGTCGATCAAAGAGAAAAGAGCGCGGGGTAAGCGAGCGAGCGAGAGAGAGAGAGAGAGCGGTCAACGCGCTCACGTAGCAGGGCGTAAAAAGGCTCGAGAGGAGCACTCGGCAAGCTCCTTTTACCCTGTCTTCGTGTATATTCGACGAACGTGTCTCCTTCTCGAATCATCGCTTAATCGCAGCTGCGAGCGAAGCTGCAAAAGTGTCCCATCCAAGTACTTTTTATCGGTTGCGATCGATTATACAGGAGAATATCTCTCGAGTCCGGCACGAAGGAGGCAACGGCTTTTTAAGCAGGACAACGACGAATTGAGGAAGAGGGCAATACCATTTGTGGATGGAAACAGTCCACGCGTATAAACTGCAGACTATACGACGTGAATTGACGATCGTCAAGCATCGGTAACAACAACAAAAAAGGCCTGTCTCCCCAGCTTCTAGATCCAAGTGCTCACACGCTGAAATATATTGCAGAACTTGTCATCGCACTATTTGCTATGATGAATACACGTTTCTTCTTTATTCGATTGATCCACAAATAGATATTGGACTCGATTTGGACAAGAGCAGCCTTTGAGCCGTTATTGACTGATTCTCATCGGGATAACGCGACGAGCCCTAATAAGACCGTGAATGGGAAAATATTCACTTGAGAAATGCAAGTTTTTCACGGAGATTCTTGTGCATTGGAGCGGAGAGGGAAAGTTGCACTTTCTTCGTTGATTAAATAATGATTTTCATGAATTATTTCGAATCTCTCGATATCAAGGCCCAGGAGGATTTTTCGCTTTTGGCAAAGTTAATGTGAAAAATCCTTGATACATTTATTTGGATGAATCGACGAAATGATGGAGGATTGCGTCCAGGGGTCAACGATCTCAAGGCTGGCGGCGCGAGGGTAATTTATGGTGAAAGCTCGTTTACGATTCGGCAGGTGAACGTCATCGAGGCGGTTCCGCAGTACATGGAACAAAGCGAGACGCGAGCAGGAGATGAAAAAGCTGTGCGCATGATGAGAAGAACGTTTCGAAAACTTGATAGGGCTGATGTGCTCGCAGCAACAGGGGAAAAAAGTGGCCAAGTAGGCCGTGCGCCGAAGACGGTGATGGCGAGGATAGCACCAGCGCGGATTCTGCTGTAGCGGCGAACCCGGTTACGTCCGGTCCCGCCATGGAGTCGGTCAACTCTTCGCGATCGTCGGTTGTCGTGAGATCTCCGGAGGGAGAGAGAGAGAGAGAGTTCTCACTCCCCTGTGGTTCTCGGTTCATCGGGGGATCGGCGCGGTTTCTTTCGATGGCGAAGGGTTTCTGTTAACGAAGCCCGAAGTCTGAAGATCGGCTGTACCGCAGACGCGTTGTCGGCGTTCCGCGGTGAGAAAAAGTTGGACGAGGTCCCGAGGTTGGATCGCGACCGAAGCGTGTGGAGTGCGAATACAAGAGGGAAGAGAGGCGAAGAGGATAAAAACGACAAGACAGAGCGTGGATGGTTGTGGCCGACGCCGCGGAATGGGCGGGAAGAGAATTCGTGCGAAGAGGCGAACGCGAGCAGGAGAGGAGGAAGACGAGATGAATATAGAGCGGGAAGGAAGGAAGAAGAGAGATGAGGAATGAAGGAAGTGTGTAGGCTGGAGGGAATAACTTGTGAAATGAAAGAAAGAGAGCAAGGAACTTGATTTCCCGGCAGAGCGTATGAAAGAGCAAACTATTCTCATTCCATTGGGGCAGACGCGGAAACCTCCGGGGAGTGCAACCAGGCATCAGCAAGAAAGACAGCAGAAATGAAAAGAAATAAAAATAAAAAGAGGAAAAAAATAGTTCGGGGGCCGGGGTGAGCAAGGGCCGGGGCTAATGGGACGCAATTAAACGATTCGTATCAAAGAGCGCCGCAGCATGCGCACGCGGGAATGTCGCGAACTATAAGGGCCGGCGTTATTCGAGAGATCGCGAAGCAAAGGCGTTCTCGGTCAGCGCATCGGGTTGCTGCTGGTCGCGCGAGCAATGGCGAAAAGAGTATCGTCAGCTCTTCGCCTTCGCTTCTCGTCCTGCCTCGCGCTTCTTTTCATTCCGTGTAGCGTCGTCCGTGGTGTCTCGTGCTGGCTGAAGCCGCGAGGAGAATGAACCAGCCGCGAGCGAATACATTGCCAGCAAAAAGATCAAGAGCCCAAACAAGCGAAAGAGCGAGAGGGATAACGCGAAGCAGCCAAAGGCAAAGGGTCCTTCTAGAAAAATCTCGGCCACGTCCAATTCCATCTCATTAGCGAGAAAACGGCAGCTGATGCTTGTCTCCGGGGTGAGCGCGCGGGGTTTTGGCGCAAGAAGAAGAAGCCTTCGGTAGCCATGTATGGAACCGGTCTCTCGTGGTCTCTTCGCCAAGAAGGCCACGGACAAGGAGAGAAATGAAAAAGACCGGAGCGACGTGAAGAGAGCAGGAAAGAGCAAAACCCTATCGCTATACAGACCGACCTATAGTTATATAAAGCTCATGAGGACGTTTGTATACCGGGTGTCGTATCCCGCCCTTTCAAGACCACGTAAGATGGTGGCAAAACTTACACCGACTCGGCGCAATTGACCAGGAAATCGAGAGCCTGTGCACGAACGCTGTCGCGATTAATCAAACGAGAGGTTTCATTTTTCTCACCTTTCTCGCTGCATTTCTCGTGTTTTGACGTCCCGCTACCGTTTACAACGACGACATTCTTTCATTCTACATTCGTTCCTCCCCTATATATGCATTCACCCGATGGCCGTGTATGAAGATTTCGGGATAAAACGCTGTTCCACCACACCTGGTGGCGAGCTTACCGTGTACAGTATTCGCGCGCGAGCGCGGCCAGTGCACAACTTTCAAGCGATTAATGTGTAAGATTCTAGCCGCGTTGACTACTGAGAGCCCGATGGATTTTGTACATGAGGCAGCCACGTATGATCGCGATTTCCATGAGTTTACGGGGACCGGATGAGGCATCGAATTTCTATGGCCAGAGAATCGAAGCATTGATACAGTTCGAAGTCGATGGAACGAGCTGATATTTTTACGAAGGATATTTATCAGTTGCGAGCAACTTTAAACACCCCGTAAGTCATTGGAGCGGGGCTTTCCTTATGGTTGGTGGGCGCACATGTGCCGCCGCGCGCCCGGTTGTTCCTCCGATACAACAAGTCCGCGTAGGCACTGGGGAGCCCCCATCGACGGAAGAACACGAACGTACACAGCGCGAAACAAAGCGAGCTCGTTAGGAGAGAAATCGCTGAACGAGTACGCGAGCAACCAGAGATTCTCTCTCCCACTTTTTTGCTTGGCAGACATGCAGCCAACGAGCAAGACGAAAACAACATCCTGCTCGGCTAAAGGAGGTGTCCATGCTAAAGGAGTTGGATGTGTTGCCTGTTAGCTCTCTTACGTGTTTCTCTTACGTGCATCCTCCTCTGCCAGAGCCAGAAGACCTCGTCGAAGAACAACCGTGCCGAGGGGCACCAAGGGCGAATAAGCAGAGCTCTTGGAATACAGAGGAGTATATGCTCCACCAAAGAGGAAACGGAGAACTCTTGGCGTGTGGGTAACGAACAAACCAACAGTCTCCAACCATCGGAGCTTTATACTCGCGGACACGCTTTTGGTATCGTGGCTTAGCGGCCAAATTCCCGTATTGTTTTGGTAGCGGTGTACGTTTCTGTTACTTTTGCAACTAAGGGTCCAAAGTGTGCTGCGGTTATCATGGATAATTGCCTCTCAGCCCGCGCGCCAGAGAGACAGAGACAGAGAAAGAGACAGAGGAGAATTCTCAATTCCCGAAAACCAAATACTAATCAGCTTTTTCAATGCCGAAAAAAACAGTCAAAAAAAAAAAAAAAAAAAAAAAAAAAAAAACGCTTTTTCGACAGTCTCGTAGAAAAAATGCACAATTTTTTTATTTCATTTATAAATTTTTAATGGTTTTGCTATCTCGAGGCGCATCTACTATACTGTTGATGGCCATCACCGGGCTCATTCACAGTGCACGGGATCTAAAGGCAGAGCGCGAATGAGCGAGGCCAACAGAAGCGAATCTCAGTCAACGGTGCGATCGTGCCGCAGATTCCAAGCATTGAAAGCCGCCTTCTCGTCGTACTCTCGCATCACACGCTCTCTCCTTAGCTTGTTCACTCGCTAGGCGATAATGCGAGCACTGCATTCAGCCCACTTGTGAACGCGATCGAACACAAGAGGAAGAGGCAAAAGCGAAGAAGCTGCGTGACCGATCAGATCGATATTCATTCCTTCTGCGCGCGGTTCCTCGTTACTCTCCGCGTCCCTTTCTCCGTGAGAACACTCTTTGTTCTGCAGGTTTGAAAACCTCAACAAGCAGCAAAGCGAGCGAGATTTCAGAGTGTGAGAAATATCGACGATAAACCGTAGTGTGAACGTGGACAAGTTATTATCTCGATGTATCCAGCAAGTTTTATGACAAACGTTCGTTTTGTAGGATAATATAAGACTGTGGGCACGTTGTCCTCGTTATTGGATATAAAATATATACAGGAAAAGCCGCAGCCGTTAATTTCCAATCGATCGAATGCGTCAGAGTCAAACGAGACGAACTAAAACCGAGATTTCGTCGTTAAACGAAAAAGAGATCGATTATAAAGATGACAATTAAATATTGACGACAAAAACTTTGGAAAAACAAGATTAAGGATGACGTGCGTTCCATTAAAAACGAAGCGAATATCGCGGTGGTACAGAATTACGTCGATTCATTTCCCTGCTGGAAGATTATGATAATGAAGGAAGAAAAAACGTGAAAATGATCAAGCGATTACGGAATTGTAATCTGACTAAAATAACGAGGTAAAGATTGCTGAGTTTTTAATGCAAATTGATCATGAGACGATTAGCGATGGTGAGTGGAGAATTAAACGGAGAGAAGGATCGAGAGTGAGGGACAGAAGTTGGATTAAACGCGAAAAACCCGTTCGCATGTTTGCATGCGTTTGGCGTGTATGACCATGTTGAGATCGGCTTCACGGGTGGCTAGAGATAACGAGATCTATCCTCTCGATTTTATCTCCTTACAAGACGCCAATTTCAAGATAATTATTAATCGTCGATATACATTTTAATAAAGATACGAGATCACGGGGTTGTTCGCCACGATGTAAAATCATGTGCAAAGTTATCTCTGTTATAGTTGTCGCACGTACGCGAGGAGACGATTATGTCGATTCGAATCGATATTGAGGCGAGAGAGTTCACCATGTCGGAGAATGGATTTGGTTGAGGCGTTGGAAAGCAATGTTAAAAGTAACGAGGCACGAAGTATTGAAATTTCAATAATATTTGTAGCCGCGACATCTGCATTAGAATAATATGGAATATCCATCCGTGTTTTTGAGGGCATCAACCCAGAAGCGGGATATTAAGGGCCGAGCGATCGCGTTATACGACGTGTATATAAGAGAGCAGCTTGTATAGCGACAAGAATGTGTCACGAAATGGCTTTAGTTTCCGCGTCACGTTGCGGCAGTTTGAAGAGAGATCGTATGTATAGAGAAGGGCCCTCGTTTCCTCGCGTCTCGTTCTATCGCGAGCTCGATGTATTAAATATAAAATATGAAGTTGGGCAACGTTAGGCTAGTTATTGGCTTTTTTGGTGTACAAGGCAAAGGCGCTGCTATTCCTAAGGAGGGATGAGATCTTCACGACGTTTATGTACGCTTTCCAGGCTCTCGTTCGTGGATAAATCTTTCATGCATTAGAATAATATATATACGTACGATTACGTGTTACACAATGATACGAGATATTCGTGCGTCACGATAGCTCCATTTCGTTTTTTCCACCGGAGCTCCGCCTTTTTGTGATATAAAATGCGGCCAACGAATGAGGCAGAGAGTCGCGATCAGGCAAAAAGAAAGAATAAGAGAAAGACAAGACTTTTAGTATCGGCGAAGGATGAAGATGAAGTCCGCGCATGAGAAACAGTATAGAAAGAAGATCGAGTGTACCAAACGGAATACGCTGCTGGTTTCAATCCCACGCACGCGCGGTCAAGCAACCAGGGCGGTTTAACAACACGGCGGGAGGTGAGTTGCGATATATGGTGTTTGATATACCAGACTCTCTCGCGCTATCCTTGTAAAATTCTCCACCGTGATAAAGCTCCGAAGACTGAATTATCGGCTTATTAATGCCGATCGCTTCATTAATGTCCGCGCGTACTTTTTTCCCTTGCTCCGTGTACGCGTGCACGTGTATGTGCTGCGTACAGGGCTCTGCACTTCGAACAAGGAATTTGTGCATGAAACTTTCAATCTTTCATCCACGCCAAGGAAACATTTTATTTTTTATTCTTCATCGCATTTTTTTCCTTTTTTCATTCTCTCTCTCTCCCTGTCTCGGTAATTTTCTTCTTTTCCTCCTTCAGGCTCAACGAATCGAGCACGTCGAAACATTTTTTGGGCTTATTTATCGGCCAGCGGAGAGAGAAAGAGGCCGGTACTCATGTTGGTAGATTAAGTGCGTGCAGGCTCGAACTGTATTTGAATGCAGAGTCCGTGGTAGGCGTCCGGACGGAGCCGGGAGAGAAGAAATACGCAATATTCGGAAAAATAGTTAAAAGCTTAGCTTTTTGTCGATTGTTTTGAGGGGGAGTTGGGAACAAAATGATAAAAAATATGTAATTGATGAGAAAACGAGCATCGATAGAAAATTTTCATAAATTTCGCTATTACATGGGATTATGTAGATCGGCAGAATGGAAGTGTGAAAGCGATACCTGGGGGACTGTAGCACTCGAATATCGTATTCATCAGCGCGATATCTCAGGGTTTACTGAGAGAAAGAAAAGGAAAAGTAGGATTTGCGATGAAAGCGAGTACGTGTGATAAAATATATTTATATATACAAACAATATTCGTGGCGGTGGAGGAAAAACGAGACATGTACAAGTTTGACGTGAGTTTGTATCGGCGTGTAAGCGAGCACGTTCGCCAAAAAAGATGAGAGCCCGATCCAGAGGATCCTTCATATGAGCGCGGCAAATGGAATAACTTTTCTTGCGGCGGTTCTAAGACTGTCCTGCTGGTGGGAGAGAGAGAGAGAGAGAGAGAGAGATCCCGAAAGATGGCAAGCGAGCGAACGGACAAGCGGAATAAGAAGAAATATGGAAGGTGATCGGCCTGAGGTTTTTTTCTTTCGGGTCCTCGCGCATAAACTTTTCATTTTCTATCTCGCTCCGACGATTTTATTCTCACTCGGCATGCGTCCACGCAGTGTGTACGATAAATGGAGCCATGCGAGAGGACACAGCAGTGCCAAAGGAGAAGCCAAGCGAGGGATCGGGAGTGAGAGAATCGTCAAAAAGGAGAGAGTGAGCAATGACGCTAGGAGAAGATAGAGAAAGAAAAAGATGGCGCGATCAGTTCGTATACGGACATAGCTCTCGTCGAGTTGCACGTTCGCTAGCTCTTTCTCTCTTTCTTTTGCCAGCAGGACGAGTTTATGCGATTTTTACACTCGATCTGATTTTTTGGCGGCGTGCGGCTCTTGCTCTCTCGCTTGCTCTTGAGCTGCACAAACATTGGTACGCGTATATGTGTATATTCGCGGGATATATACGGAGAGAGGAGGCAGTTCGCTCTTGCTCAGGACTCGAGAGACAGATATATGTGCCCACGGCGTACAAGAGAGCCCTCTGGTCGCGCGTATAAAGACATCGAGGTAAAGCCAACGAGATTCCTCATCCCATACTTGCCCTCCTCTTGCCTGTCTCTCATTCGCCTCCTCTCTTTCTCTTTCTTTCAGCTCTTTCGACCGCCAATGGCGTACACAGGCAAACAAACCCACACACACACACACACACGTGAAGACATTGCTCTTGTGCTCTCTTTGCTTTTCTTGTTCTGCTCCCTTACCGTTCACGTGTACACAACATTCAACCCTTTTCGTTTACGCTTCCTTCCTTTGTTCCTCCACTTGTTCATCTTCATCCTCCTGGCCGCTTCGCCTCCTTCATCTTTCCTCGTTTTTGCGAATGAGCCTTCATCGAGGCCCCATTATTTTCTCTTCGCCACCATACTTGGTTGTCTCTCCGAAGTCTTGCCGGCCACCTCCCCCACGTCCATCTCTTACTTAGTCCAGGCGACTCTTAGCTCTTTCGAATTTTATAAAATCGGCCATGGAAGGCCGCTCGAGCGCGAGGCACCGCGAGTGAGAGGTTCCGGACGCTCTGTTCCGCATAAGGTAAGTCAAAAGGATGAGACACGAAGAACGAGCCAAGAGGACGAGAGAAACGATGAAGAAGGAGTCGAGTAGGCAAAGGGCCTCGCCCATAACCGGTTCACTTTGCTCTCTCTCTCGATCCTTCTTCCAGTCTTCGGGCTCCTCGCCACTTCCACGCTTCGTTCCTCTTCGCTCGCTCTTCCAACCAACCCGATCGTACCGTTGCTGCTGCTCCTTATCCTCACGCTGGTTCGTCCCAACCAACAGCCAAACTCTACTCTGCCTCGACGTCTATACATCCGACTTTTACTCAATCCTCGCGGATATGTCGTTCGAGCCTCGTCCTTGTCGCTCTATTACCAAGGAAACGCCGATGATGATGAATCTTCCCGACAGATCCGACCAAATTGCTGTAATTTTATTTCTCCCATTTTCTTTACGAAAATACTAAAGACATTGCCTATGCCGAAGATCAGAAAAGCCCAGAAATAGCAATAAAGCTCAATCAATCGATAAATGTTTTTCACGACACGAGAATCAAATTATTTCCGTCATGATCGTCGAAAATTCACTCCCCAACGGAGCACGAACTTCACGTAAAATATCACGGGCCTTCTCTTCTTTTATAAACCCGCCCCTCCTGTTCTCCTCCCCATCCTTTCTTTTCCTTTTTTTGCCTTTTTTTTCTTTTTTTTTTTTTTTTTTTTTTTTTTTTTTCGTCAAGCCAGTACTGACGCATGCACGAGTCCAACGACTGAAAAAAAGAAATACAAAGGGAAAGAGCAACTTCTTTTCTCGTTGGCTCCTTGGCTGTGCTCGCTCGTTGTGTCTATATGGCATACAATCGCGGCACGACTACCAGAACAACGTATTCACGGGGGGAGAGCACGATCAAGGAGAGCTTCACGGATTCTTATATATACAAACGTATCCCCACACGTGTACGTTGCATTGTACGAATACATTCGGATACGCGGAGTGTATGCGCGTGCAGCACGAGGCTGTTGGTTCCTGGGGGAACGAGAGCAAGTGAAAAGGCGAATAAGAGAGAGAGAGAGAGAGAGGAGGATAGAGCAAAGGAGTGCAAAATCGAGGCAAAGAGTTAAAGAAGAACGCTGCAACAGCATCCACTCATCACGCGGCGTGTAGCCGCCTTTACATAAGCGACCATGCCGCCGGGCGGCGAGACCGAACGCTTTTACAACTCAATGCGCCCTCAGAGCTCAAGCCCAAAGAGAATGAGCGAGCAAGAGAGAAAAAACCTCTTTCCCTCTCACCGATCTCTTTCTCTTTTTCTCTCTCTCTCTCCACAGCTTTTCGCTCCTCGCTCTCTTGTTCGATCTCCGTTTGCATTGAACGAATCCCCGTGGCCCTTACAAACCCCCATGAATACGCTTCGCCTATAAGCCTCTCGGAAACATCCACCTTTCTATATGTATATCTATGTATATGTATATCGAGTACCCGTGCAGCTTCATTTCTCCTGCATTTATATATTCACGCGATGTTTGCGCTCATTCACGTTTTCCATGATGTACAAGCTATACGCACGTGAATATTTACACGCCACGGAATATGTATATATGCGAGCTTGTAATGTCCACGACGATCGTGAACATATACAGCGTGCCCACGCCGTCTCAGACAAAAATGGACACGTTACTTTCCGGAGCCAGCAAATCTCAACTTTTTTTTCGCATCATTTTCTTTCACTCATTGGGAGTCGGTGGGGGGAAGGATCACTCTCGGAAGGATCACTCGAAAAAGTTTATTTTTGCAGGCGCAAGCGAAGTGGCTACTTCGAAACGCAAAAAAATTTGCTTTTTATAAATCCGAGGAGCTCGCGTTTCGATAATAATGAAATGGGAAAGGAAAAAGGACCGGGCGGAAGTCGCAATTTCCTCGGAAGAGTCGCGGTCCGAATTTCCCGCAAGCTGTGACACAAACGGACGCGAGAGGGTGAACAAAATCGATTGTCTCTGGTAAAGTGTATTCGAGGAGATACATATGAGAAAGCGGAGACCGAAATCGGGCTTTCCTAGTTATCCTGTTATCCTGGGCGGTTTCTCAAATTGATTTCCGAGACCCGGTCTTTTTTTTTGCACCCCTCTAACCTCGGCACGTAACGTCGAATAAAAAAAATGAAGCTACGTGTCCCATTTCGCTGCGGCACACACAGGAAAAAAAAAAAACGATTTTGGAGGGATGGGAAATTCTTATCTCGAGAGCGAATCCCTTGAACCTCTGACGCGCCCACTTTCCTCGATCTCGTCAACCATTACCTCCAAGCTAAAAGATTTTTTCTTCCTCGCTGAGCCCACATACTGCCCCCCCCCCCTCTCGTTCCTATTCATTTCCTCCTCACAACATTTTTTCTTACTTCGTCAGATTGTCCCCGAGATCCCCAAAACCGAGAAAAACACTTCGCGATCTACTAAATCCAGTCTTAACCCTTCGCCGCCTCTGAAGCCACGAATATTGTTTCATGAATCGACGACGATCCAAAACCTAACAGCCAAATTATGTTAAAAATAAAAAAAATTTGTGGCACCCTGATTCTCTGGGTTATTCGTTTTTTTTTTTTTTTTTTTTTAATTTTGCGAATTATATTTTCTGGTGAAATTCAGAGAGACGAAAAATCAAAGACCAAATTGCATGGAGTTTGCATCGTTGGAATGCAACGCAATTCTTTTTTTTTTGTCAAAGTCAATTATTTATATGCAGAATTAAAAAGAAGAAAAGAAAAATATATCGGCTCGAAATATTTGGATAATTTTGAAAATGAAACAAATTATTAATGAAAATCAATATTTTTCGCTGCATTCCAACGTTGCAAACTTCTGCATCATCCAAATTGCTCTTGGCTGCTGCGGTTTCACAAGTTGCGAGGTGACACTATCCGGGTGTCTTGGTACGAATTGAATGAAAGGGTAAAAGGGGAATGTAAAGGCGATAAAGCCTGACTACTGGCAATCGGACGAATATAAACACGTAAGCTATAGGTATGTATAGGCGAATGCAAGTAATACAGCGTGACCGCAATCACTTTTAGTTCCGCCTGCACGCAGATCAATCTTTCAATTAGAGTGAGGATTTACGATCCAACGTGCTCGGCGCTCGTAAGCGCAAGAGAGCTCTCAGTCTACTGAACTTTGTAGCAACGTGTCTTTCAATCTCTTCCTTCTCTTATTTGTTCCGCAAGGAATTTCTAAATTTTTTTAGCCCGCGCCAACATTTTTCCAATTAGCAATTCAATCTTCAGCGAAAAATAAATTTAATTTTGGCCGATTCGATTTTTACGACTGACGAAATAAAAATAAAAAAGGGAATCCATTTTTTAACTCCATGTTTCTCCGTAGATATGGAGAAAAGAGTTAAAAATATTGCCCGATGACTCACGCACGATCGTCTCTATGTGGCACAATGTCAATCGAAACAGTTTTTTATTTGCTTCGTTCACGCGTACTTGACATCGATTTATCGATCGATGCCTCTGGGGATCGATAAATCTCGAAAATTACTGGATCGATGTGGAACTCGATTTTGTGGATGATTTTCAGGCATTCCTCATTCGACATGGTCGGAAAAATTGTTTCGGTGATAAAAAACTAAAATTTTCGTAATTTCGATTTTTTATGATTTTTTTGTGTTAAAATCGAAATAATAATAATTGTCGAGAGCAGTGGCCGAACGTTCGCGTATGAAATTGAATGGAAATGATAATAAAATAATAAGTATTTGGAGCGAGTGGCACTGAGCCGAGGTTATGAAAAAATGAATAAAAATATATGAAAATAAAAAGAGAGAAGTTAGTTCGGAGAGTGAGCGATGCCGGCGGGTTCCGACGGCCCATATGAACGCCAGGGACACGCGTTACGAGGTGAATCGTTGCGAGCAATTTAACGACCTCACTATTTTGTCACTCTCTCTCTCTCTCTCTCTCTCTCTCTCTCTCTCTCTCTCTCTCTCTCTCTCTCTCTCTCTCTCTCTCTCTCTCATTCACGCTCTCTTTCCGGCGAGTTCTCGCTTGTAAAACCAAGTTGCAAATTTGTTTTGGTATGTTTACACGTTATTCACGAAGTCGCTTAATTTTAACAAGCTCTTTCATTTGTTTCGAATAAATTAACGAAATTCTATGGAAATTCACAGTCCCACAAAATAATTGGCGGACCACTTGTTGTCAGTTTCTTCCCATGAAATCAAAATATTTCGCTGGCGAGGACAAAGATTTTTTAAAGTCATATTTTTCTGCGTCGATGTCTCTATTTATTCTTCCTTACAGTAGCCGCTTTCGCGAACGTAAACAAACGACGAAAGCATGGACGAACACTTCTGAGAAGTTGACAAAATTCACTCGAAAGTTGAGGCTCGGATTCGAGCTTGAAAACAACAAAAAATAATGGAGAAGCTTCGCTCGGTTTCAAGGCTGTATTCTTTAATGTTTACCGTGTGTATTCAAGGTCAACGACAAATGGCGTTTCGTGTATGTGTCTATAATCGTATAGGGGCGAAGATAAATACGTGCGCGGCTCGCTTCGCTGTTGCTTCTTCAATTATTCATCAACGGGGAAGCGGCAATTGTTTATGAAACGCGTCATTAAGCTGATGGTTAAAGCGTCTCGGGGCAGGTACGATAATTACTCCGTGCTCGGTTGCTCGTATGTACGTGTTTATGTATTTGCACATTTAATATCACAACAGCAGGAGCTCCGTCCAGTGATCAAGCCGTATATTCTCTTCTCTCTTTATCTCACAATGTCTCACGTAATATCCCAACTTCTCTCACACATGCTGGCTCCTCCCTCCTGCCCGAATTGCCTCTTGAAAATTACGATATCCTCATTAATGTACTCGGCTCATTTAATCGGGAGCGTTAACAGGATTCGGGGAGCAAAAGGAGAGAGGGAGAGAGAGAGAGAGAGAGAGAGAGAGAAATATTGTGAACATACACTCGTGTGCACTGAGAATTCACTCGAGTCTGTTTGCGTGGGTTTGTGTTTACGAACGACGAAATAACGTGGGAAACCGAGTGAGTGTTGAGAGATAACATTTTTGGTGCGATTTGTAGTTTTTCCGAGAGTTCGATGTCAAAAACGTGAATTGCCGAGACAACGAAATGTTTTTTGAGGTAAATAAAGAAGAAAGAATTCATGATTCGAAATAGGAAGAGAAAACTGTAATCGATATTATTCAGAGGGTATTGGTATAAAATAAAAAGTGAGCTTTTGATTTACGAACCGATAATATCCGAGGGAAGTGGCGTCCGTGAGAGTTGTTCGTTTTTGCGAGAGACGTCTTCATCGCCGAGTTCTCAGATAGTGGAAAGTTTCTTGATTAATAACACCGAGTTAGAGAGTGAAAGAAGCGAAAAAAAAATTGGACGTTTCGGTCGAATCGAGAATAAAGGGGAGATAAACGGGAATGGATGGAAAAAAGTTTCGCAGCATCCGAGGAATGAATCTTGTCGTTGTCTCGTGGTCCAGCTGTCGAGCCTCGCAGGAATCGGCGAGAGATAGATCAGAAAAATGTTTTGTCCACGTTTCAAGTCACGAGACAAACACACACACACACACATACGCGCGCGGCAAGACACATGAGAAAACATTCACGAATTGACGGAAAAGAAATAAGAAAAACGTATAAAACACGTGGGGAAGAGAATCAAGATGGCCTCGAGGATTCGTCTTCGATGTCTCCTCTATCCCTTTCTTTCTCTCTCGCGCATGAGTGAGAGAGAACGCCCTTCCATTTCCCGAAACGTCAAATCTTACGATACGCTCCACTCGTCGCAATATTATTACACAGTTTGAAACACAACAATCACGTTTGTTATGATGAAACAAGTGCACGTTCCGTTCCCCGTCAATATCTTTTCTTTTCATTTTATTCTTTTTTCGTAATGCAAAAAGTGCGAAAGTTCTCTCGTGACGTGCCGGGACGCGCGGACAGGCAGCGGCCATGTTGCTCTCGTGGCTTCCCCACTCCTCTCTCTATGCGCGCATCGCTCCGAGCTTCGAGGAGTGTCGACGGTCGAATACTAGTGGGGGCAAAAGCCAAACTCTGCTCCGGCGACACGAGAGAAAGGAATGTGTGAGCGAGCTGGCTGTACTTTCCACGCGTTAGAGAAAGCCCGAGAGACAGTCGCTTTCAATGTTTACACGAATTTACCGCGACTTCGAAGCAAAACATCAACAATCGTTTCTCGTCGTTTGACACGAAAATATTATGATATACATTGAACGCAGCCACCGGTCAATTGATTTCTCCATAAATCCGTTCCGTGATGTAAACAAATAAATAGAACGTGGAATGAATGACGAAAAATCGATAAACCATTTGACCTTGAGACTTTACTCCATTACGATGCCAACAAATTTATTTTCCAGCCGGGACAAGAAAAATGAATTTATTGAAATTTTCTATTTCATCTTTAATATTTGTTTAAACATTTTTCAATTATTAGAAACAATAATTGAAATTAATATAATTCATTATTGTCAACGCGATAACGGTCCGTGGAAAATATTCAAAGTCTAGCTCTCGTTTGACTAGCCATGTATCTGACTCTCGACATCCGAGTTACACGTTGTGAAAAATGGAGCCGGCGCAGACGTTTCGGGAGTAATCGACCGGTCTCGTGTTCTTGTGATTCGTGTAGCGAGATAAAAAAAAAATTGTGTCATTTCTAGCGAAAACGATGAATAAATAATTAAATATTTATAATAATCGTGAGTTAATTATATTTCACGTCGACTTGAGCGGGAAAAATGGGAATCGAATTGTTGGAGAGACAACAATATATTCCAAGTAAGTGATGAAAAGTCAATAAAATTGAGGCTGTTTGTTTTTTTTTGTCATTCGAAAAACACCGGCTCCGAAAAATAGAAAGAGCAAGTGTTTAGGAACGTTCCCGCCCGAGCCCCGTTGAAGTGCGCCGACTCCGTAATCTCGACGCCATGTTCAGAAGTCTCGGCTGCGTTCGGTGGGCGCTCGTGTAGTTTCGCGCAGCCCGCGCGGTCCGCCCGGAGACGCGAGCGAGACGCCCCAACATACGCGAGCATGCTGGACGTGTTTTTTCGAGCGCTTCCCGGCAAAAAATAAAATAAAATCAACCCAAGAACAACAATGTATATCATCGTCAAATCTCCCTGACTTTTCTGAGACAACGCAACGAATAATTAGCCAGTGAATCTAGGAGGCATGAGAGCGTGGAGTCAAAATATTTCGGCTTCATGAAAAGAGAGGGACGGCGATAGAAGGTAACAACGCGCGCGTGGCGGCCATGCTGGCTGGGCGAGTAGAAAACAAACCAAATATTTCCCATTATTATGAAATATTTCATCGCGTCAACCCCGCAATGTTTTTTTTCTTCATTTCGTTTTAAAAAATGCTCAAAACCGCGAGAATTTTCGTGATTAGTGCACAAGCCTTTGAAAATATGAGGAGAATTCTTTTCGACGCTAACGCGACACGTCAAGGTCATAAATTCATCGAAAATTGTTTCATTTTTCTTATAATCTTAAATTACTTCAAAGCGAATAAAAAAAAATGGTCCCGGTGAATATATCGAGACCAATAATGATCGCTACCGAAAAAAACTGACTTTCATCTATTTTTTTCCGGTGAAAAAAAGCCACAATAATAATCATAATGCCAAAAACTGGGACGGACTAATGCTAAAGAAAATAAAAGACATTTATAATAGATCGATTTCTTTTTCAACGGGGCTCGGTCGCTGCGCGCGTATATATTTCACTGTGGGACAGAGTCTATATCTTTAGGTTGTGTGGCACGCTCTGCATATCTCATTCGTAAGTTGAATTAATGGGAGGTATCCAGTACGGGGATTCAGATAAAGCGACTAAAAGCTTTTTTTCGTTGCAATTCGTACTAGATGTCTTTCGTAGCGATCAAAGAAATTTAAATAGTCTCTTTCCCCACCCGCTGGATAATCATTCACCACGCGATGATTTTTCATATATTTTTTTTCTTCTACTTTTTTGCCGACTGGCACGATCGAAAAATGTTGCTCGGTCTATCTCGCTTTCTCGCGGCAGTGACGAAGTTATGGGCTTGATTCTCGGCTCGAACAACGAGTTTGCCATTCCTCGGGAGTCGCCGGCTTGACCTTGAGTGTGTATACCAAAGCTGTGTATACCAAAATCATTTATTTACCTACAGAGACTCTCGATTCTCGAACGAGTGTATGAACGTTGACGTTATTGAAATTTCCATTGTCGCAGCACGACAAATCATTTTATTTTATTCATTTATCAAAATGGACGTAATTTTTTTTCCCAAATTTGACATTTTTTCTTTAAAAATTCGATAATTTCGTATTTTCATCGACGATTTTCAGACTCGTAGCGGTAATTTTTCAACATTTTGTTGAATCATCGCCCATTTTGATTCTCGAGAGATTCTCAACAATTTCTCGAGGTACGGGAGAGGGAATGGTCGCGCGATAAATATTCCTCGCGTGCTGCCCCCGCGTCAAAGAATTTCCGTACGAAAGCCTGTCCGCTGGTGCGGGCCGGTCTCTTACTCAGTCGTAAATATACAGACAACAACTTTGTTCCATCCACCAACAACACATGCACATATAAATGAACGAAGAAAGGGTGAAGCGGCGAGAGAGAGAGAGAGAGAGAGAGAGAGAGAGGGAGCAAGAGACATACATTCGCCAGTCCCTTTCGAAATCTTAGAGACATTAGCTACACATTGCCATGTATACAGAAAACTTTGAGTGCGTCACTCAAAACATAAGTGTCCATCTTCCGTCTCTTTGCCTCTCTCCTTCTTTCGCATTCTGCTTCTCTTTCTTTGTCCCAAGTTACGAGGTCGGAATGGTAAAGTCGTAAAGGAGAAGCATCGCTTCGAAATGCTTCTGGGCTCCTTCGACAAGGTCACGAGATTTCGTGTGAGTCCACACAGACGCTCGTGCACGCGAACACAATTTTTTTCATTTCAGATCGTCACGGCGCGCAAAAAAAAGAAATTTCTGTGACGACATAGTTGCCAGTTGAGTAAAACGTTTCTTTTTCTGGCTCCGTGTCCTTGGAGGCTGTACAAAAATTCTTCAGACGATGTGGACCTCACGATCTCTTAGGGAAGGGTCCCTCGGACCCTTTGGTGGATTAGGAATAGGAGCAGAAGGTTGGGAGAATATTTATCTGTCATAAAAATATTGAGCCTATATATTCCCGGGTCCCTGTGACCCAGTCTCCACGCAAAGGTCATAAATGACAAAAAAATTTCTCCCCCGAATTAAATAGAATTTTTGTTCTATTTCTTGGAAGTCGTTATCCCTAATCGTTTCGATATTCCGAATGAACGATGTGGGAATAATCGAAAGTTTCTCTAAGTCACTTGGTCGATGAAGAAATTCGAATCCTACGATATTTTGTCCTGTTCCTCTGTAGAGAGAACGAGATTGATTATAGACACGGAGGCCCTAGGAAAATAGTGGAGAAATGGAAAGAGAGAGAGAGTGGGGCAGGGAGAGAGCCGGGGAGAGGCGAATTCAGCAGAACACACGTACAGTTTTCGTGGCGAGAAGTATAGCGTACTAATTTACACCAAGTCGAGCAATAAATATTTCTTCTCTTGCTAGAGAATACAGTCGTGCAACGTGAGAATTATATGTTCATATATATTGTATAGAACATAGAACAAGAGAGGGAGAGAGAGAGAGAGAGAGAGAGAGCGAGAGTGAGAGAGAGGGAAAGGTGGAGAAGATGCGGACGTATGGAGAAATCCCGCAGACTACGGGGCACCGCACACGACCAGTAACGAACGAGAGAAGCCCACGACAAAGTACATTTATATTTATACAGTCGTATGGGTTATTTCACGTCGGGCCCCGCCATTTTTCAATACTCTGAAAAATGTGACCAGAAATATCGGAATATCAAATGTTGAATATTTTTCTAGCATTCTGAAAAGTTTGAATAACATTGTGAATTTTTCAGTTAACAGGAAAACCTCGTGGGACAAATGCCTCGTATCCGAGTTCACGGTTTTCTGCTGGAGAGAGAAAAAAAAGAGACGCGGAAGTGCCCGGAGTCTTCGCTGAGGATTTCGTCGAGAACAAAAAACAGAAGTGGCTGGAATTCGTGGAGCTCACGTTTGGAAATTTGGGCAATTCACGTCGATGCCCCCATAGCCACGTATGGGTCTGTATATAAGTTTCTATGAATACACACAACACATTATGTACGGAAGAGAGAAGTAGGGAAAGGAGGATAGAGAGGCATACGCACGTATATAGCGAGGAGAGGACGACCGAGCAACAGTAGCCGTAGCGCCGGTTAATTAGGGTTTAAGTTTATGAGGTGCAGGCGCGCCCGGTCCCAACCTCCGCCTCCTCTTCGTCCCGCAAAACCCTCCGCTACATACAAAAGCCCTCTTCGTCCTACCCCCGCGTACTTTTGCTCACTGTTCACCATCAACGAGAGAGAGAGAGAGAGAGAGAGAGAAAGAGATAAGTGTAGAGAAGATCAGAACAGAATCGGCCGACGTGAATCCACGACCACAATCTCCACCTACGATTCTCGCTATTTCTTTCCTTCCTCTTCTTCTCCCTATTCGCCACTTCCTCGTTCTCCTTCGTCCTTAAAGTTGTTCCTATCAGAAGGAAAGAAAAAACTTTGCACAATCGATGGAGGCGACCTCGAGGATCCTATTCATTGGCCTCGCCGACTCCTTGCCTCGTTTTTATTAATATTTTATTGTTTCAAGTATAAAAGGAGAAATAATCCTCGACGCCGTTGGCTCAGAGATCTGGATAAAGAATAAGGGGCTCGAATAATCGGAATTCATTTTAAAAAATCGATTTTTTCTTTATCCCGAGCAAATTACAAGTTTATCGAAAGTTTGCACTAATTTTGTTCATTCATTTCCGGAAACTGTTCTAGGAACCCGCCAATAGAGTCCCAAGTTCACGAAATTGTTGTTTTCCTTTCTAGTCTCGAAACTGGAACGCGAAAATTCAATCAACTTTGTGCCGGGAGACTCTCTTGATATGACTCGAGGCACGTCTGACCCGGAACTTGGCCGCTGGTGCTTTTCAAGGAGCAAACATTCGTATACACACAAATCTATAGTCGGACTGTTTTCTGCTAAAAATAACGTCCGCCTGGATCTCGAGGGCCCGGGAACTATGCGTGAGTATTCTTCATCGCTCGTTCGCCGACGGTCTCCAATCACCAAATGCAAATCGACACCACAGCAACATTAAAAATCACTGAAAACGATTATCTTCGATTTTTGACGCTGAGAAAATTCGATATCGACAAAATCACTGAGCCCAAGTCCAGAAAATTGAGACGAACTTGAAAAATACCGAAAAACAGCGACAGTAAAAGTTGGGAATGTATAAAATTCCTAATGACCAACGGTAAATTTATTAACGTCGAAAAAATTCGACTTTCGTTGCACGTTTGCCTTGCAAATGGGATCGAAAGGGGAAAAAGGAGGAAAATCCATCGCTGGCGAAGGGTTCGCGTGTTATTCTTGATTTTTTGAGTAAAGTCGACTAGAGTTGATCGGAACGATATGGAAAAGGTGGAATAAGATGTAAGGGCGGGGGGAAATAGAGCGAGGGAGACGAGTCGAGGAAATAAAGATTGGGGAGTTCAGGTCGGAATTTATAAGAGCAAAATCGTATCGTGGAATCGGGAGCTTCGCGTGCTTGTGACTTCCTTGAATCACATTCGTTTTTTCCACCTCTTCTGCTCTCTCTCTCTCTCTGTCTCGTTCTCTTGGTTTCTAGGTTCTTTCTCGCGCGAGATATCGGCTCGGGATCTTTGTCGCAAGGGATTTCGCGAGTCTCGGCGCGAACTCGGCCTCGCGTGTTGCCATGCCACTCTGTGCCTTTGAATCTCTTGCCATTCGTACACACATTTATTATCTTTCGATGTCTCGGCTTCGATGCAGCTGAAAAAATTGCACCGAACGACAAAAAGCTCGGGACGATAAGCTCGACAACTCTTCGCCATTCCGCATACTTGTATACTTTTTCTTTCTTCTCTTCCTTTTTTGCCTATTTCAATTTAAAACGTGCACTCTCTAAAGGGCAAAAATAAACTCGCCTCCTTCGTGATCGAGCGTGATATGCAACTTTAGTTGCAGCTCAAGAAATCCGTCCCAGCGATTCCCATGCCACTGAATATTCGCCGAGAAAAGAAAAACATTTTTTGTTCGATGAAATCGATTTTTTGGTGCGAACTAAAAATTCTCCGATTTCGTTGAGCCACAAAGTTTATTTTCTGACTCCGAAACTAGGGCAACGATCATTTTTTCCTAATTAACTCGACGTTTGTCGACGACAAATCGATAGATGTAGGAGAATGAGAAACAAACACAGGACTTGTAGCGCGAAAGTCCATAAATAGAAGGTAATTAATGAGCAGGTCGTTCGTTAAGGGGCCGAAGTATGAGGGAAAATAACGTAAACCGAAACGAATGTAGTGTGTCGATGTAATTAAATCATGTCGACGGTTTTGCAATTAAACTCGATTATTTGCACGTCCCCGAAGCGCCGCGCCCTCGATTAAACTCTCTGGATCGTTTTTTATTTTATTTTTTCCATAAATACAATTTTTATTTTTTATTCTTCTAACTTATTTACTCTTCGCTCTTTCTTGCTTTTTTTCTTCGTTTTTCTCCGAACCATTTTACAAGCCTCGACGTGCCCCAATCGCAGAGAGACTCGCCAGTCTCGTTGCCCCTTCTATTCGTCGCTCCTCGCGCCCCAGCGACATCTTTCTCACTCACTTTTCCATTCGCCAGAGAATTCTCTCCCTCCCGAGCCTACCGGTTCGTCCAATCTGAATTATATCGCCATCGAAACGTATCCCGCTGGGGTTGGAACGATTTCGAAAAGTGGAGCTCCCGGAGACAGAACTAATTATAACGCCGGATGAGCTGTGGTTTAATTAATTGCGACGTTTCCTCTCGTAAAAAAAAATAAAAAAAAAAAAAAAAAAAAAAAAAAAAAAAAAAAAAAAAAAAAAAAAAAAAAAAAAAAAAAAAAAAAAAAAAAAAAAAAAAAAAAAAAGAATTGCGAATCGGAAACGATGATAAATATTCGATGCTCCGTAACAAAATTACAACTTAATCGATTCGCTTATTTTTTCAACTGCAACAGGCTTCGAATTTCAATCACTGCAAATCAAATTTTAATCACAGAATTAATTACAAAAACGTATCGATTTTATTCCCGAAATAAATGGCAGGCCTCAAAATTGAAATTTCTCCAATTTTTCTTTGTTCTTCTTCAAGAAAATCCGGCAGAAAATCGTGTTCTCTAGACAATCTCGCTCCTTCAATCTCTACGAACTACAAATCTCCAATTAAAATACTCGCGGAGCACCGCAAACGTGAGTTTTTTTTGCGCTAAGTGAAAAAGAAGGGTAATGTGGTACACGCGAATAGCCCCAATCGGAATAGTTCATGAGGAGAGAGAGGCGAGGAAATCTATCCACGCGATAAGCCCGTTCTCTTGCACTATTTTTTTGACTCCCTTGCAGCTGCATTGGCCTCTCGTAATCAGATATATCGACAGGTTACTCGCCATAGGATCGTATTAGTACCACGTTAATTCCTTCCGATGGCAAAGCCTTCACGAAGGCACCCTCGATTTTATTCCGTATTTGCATATTTCTTGAAAAATATGTCGTGTCGCATTAAAATTATGTTTCTTTATATATTTATATAGTGCGACGGTGTCGCTCGTGAAAAAGAACCATAAATATGCTTCGAGTTGTGTATTCCTCCTGTGCGGGGGCGGGCAGTGTCCTTTTTCCTCGCACCAGGCCTCGTGTTACATTGCAAATGCTTTAACACCGGTAGAACTCGGGATGCTAGTTTATACCCGGATTTTAAATCGACCATTCAAACGACGGATATCTCTCGATTTCTCTGTCTCTCGCTGTCCGTCTCTCGCTCTCTTCCTATTGCATTGTTCCAAGACTGATGCAACCATAGGGAACGTGCAAATCTTCCGTATACAGATCGAGGAAATGTTGCCTGTCGGTAAACAAGAGGCTTCGAGATTTTTTGATGAGTTTCGTTCGGGTGAATAATTTTTGTGGCTCAAGATTGAAATTTCCTCGTTTTGCGAAGCGTGAAAAACGATTTTCATGTATTTTGGATTTTTTTATTTTTTATCGTTTTGGATGTTTGTGTGTTTTTTGGTTTTCGTGGCTAAGTGTAAAAAGTTTTTGGGAAATAAAATCGCGGTGGTTGTCGTTGGACGCCGAGGAAATCGTCAGGAAAGATTGCTATCTGTTTTGACGTTTGACCTGACGATCCTTCGACAGGTGAGACGTCTCTAGGATTTGGTGCACCGATCGCCTGGCATTATTTCTGGTTCACGGTTCATGTACTTGTCGTTCGGGGCAATAAAACAAATGCGACCGCGAGCACGACCGTAACGAAAGATTCTTACCGCAATGGTCTCAATATAGGCCAAACAAATATGCCGACCCCCTGCCAAGTTGAATGACAACAGTCAGGTAGACCGAGTTTTAACGTTTCGCCACTACTTTGTTCACGAATTTCCCAGCTTCGTTACAATCTCAAAAGTACGAAGAGGGAAGCCACTTTTTACGTAGGACAGAGCGCAGGAATTTCGTTCGTTTTCGTTGATTTTTTAACATTTTTTTGCTTGCGGTGCAAAAAGAAATAATCGGGTTAGTTCGTTGATCGGAATCCGCAACTTTACGATTTATCGAGAGTCGAAAAATTCGGTTAATTACCGGAAAATTTCGCGAGTCGATTCCTCACGCAATCTTTGGGCCATCGAAACCCGAAACTTTCACTCGGACGTTTTTTCTCCGAGTTTTCTTACGATCGGAACTAAAATCGCAGAGAAAGTGACAATTCGGAACTTTCACTCGAGAACGCCCGTGACGATGTTCGATCTTTTTTTTACTTTTCCTTTTTTTACAGCCCCTCGGGTTTACGTGCTCGCATCATCCCTGAGCTCGGCGCTCGACTCGACGAGGTACATGGAAAAAAGGAAAAAGAAAGTCGCCTGTGGAAAAGTGGGAATAAAATCCTCCTCGCCCTCTCTCTCTCTCGCTCTCTCTCTCGGTGATCGTAAAAAAACGTAAGTGTCGTGTCAAAGATTCTTTTGTATTACTTCCTTTTTTTTCTTCTCCACTTTCTCCGGCCCGGCAACAAAAAAATACCCGAATAGAAAGTTTCAAAAAACTTTCACGATAATTGGAGCTTGAGGTTTGGGGAAAAACGGTTCGACACTTTCGAGCACGTCGTCTTGCGAAATCACGTTTTAAAATTGTCGAGGAAATGTCATTTTTACTTAAGCGAGTCCCAAAGAAAAAACAAAATTAGGGAAAAACTGTGCCAAGCAATCGTCGCGATTGTTTGATCGACCGAACAAAATTTCATCGAAGAAATGAGCAATTTTTTTTCGGAAATAATTGAACTGGATCGATAGCCATTAATTATCAATTTCCGGCCGAAAAACTTAATGATTGTCATTTTCTTACAAAAGACTGACAAACTCTCGCCCGTGAAGGCGAGAAATCTGCGAATCTTTCATTGCTCTAAATCTCATCTCGTTCTCTGGTTCTCTCCTGATCCTTTTCGGGAGAGAGAGAGAGAGAGAGAGAAAGGCGAGAAGCAAAACGGAGGATGCGACAATATCCGGCGCCCCGGCGTCCGACAACTGATAACGCCGAGAGGGATGTTTATGCGTCCGTAGCGGTCGTGTACTGTCGAGTCTTCCCTCATTCCCTCATTCGTCTTTCGGTAATTTAGTCGTTGGCTAAAAAAATGTTACGAATTTGAAAAATTTCGAGACAAAAATATCGAAAGTGGGAAATTTGACCTGAGGAGCTAGGGAAATGGGATTTTAATTCGTGCTAGTAGAATTGGCGGTGAATATTTTTAGCGGATCGTCGCTGGGCACAAATCCTAATAAATGATTTTTATTATTTTCAGAATAAATTCGTGATGTACATTTTTTTATCGGCCACTTTCCATGGCAATAAACTTGTCTTGTTTTTCGCAGGCGTTCCATCGTATCTGTATGCAAATCGAGCGAAGAAAATATTCTCTTCCGCAGAGGGAAAAAAAGCAATGCAGGAGAGAATAGGGAAAGGAAAGAAGCGAAGAGAGAACGAGAGAGAAGGAGAGGGAGGGGAGGATTTCGTAATTTAAAGGAAACGTGTAAGGGTGCGCCGATGCGAAGAGGAGGTTTATCTCTCCATAGGAAAATGTTGAGAAGGCGGAGGTGAAGGATGTTGAAGAAGTAGGCAAGAGAGAAAAAGCCGGAGAAGCTGCGTTTTCGCTTCAAGATCGAAACTCCATCTAACAAAATATTTTCGCGTTTCCACTTTTCCATTTATCTCCGTATATTTTACCAATATTTCAAAAAACCTAAGAAATCCTTTCGGACCATTCATTCATTTTTTTGCCTCGTCAAATTTACGTTCAAAAAAATTTCCGATCGAGTTTTTAATAATTTTCCAACCGAGTATCCGCTCCATCAAGCCCCAGCCTCACAAATTCACTCAAAACTTGTCAAATTTCCAGAAAAAAACCTCTTCCCACGAATGGCACCGAGTCTTGTCTCTCGCAACGGACCTCGCGACTAACAATCTCGATGAATAACAATGGAGACAATAATTGAATACTTATTGGTTGAGCCACGCCCAGTATTGTCCGTGCAGAAATAACTTCTACGTGTGACATTCCGTGTTTGCCAACTTCGGTCCCTTTTCTTCATCGCGTCTCTCATTTTTCTCCATCCACATTCTCCACGGCATAAAAAATGAAATTAATTCGAAAAATAGAGGGAAATTCGATTTTTTTGAAAATACGAAATCTTTATGAAATGTGTCTGTGTGCGAATCTGTGCCGATGATGTATCATCGACTATAAGATAAAGCAGAAGAATAGTGACACACACACGAAGAGCGAAAAGCACACAGAGCGAGTTATATACGCGTTTATTTACGATACTGTGCCAAGAGGGAGAAAAGGAAGGGAAGGTGAGACGTACTATCTGTGGCGATAGATAGAACGGATATATGGAGAGAAATGGAGAAACGTGCGGCTGGTATTCGGCGATAGGAAGATAGAAAAAGAGAGAAAGAACAAGAGAGTGAGTTGAAAAGGAGGAGGGAGGAGTGAAGCAGCAGAAGAGGAGCTTTGGGAACGTACGCGGAGCTCTCTTGGCGCGGGGGATGTTTCTCGTTTCCCGGATAAAGGTAGCTCGGGGGGTGTGCTCGCAGGCAGCGCGAAGGGAGAATACTCAGAACTATGAGAGAAGAGAGGGAGAGAAAGAGAGCAAAGGGATGGTGGATGGTGGATTCTCGTTCGTTTCTACGTCCCCGCAGACGTCCGACTGCTGATCTATGACTCCCTTGCGCATAACAGATATATGTATGTATTTATATTGTGTACACACATCTATAACACACGAGAGAGGGTTGGGGAGGATATAACTTTTATCTTATACCGGCTCAACGTGATCTTTGCAGCAACGGAGTGAGAGAATGCCTCGGCACCCTGTGTACCTTCGTGTTTGAGATAGAACGAGCGAGACAGAGGGAGATGAGAGAGAAATAGAAGGAAAAAGGAGGGAAGAAACGGCGAGGGGAAACTTGGACTCGCGGCAAAATAGAGACAGAAATATTCTCCGCGATATTACCGCCTAGGCGTTTTGTATACGTGGAAAATGGAATCTCCTGTACGAGATCCTTCCTCTCTCGATCTCACCCTCTCTCTACCTTTCATACGAATGTCTTTTATATACATGGATGTATTTTTAGTCTGAAAGTCCCGGCGTAGAAAAAGCTGCACGTACAGCAGCACGCTGGCCAGGAAAACTCGCGACCATCCCCTCGCGGCTCAAATGACAGAGGGGTTTGGTGAAAAAAAGCGGGGGCTTGCTCTGCCGTGCGAGAGAACGGTTAACGCAGCCATTTCACGCCTCGAGGAGCATTCCCTTCCCCTCGCACCATCTTTCTCTTTTACCTCGTGCCACATACTCTGCCGAATCCAATCCACGGCTCTTCTCTCCGCCCGCTTTTCTTTTGCCAACATCCAGCCTCCGGCAAACCGTCTCATTTTTCTTTGAAACAAACTTTTATACTTTTTTTTTTTTTACTTTTTAAAGAAAAGACCGTTCGTTGTGAACGATCGGCATTTTTCATTATTTTCCGATGGAATAACGAGGGGGGACGGAAAAATTAAGCGGCATTGGGATTTTTGGAGAATTTGATTTTTCTCGAATTTATTCAAATGGACGATCGAGAGGCAATCGAAAAAGAAAAATCGTCAGTCGTATTAGGATCGATTTAGTTCGTTGGGGAAGTTCGTGGCACTCGAATGGCCGATTCATCAGGAACGAGCCACGTGCGTTGCATTGAATCGTGAAGAGAAAACAAAAGTAGTAAAAAAAAGTTTCTACAACATTTGAAATGCTTTAGCAAATCGATATTTGACGAAGCTCTTGGACCGCGAGAGTCCGGATGCTTGAAATTCTATCGCGATTCGCGGTCCCTTCGTATTTTCCGTTTGTGTTTTCCTCTCTTTTTGGCTCCATTTTAACGTTCGATGTACTCGATGCTTATGTATTTGTAGCCAGCCACATAAGGGACGTGCGTCAGTGCGTCGTTCAGCTGGTTTTTACGACAGGCTCGTCGATGATCGTAAATTCTTTCGCAACGATCTCCTTCAGCCTTTTTTTTTTTTTTTATTCTCTCTCGTTTCTGATTTGATTCAGCCTTTTTTCCTCAGGGCTCGCGTCACTTTACGCGATGCCAGCATTTCCTTTCCTCCCCAAAGTCGAAAAATCGAGCCTCCAGGATTTTCACTCGAAATTGTGATTTTTCGTCCATTTTCAAAAAATAATTAAGCCTATCGAACAGAAGATTTTCAAAATCGCAAAAATATACCCAATTTTTCGAAATAATTGTGATCCCCATTTTTGGGATTAAAAAGAGTGATAATTCCGTTGGAATTTCGATGGTAAAAAATTCTCGAAGCCATTACTCCGATTGACCCTAATTTGCCAACCTTTTCCGACGTTTTTCTCTTTCGTATTATAGTCGAGAGGTACAAACATGAAGTATGGTTTATCGATCAGATAGGTGACTGACGAAATTACGGCGAGAGCGTTACTCGAGTGTTATTGTAAGAGCAAACGGTATGGGAGATTCGATAGAGCGAGAGAGAGGGAGAGAGAAAGCGAGAGGGTTGGTTATAGTCTAGCATACGTCGTGCCGGCAGAGTCAAGGGGGCGGCAACCGCAGAAGAGAGGACACACGAGTGTTCCGGCACTGGGAAAGCTGAGGCGAAAGGCTACCCCAATTTCACCGGCAGGCATAATACCCTCTCGCGGTTCGAATCCACCTCCGGTTGACTTTGGATCTCTCTCGTACTGTGCCTCTTTCTCTCTCTGGTGTCTCGTCGGACAGCCAATATTTATTGATCACCCCCAAAGGCATCGTCCCGTACACACCCTCCCCACTTTTCTCGGTATATGTTTTCGCACACGCCCTTGGAAAATACGGAAAAAGAAAAAGGTTGGAAAACAAAGAAAAAGAAAAAAAAGAAGAAAAAAAACGAGCCAAGCGAAAGAATGAACGCAGCTGTTCTCTTCGAACTCCATTACCGCCAAGACACCGAAGTCTCTTTGGCCATTTTTTCCTCCCCTGCCAGGCCATCCCCCTCTTACGATTCAGAACTCGTTCAGAATCTCTTTCTCTTCCATGGAATTTACGTTGAAACTCACGACACCCCTCACCGTGAAAATTCAGCCCTCGAATCTTGATCTTCCTCCCTCCCACTCTCTTTCTTTCTTTTATTCAAACAATGTCTCTTCCAACTCGAGAGCCACCGAGGGAAACAAAAAGTCGCTAGAGATTCTCGTGGAGAAATACTTTTTCGAATTTACACAAAAATTTAAGGGGCCCTTTCTCCCGGCCAAGAAAATAGGCCTGCAAACTTCGCTATGAGAATTATTTATTTACACTCTTATATCTACATCTTTATACGAAACTTTAGGAGCGAGACTGTCATAAAAAAAACGTGACATTAAATCCCCATGAATTTAAATCTCCATCCCTATATATTTACACATTCTTGGCATAATAATCGTCGTAAGGCTCGCTCAAAGTTTTCCTGATCCTTTGCACGACATTTTCGCAGCGCGATGCTATTCGCCAGAGCTAAACGCGGGACATTTAAATTGCCCGGAAGCCTGAATATTGGCCAAAAACTCCTCCAATCGTTATGACTAAATTTATTGCCTGAACAACTTGCCGAAAATAATTATACTCTCGTCTCATAAACAATCCGAAAATTGAGGTGATTTAAACGCTGCCAGCTTCTCTTTGACGTTTTGCTTGCGAAAGAAAAACAATAATCTTGCAAAAAAGCAGAACTCACCTTGCAACCATGTCCAATGCGGCTTAGGAATATCGTCCTTACCTGAAACATAAATAAAAATCGTTTCGATCAGTTTATCGTTTTTTCGAGCATTCCTAAAATCAGGATCTTCACAATTTTGCAAACACTTTCGTGTCAGCAATGACAACGAGATTTTCCCGAATTTCCACGACATTTTGGGGCTCGAAAAAAAAACTTTTGTGCAACAAAAATGAAGATTCTGTTGGTCGATTCGCTTTTAATCCGGCTTTTTTGATATTATATAGAAATTTGTCCAGCTTGGTTGAAAAGGTCACAGGGAAAAGTCATTACGCTGCGTTTTACGTTGATCGTTGAGGATGTCCGCAATGGCGTTTCTCTGCATCGCAGTGCAAACGTTTTTCTCGCAAGATTTTGCTCGGTGTGCATTTTATTTGTGCGAGTCTGTGGGTAATTGTTGGAATTTATATTTTTGTTCTTTCATAAGAAATTGAAGCGAAATGATTTTCGTTCGTTTGATCTGTACGCGGATAATCCACGTAATTTCTTTGCGAACCGGGATCGTAGAAGAGAGAGAGAGAGAGAGAGAGAGAGAAAGAGAGGGAGATCGTCCGCACAGTGCACGTTCAACTATCGGTTTAGTTCTTGCTCTCTCGCTTTTGCGTCTCACAGCCGCGGGCGGCCAAATGATCCAGAACACCGGTGGGAATTGGTTTAGCCGCGATGGAGCGGCTACACATCGGACTCTCCAGCTATAACTCTGACCCCGCTCTCCTGATCTACGATCTGTTTAGTAGTTCTATATCAGCAATGTCGCTGCAATGCGATTTGCCGTGTGTGTCTCTGTGTTTGTGTCATCTGTATGCATTTGTATGTCCATTCTGAAGTGTATATTTGTATGGATACTGTTTATATACGTGGAGTTTGGCTGGCTGGACATTGGCTACTGGTTTTGCGTTGAAAATCCCTGAAACCGAGGCTGTGGGGATGGACCTGACTGTATCGAGTATTAGCGAACGTTTGGGAAGCTCCCGTGCCTACGAATCTCGATTTTTTTTTCACTATTCTCGTGTATAAAACTGTCGGGGCTTTCCGATCTGATGAAAATACAAAAATGACATTTTTTTTGTTGGTTCTGAGAAAGCGTCTGGGGAATAAATCACGAGAGAAACTCATCAGTCTGTTTTATTGGAAGTTCAGGTCTCTTTGGAACGATGCTCGGTGAAAATCTCTTTTGAAATTGGCCTTTATGCTTTTGTTCGATTAATCGAACGGGAGGCGTGGGATTTAATATGAGAATGGGAATAAAGCGAAGAAGATGGAGAGAGAAAAAGAAGGCGATCGTAGGGTCGCTCGCACGAGGTTATTGGTTTCCGACTAACGTTCGGAAACCTGTGAAGACCGATGGCTCAGGACGCGTTGCCGGTGACTGGTTATTAGATTATTGGCGCGTATCGACAGCTCTCCGGCCTCTGGATAGGCAAATCAATGTCTCAAACTCAAAAAGGCGTATCAGCCTCGCTTGGGACTTGATTTTATAGCGTTTTGACGTTTCGATACGGAAATATCTATGAGCAGGGGCTTGCGGAGCTACAACGCTCGTAGGACATCGAGGGGACGCGCTACCGGTTGGCCAGGCCAGCTCATACGCTCCATATCGATACTCGCACGTATATATACAAATATGAGCAGAGACTAACTGCGAAATCGGCAGGCAGATTCCGTACAGGAAGAGAACACATAGGGTATAAATGATCGCGTATAGTTATAGGCCCGAACAATGTGGAAGGGATGAAACACCAGCAGCGATGGTGTTGCAGTCCGGCAAAGGGATCGAAGAGGGGGTGGACAAAATGGGGAGACCGTGATAACGATAACGTACGATCGGCATTAGCTGGCGGCTTGCTGCTGCTGATGGATGCGCTAATTATCAGCAAGCAGGAGTTACAGTGCTTCCCTTAGTCCTCCACCATATACACATATATGAGTAAATTTGCTCTTCCACCGTTCCAACTATTCTCCACCAGCAGCACTGTATCCTCATTACTCCCTGCATTAGTTTTCTCCACGGACAAACGACCCGATGCAATTTTTCCTTCACATCTCAAGAGATGGACCAAATAGACGTTTTTTTTTCTTTCGCTTGAGCATTTCCAACGACTCGATGACAAAGCGAATCACTCGATAAAGCAAATTTTGGAGACTCCATTGGGGGGCTTTTCAATTCGGCAACTTGAAATCGAATTTAGATTTCAGTGCTGGGAGTTTGTTTCTCTGCGGTCCTGGCCTGTCGAGGAAAAGGATAAACTGCACCATATGCACAATCTCTACAGTTACACACATATTTAGAAGGTAGGTATTTGTAAAGATATACAGTTATGCATGGGACGCGTGAACGGAGAGACCGCAGAGTCCGCGGTCTAAGCCCTAGACAGGTAGGGGTTGCTGGTCGTTCTAAACCCCCGGAACAACGAAACTAAAAGCACGTGCGAGCTAGTGACTATCGCATAACCCTAGGCCATACATAGTCCGACGTGATCAGCCTGAGAGAGAGAGAGAGAGAGAGAGCAAAAGGGAGCCAGGGTGCATACAGTCCGCCCGTAATGAACATGGCGCTTGGTTTATTTAATGGGAAATTCGGTGGCGCCATAAAGCTCGAAGAAGAGCGAGGGACGAACATGGCAATCAACATAGATATACACAGCTTTATATTTCACTATTGTATATATCTCTATACAAACCGATAGACAGACTGTCCATGCTGGTGGCGAGAAAGAGCAAGAACGCACAGACTCTCGATATGGTGAGAGTACCCACGGTGAAACCTATTAAATTTATGCTTTCGGTTTACCCGCACTGACGGATCGCAATACGCGCCTCTACTCTACTCCACTCTCCATATATACAACCTCCACCAATACTCACCGTTTATCCGATTGGCGGCTTCCAATGGAATCCAACGTCATATATTTGGACGCGCGCGTGAGCTTATAACCTGGCTATAGGCTATTTCGACACTGAATTCTATTTCTTTTTTCTATAGAGTGAAAACAAAAATTACGTTCGAAAAATCACAAAAATTTAATTCGTTGCCGCCCCAAATATTGAAGGAAGTTGTTTGGAAAGTAAATTTTGCTCATCCTAAACGTTAATTTAGGTGACGGTTCCGTTGGAAATAAAAATTATGGACCCCTGGACCCCGGGCTTTTTACACTAGTACGAGGCTATTGGCTCGGACCAGGAGGATACATGGTTTTTGGTTTGTGCAATGCTTTCTCCATGACAGACACTGCAACGTCAGCGCGTAAAGCGTCACACGCGTCTCTAAACCCGTCATCCAGTAATGCGTATATATTGATGAAAATTCATTAGTTCATACGACGATCACAGATTATATAGATGATCGCGTATACAAACGACCACGATACCGCACGGCCACGATTCCATATTCGTTCATCCGTTAAACATTCGTATCGGCCATTATAAATAGCGTCCTTGTTGATCGTGTGTATCATTGAATATTTGCGTTTGTGAATAATAAGCAATTTGCCGCGGGCATTTTATTGACGTTATTGTTGTGAATTAAATGGCGGAAATAATGAAATCGATGATTTGATGAAAAATGGAAAATCATCGTCTCCACAACGCATTTTCATGAAATTCCAGATTTATTCCCGAGTCGGAATTGTTTATGGGGATTATTCCATAAAAATATGTTTATGGGGGAAAAAAGGCTCGAGCACAAGCGAAAGAAAGGCCGTTAATAATGGACAACAGTAGGCAACATTGTTCGAAGAATCTCATGAATTAGAGAAGCTCGTCTTATCCGTCTCGTGAATTACCGAGGCTGATAGTGAGAGGAGCGGCTTCAAATTCACGAGGAAAAGTGTAGAAGTTGTGAGAACTCGTCTTATCTCGGCACCGTCATCTCTTTCGCTCTTTTGCCTCATCCCGCTTTCCACTTTTCCAACGATCGTATAATTTTCTTAGCCGAGATGCTGCGGTCCGTTGGAACTTTAGCGTCCATCGTTTTCTCCCGTTTTCAGCCGCTCCCTTAATTCCTGACTTTTACCGGCTAAATTCGATTCGGGAGTATTTAATCTTGAAGAAATAGTAAGACGATTTTATAACTATACCGCGGAATCGCGGATCGCAGCGCCCCTTCCCCTCTTTTTCGTAAGACCTCTAATTACCAAATTTTCCCTCGACCTTAATTCACCGATGTAATTGCTCCGCCAAAATCCCCCCTCGCCAGAGAAACCCTCGCTCCACACCCCTTTCAGAATTCAAGACACACCCTTAATATCGTTCATTCGGGCATTTCACAAGAGAACCAACTCACCAACCCCTCGACCGAGCAAAGAGAAACTGTTGAACCCTCAAACGTTCAGCTCTCCTGTTATACTGCTCGGTAACGCTACAGCAAATGGCATTCCTTGAGAGTCGATTTTTAAGCCTCCCCCTTGCTCTTGGCCGCGCGTATTACGTGCTCCGTATCTCTCTTTTATCGTAAACTTCCTCAAGCAACGACTTTCGAATCTCCCAAACGCGTGTTCGATCGCGAGACGACGCTACCGCGTTTCTTCATTGCTCAGGCACTCATTTTTTTTTCGCGCATTTGTTTTATTCCGGTGGCGGGCTTTCTTTACGGAAAAAAATCTCTCGCAAGAGCCCATAATCGACGGTCTATTGCGGAGAATAAAAACCAAATAGGGGCCTCGATTAGGGCAGGAAAATTTCGCCAAGTTTTCTCCCTCGCAATTGCCATGAAATAAATCGATTCGAATAATATTTTCATCGTCCGCACCGGGAATTCATTCCTCGGTATTCGTAAATTAAGTCATTCAGTTATTTCCTTGGAATTATCGATCTTTTTTTTCTTCCACTCACAAATAATCGAGTGAAATGTCAAAACGTCGCGAGAGACATTTTCTTGTGGCAGCAAATTCTATCGAATTATTATTTTATTCGTGGGCGAAATTTATTCGCTAATTCGCGTGTACGAAATTGCTGGTTCGAGCTGGCATGAAACTCGGATGCAGCGATGACGTTTTAACGAGAGCACACAGAGTCTCCGAGTTAATTTGCACGTGCGCCGAGAAATTTCTCGCATCTCGCTCCTTCCTATTCCTTTTTTCTCGGCATGTTTGTCAAGTCGTCACGTATCACTGCCGATTTGTTTACGCAATGAGAGGCAAGTTTATAGATATACTCGAAATTGTTGGTTTCGTTGAGTCGCGCGCGAAAATGTGAGAAACGAAAATTGTTGCTTTCATCGCGGCGTCGATCGTTGACCAAACTAACGCTAGTACTCGCGGCGTTATATAAAGCTTCGTATGAGTGCGTGCGATAGAACGATACAAACGCGTTACGGGGAAAAGTGCATCAAGCGATATTTATATCGACGTTATTAAAGAATAAAATCCGATCGATATCGATGATAAATAATTAGCTCGAAACATTGGAACGGATTGAAATTGAATCTTTATCGCGTTGCAGAAGGAAACCCGAAAAAGTGGGTAATCCAAAGAATTGAGCTCGTAAATCGATTGAAATAATGAGGAAAAAAGAAGAAATGTTTTAAAATAAAATAAAAAAACGAGGGGAAAAGATCTAACGACTCTATTCGTCCAATTTGATTCATAGTGTTCCATGTATTAGCGGGAGGGATTCAATTTGAAATTGCAAAGCTTGAGAGGAATAAATGTCTCGAGGTAGAGAATGAAAAAAGAGGCTAAAAGAGGAGACTGCTAGGATCGTGAGAGTGGATAAAAGAAATTGCTGAGACTCGTAGAACGTTTCGGTGGTCTCGTCCGACAAAAAGAGGGAGAGTATCCCGAATTAAGAGCCATGCCGTGTGTGCCGAAAGGAAAAGAAGGCAGAGAAATAGAGAAAGACAAAAGAGAAGAATAAAAAGTGGACTCAAGAAGAAATAAGAAATACAGAGATCCATACACATATTTACAGACACGTATATACAGTCAAGTGTATGTGACCAATGGGGAATAAGGACTAGACGCCGTACGTCATCAGTTATATTCGGGGGTCGATATAATTTTGGCACGCGATTCTACAATCTTTTCATCCCTCTCTGGTCTCACTGCGCTCTTTCATTCTGATGTTCATAACCTCACGTACTTTACTCCATATATCGATAACCGAAAAATCTTGAAACTCGTCGTTATACGTATAGACGAAGGGCGTGTGCAAAAATACAAACATATTCAGGAAAATGTGTATATACTCGGTTTATTATATAGGATACGTTAAAGTATAGCGAATACAGTAGAAAAATGTAGTGGCTCTTTGCGAATGTACTCGGGGCTCCATAAAGATTGCCTTTGCACTACGTTCGTTCTCTCTTTTTCTCTCTCCCGTTCTCGGATAGTTTATACACATTTCTTATGCGTATATGTGAGCGTGTCTCGCGCACATTCGGCATTATGTGCCGGCATAACGTCCTCGCGCTCTTCCTCCTTTCCTCACACAGTTCCGGGAGGAGAAGTGTATTATGCGCGTTGCGAGAGACGTCCCGGTGTATATAAAAGTCGGTTTACTTTACGTTACGTATAGCGGAGCGAACGTCCGACGAGGAAAAAGGGAAAATAAAATTGAACGGCCGAGAGAGCGAGAGAGCGGAGGGCAAAAAAAAATGAGCAAGAGATGGAGACATAGTTATAGAAGAAGCAGAGAATCGTTGCGGCGTCACTGACTGTACCATCGGAAAACGTTCGAGGCAAAATAAAACGAAGGAGAGAAAGAACGAGGCGGGAAGGATAGCTGCTATTCGAGCTGCTTTCTGTACTCTGGCTCTAGGCTCTAGTTGTCCTGGATGGGCTGGCTGTAGTAGACTGTAGACAACCCTTGCGCTCCACCAACCCTCTCGTGGTACAGAATCCTCGACTCCAACCCCCTCCTCCTCGTAATCCTTTTTTTCCTCCTTTTATCTTTATCTCTCTTTCTCGCCTCACGTCGGGATGGCTATACATACACGTATAACTCGGCTAGACGCGACACACGAGAGAACGACGGATGTCGAGCTAGAAAAGAGATTCCATGGTGTGTAAAAACACACCCATAGATATATATTCCCTGTGCTTCGAGGAGTATCCGTTTTCCGATAGATACGACGCGAGCATTCTCCCGAACACACTCAACGAGTCTGTTCTTCTCGTGTATCCTCAACTCTCGAGGAAAGTTACACAACGCGCGATGCATTAGGTCATATTCTCGAGTCACTTGCGCCCAGTCTAGACCGTACGTTTTAAAGGTCGAGGCGATGCTCAGAGGAAAAAAACATCGTTTGTGTAGCACGATCGGTGCGGTAGAAGTTTCGCCGCGGTTGAGGGATGCTCCCGTCCGCAGGCGCTGAAAAAGCTTTAAAGACTCCGAGTGATATGTGAGCGAATGTTGTGTAAGCCAGGAGGACAAAAAAGGAGAATAAACTGAGCGTCAAGAGTATTAAGGATCTTGAGGCTTTTTTATTCCTTCTTATTCTGTCTCCTGCTCTGATATTTCCCTTTCTCCGGACACCCTCTCGGCGAGATATCTCGGTCGGGAAGGGGTTTGCAAAACTTGCAAACTCGCTCGTTATTTAAGCGTCATCGTAACTCTCTCTCTCTCTCTCTCTCTCTCTCTCTCTCTCGGTCTTCCATTATGCCGCAAGAAACTTGGGTGAACGTGGAGCTTGGGGGGTTAGAGGCGCGATAGAAAGACCCTTCGCCACGACGTGTCAGCTATTTTAACGTTCTCACTGTTTTTGGCTCGAGTTCTCGTGTTTATATGTATATTGTTTTGCAAAGATCCTTCATTGCTTTTCAACTCGTGACTCTTGAGTGAGACGCCCTCAAGGATTCCCTGCCACCAACCCTTGTAATTATTCCTTCCAAAGGAAATCATCGAGATGTTTCGCGTTCCTGGCGATCCTAGATGCGCCAACTCACTTGCCCTTTCCTCCGAACAACTTGGCTCAGAGTGCTTTATATTCTATTTGGAACAAAATGAAATATTTCCTTCGGTATAACTGCATTTTCGGGCCGGAACATCGAGGAATATCGAAGCGCCCACAGTCTCGGAGTCGCCATTTAATTTCGTCGCTTGATCAACGTTTTTACACCGAGCAATCTTATGCAATTGATTAATGGGCAGCACGAAACTGAATCTGACCAGAAACGTAAATTGGTCTTTCGTTTCCCTACATAAATATGCGTTTTGCCTCTGTCGTCGTACTCTATATATATTTACGAGAGAGAGAGAGAGAGAGAGACAACGAACCGATGTTTTCTCGAGTGAGAGGAGAGCCGGCGGAGCAGAGAGGATTTAATTCCCTTGAAGTATTGTTCACGTTAGGTACCATAGGTACACTCTCATGCCCTCGTGGTGCAATTAGCAATGTAAATGCCAGTGGGTTAGTTAGTTAGCGTGTTCGCAAAAGCCTGCTGTAACGGTACTTGATGGCAAGGGGAGTGAGGAACGACGGGACAAAGGTATACGTTTGTTGCTGTGGGTGGGCATTCGCCAGCGAGATAACGGACCTCCCAGGCGAGCGATCATCTCAACTGCTCGCGTTGATAACGCCGGCAAACATCGATGCCCGCCACCATCTTTTATTCTTATTCTCCCTTTTCTCAACCGATTCAACCCTCTCGGGCTCGCATTTCAATACCGCGACTGCGACTTTGTTGCGATCCAATGCGACCTCGCGTCTTATAAATGTATAGAAATCGTTTTTCCCCCTTCGAGCTCTGGACAAACGTCGTCGCCAGGTTGGCAGAGACTCCGGGATCACTCAGGCAATGACTGAATATTATTACTCATCAATCACATTTTCACGCGACGAGTCTGCGGAGCTTTTCACACACTCGGAATTTCACAACGTCGGGATGTCAAGTTCGATTGTTCTCTTTATTAATAGCAACTGCGTTGCACTTTTGTTGGAGCTCTCGCGAGTGAATTCATTTTTCCCACTTACCTCACTGGACATGCAGTTTTCTCGCGATCTACCGCTCGCAACGTAATTGCAGCGGAATCATAGGCTTCTCCAACAGGTAGTTCCGCCACCTGGGAGGCCGAAGTACGTGAAAGTTTATCGTGGCTTCAAGTTTTTATGGCGGATTGAAGTTTGCCTCGGCGAAGGCATTGGAAAGTTTCATTTTTTCAATAAATTTGGTACTTTTTAGATTGAAATGATAAGCGCGCAACCGAGCAAACTTGAATGAAAATTGTTGAGGTTCGGATCGCGGGAATACCTTACGATTGAAAATGAGCGAGGCCCAAGATCCGTTTCCGGTTTGAGTGGGATTTTGTGTGTGGTTTAAGAAGGAGTGAACTGACGAAAATTCCAAACGAATCGAGTCACTTCCGAGGTTATTAGCCTGGTGCCCTTGTCGATAGATCGATGTGGTTTATACCGTATTAGCATGAGGTGAGCCGCGAAGCAACTTTGAGCTCGGAGACTCTGAGCGAGAGACACGATATAGTTGATCACGGCACTTAAGGAACGAAGATAAAACCTTCTTCTCTTTAACCAGCGGAGTGTATACTTTTCTGTCTCCCTTTTTTTTTCTATATATATCCGCGAACCGTGTCTGCCTCGCAGAGAACGCTAACGAGGTTGAAACGCGACGACAAGAACGACGACGACCGTTCGTTGTAGTCGTCTTTTCCTCGCGCTGCTTAAGCCTCGACTACCATCTTCTTTAAAACCCTACTCAAAAAAGAATTTCAACGGTCTTGTGCTCTCTCTCTCTCTCTCTCTCTCTCTCTCTCCGGATGCAAGCGGCTCGCGTGTCCTCTTTTCATTCGTATAAAGATTCATCCGTCGTACGTTTTCTGTACGACCTTTCGATTCGATCCCGAAAACGAGTCCCGAGCACGTCCCAAGTGAATTCATGAAAGTCGCCAGCCATGCTGACTCGACGAGAGTGACGCAGGTAATGGCCGCAGGGGTGGTTCCTGTCGACAACGACCTGCCCCCTTGAGTCTTTCGCTCTCAGTTGCCTCTTCCTTCTTCTTCCCTGCGGCCGAACCTTTTCATCGCGACGACCATAATGCTTTCTCCCATCTATTCTCCCATTGGACGTCAACTTTCGCGTGATTCGTCACTCGCACATTTGGCCCTGAGACAGCAGCGAGAATTCGTTACGATTGGAAAAATCTCGAAAATACTTAAAAAAAATTAACATAAAAATAATAATTTGCAACGTCGCTGTTTATTCCGAGAGCCCGCGCGCTATTTTCATCATATGAAATTACGATTTGTAAAGCTTTCAATGGCCGAAATTCACGATCGCACATCCTCGGGGTTTGCGTCACGAACAATCTTAATTAAATTCGAAATATGCGGGGACATAATTTCATTGTAAATATATGAATTGAAATGGGATCAGGCACGTACGAGGCGTGACTAGCTCCGGTTATATTTTCCATCGTAAACCAACGAGCCTCGTAATAATCATGCAAGTGCACGTGTCTCTTTCTCTCTCCTTCTTTGCATATACGCGGAAACCCTGAGGAATATTCGCGCCCCCGAATCCACATAAACATGCATACACACACACACACGCGCGCTATCAATAAACATTTATTCGTGTGTGAGCTCCTGCGTGCGTGTGTGTGTGTGCAAACAGGAGTTTCGTGAGACGATGCAGTAAAATCATTCCGAGCGTCGCGAATGACAGCCGGGTAAAAGGGGAAAATGAAGCGATTCCAAGCGGTTTATAAGCGTGGGGCTGCTCCCGCGATAATAAAACGATCGAGCTCTCCCACCCGCTCGGCTTCTTTCCCTCTTTCTCCCCCCTCCCCTTCTCCCGACATTAAAGTAACTCCGTTCCATCGACCATCGCTTTCCATTTACATTCTTCTCTCTTTTCCACACCATCACACGTTAGTCACGCACTGAGAGGGACCCCACCTTACCGACTGACAGCTCGAAACTCTGTAAAACAGAACCGCTCCTGTTTCACGCTCCGGTGGAGAGATGGCGATCGAGTTTGCCAGCCGCACCCAAGTCCCTGCCCCACTCGTGGGCCCGCGCTCAACCACGTGCTCCTGTTACATCGCCTTCGGGTTTGGTTACGTTCTTCTTGCCTTCGAACTTCACCGAATTTAATTTACGACTCGCCGTTAAGATCGCGGACTCTAATTAGCACCGGCACGATTGACAGGCCACGATTTACATTTTTTTTCTCAAAATTGAAATATTCGGAATCGGTTCTTAGTCATTTGCATCGTCATTTCGCCAGAGGAAATGCCGGTTTTGACGTTCATTCTCGATAACGTATGCTATACGGCGTTTCTAGATTTGTTTGGGCTCACAGACCGTAATTTTCGTGTCGTCAACCTCGTGTTACTCGTCGCCAGACAATGAATATCAATTTGAATGAAAAACGATTCACATTTATGTCGGAAGGAAAAAAATTTATTGGCCTGGCCTTTAAATTTCGAGGATTATAACATTGCGATTTTAATCGAATAACCAGAACGTGAAGTTTCACTGTAGCCGAACTGTACAGGAAGTATATACACCTGCGGACAACGTGTTGCCTATTGAGATACGATAAAAAGTTGCTTTGCTCCCAGAGGAAATATGTTTGTAGTGACATTTATTCTCAAATGAGCATAAAACAGGGAGCCAGCAAAGCGAAGTTTAAAAAAGTAAAAGGTGCGCGAACGAAACGCCCTCTATTAACAATGAGAGAGTGGGTGTTGCCACTCTTTTGACATTAATAACTATTTTTGGTGTTTTATTTGAGTTTATTATTATTTCGAAGGATAAGTTAGTCTTTCGGCTGTTCTGGGTTATGATATAAAGCACCGAGAGATCGGAGAGATTAGACCATAAAACTCGAGTTATTCGACGGAATGTCTTCCGGTCGTTGGATCCTAATGGGCGCTGAAAACGGGGGCGAAACGCGCCCAGTTCAGGGTCACGTAACGGCTGTCTCTTCATCTTTTTTCTCCTTCCTTTTTTATTCTTTATTTTACATGTACACTTTATGAGATGGTCTCTTCTTTATTTTACCAACACGTATTTTATCCCTTTGGGCCAATCGCTCTATTTTTTCATCCCTCTGCTTTTTTTCACCCTCTCTCTTTATTCGCCTCTTTTCAAAAAGATCGAGGGGTTGCGAAATCGACGAGATTCTTTTTCGCGGACGAGCGGATCGTGGTTTCTCGTTCGAGCCAAAATTACGGCGAATAAGCAAATGAGCAGTGACGAGAAGAGGCTCGCGACGAAATTAGTCTCATTCTCTGCGATGCCTTGTTTTATTTTTAGTTTCGACCGACCGAGTTTCTATCGCTGTACGACGTTTGCGCTCGCGCCGAGTCCCTCTCGCTCCCTCTATTCCGCTGGTTGCCGCGCGCGCGGAAGAACACGGCAGTAACCATAATTTTTCGAGGGTCCCAAGCGCCCGTCCATGGCGTGACGCTGGCCATACAGTCTCTCGCTCACGCATACAAAGAAAAACAACAACGAGAATCTCTCTTCCTTTCTGTCTCTCTCCCTCGGACAGGCTTTTTCTCCAGAAATGCGAGAAACCCATACATCTCGCTTTCTCGCTCCTCTATCGACCGACCTCTGCCACTTTTGCCTCGTTCTACATGTCCACGGCTACCATCCAACCCTGAACGATGGGAAACCGCTATGAAAATAAGAAAAACACGAAAGCTTCATATTGGATTTAATACAAAGATCGAATTCCCAAAGAATAAAAAACAAAAGACGCAACCTTGCTTTATCGCGATTCTCTCGATACGATAAAACTTCGCACCGATCCCAGACTATTTATTGCCTCAATTTTTCTAACCCATCCTTCATTCGCCTCGTTCTATTCTTTACAATTCAAATATGACGAGTCCGCGCGAAATTTCAATCAAAAGCCAAATTTGCAAGCATCCTTCCCCGTTTTTTCAATTTTTTTTATTTATTTGAGCATCAAATGCAAATTCTTCCTACTATTTTTCGCTGCCCACGCAAAAAGCTCGTTTTGTCCTTATATTCATGGGGACAAAAAGCTCTCTCGTTATACCGCACGGTCAAATTTATTCAAACGAACGGTGAAGTGGATGTGGGCAACCAAATGGTTCTCCTCCATTCCTGCGATCAAGGTCACCAGTGTACCTTCTCAATGCGTATATTAACCACAGCATCATACCCACATATACGTTCGCATTTATCTATATACATATTTATAAAGAAAGAGAGAGAGAGAGAGAGAGAGAAAGTTTGGGTATTGCCGAAACCCTGACCTTCCGCACGCGCGATTCGAGAGTGCCGGGCACAGATTCTCTCGCATCTCTTCTACACGCCCCAGCTCGAGCTTTTGATGATGTACGTACATTACATTTTCTCACTCTTTCCATCACTTTCTCTCTCTCTCTCTCTCTCTCTCTCTCTCTCTCTCTTCCTCTGTCGTACGTACTAATATACACACTGTGCAGAAATATTCACCCCTTGCAAAGTGATCGCTTCAGGGTAACCCTCCCGTGGCTATGAGCGCGATGAATGAGCCCATTAACAAACGCCCTGGTACACACTGTGTGTACCATCATATCTACTCTATGTTGTAACATATATCGCCACTAGACATTAATGTATGTGCTAATAATCCGTCAGCAAAGTTGTAGATCTCTCTTTATCTCCTTCCATCCTATTTTCTCTCTCCACTAAAACGACGAATCGTTTAGAAAAATCTCAAGACAGCTTTTTACGTACTGGGATCGGGAAAAACTTCTTTTTTTTTCTTCACTTTCTTCATCGATTAATACGAATTTAACGTCGCTAGGACAATAGCGACTGAAAAACGAGAAGATTCGTTCGATTTCTCAATGAACTGAAGGCTCGAGGGGAACAGGAAATAAACGAGAGTCGATCGTGTCTACACTCGAGGCGCTATCGCGAGGAACGCGTTTTATATTGGTCATAATTCCTTATTACGTTCGATACTCTCGTCGAGCAACTCGTACACACAAACACAAATGTGTATTATCGCCATATACACGCGAGCAGCAACCTTCGCTGAACTTGCGCTCGTGCAAACTCGCGTGTATATACACAAGAATCCGTAGAGAAACGAGCCCGAAGCTCGAGTACGATATTCACATGTGTTCGTATATCCCGCGAGCCTCGAAATATTCGTGCACGCAAAACGCATACAAAAGACTCGAAAATATTCGCAGCAAGTCACGGCGCTGTATAGAATGGTGAACAGGCCTAACTATATATGCTCGCAAATCATTCGGAGATGCATCACAGAGCCGCAATTACACGGTGAGGCTTCATTTAAATTCGATAAATAATCCACCACTCATTCTGTCGCCCGCGATATCTCCCGCGAATGCGTGCACAATTGCGCGCATATGAACGCGAGGGAAATAACAACGAGCACCACAGGCTGAGATTTTAATACACACACGACCATAGACGCGGAATTAATTTGTACTGGGGGGAAAAAAACAAAAAAAAACCATAAAAAATAACAACTTTATAATTATAATCGAAAAGGAAACGCGCGAGGGCTATGAATTTTTCTCGGGATTGATGAAATCCGTAGAGAAATAAATTTACAGGGGTGAATTATTTTATTTTGCACAAAAAATTCGATAATTTTGATTTTTCATTAGACCGAGAAGTTGGCGGAATGATAAAAATGGATTGAGCAGTGTTTAGCATTTGTTTATCTTCCTAATGAGATTTTTGTGGCTCGGTTAATGAAAGATAATGAATTCCATTGTCAAAGCTGAGGATAAAGCAGCATGCAAAAGAGACTCGGGATAATAAACTCGTGAGGGTAAAGGCAGTGAGATTCAGAAACTGTCGAACCGTATGGGCTAGTAGGCATCGCTTGCACGAGCAGGAAAGACTCGACGATTCGTTGAAGAGATCCGGCATTCGACGTTAAGTAACGAGGCACAAAACGTGCAGTAGCTAAATAGAACGAGAAAGAAGAGAGAGAAGGAAAGAGGAAAATGCTCTTTGATGTCAAGCTCTCGGTCGCCACGATATCGCGAGCCTCGATCGTATAACCACGCACCCCCTTATAAACAAGGGTTGCTCCAAAGAAATAGCAATAATTTACAGCCAGCACGTTAAGACAACTATGCGGACGATCGCGTGTCGTTGGTGACTCGTTTCTTGCTATACGCTACTCCCATAAGCTCCTACTCTATATACACTTACATTATCACCTGTATAAACCTTACGACGCGTATAACTGACGCATTTACTCGACTCAACCTAGACGTTTCTTTACTCGTGTCTTTATATACTTGGAAATATCTCGCCGTCTATTTCAACAAACCTTCGTCGTTCTCGGTTCGTCTACCTCGATCTGAAGTTTACTCTTAACGAAGAGTGTATGAAAAAATGTAAATAATCAGATTACAGCGTACATTAACCCTAGGAAAACGCTCAACGTTAGATTTTCATCTTTCATGATTTCTTTTTGACGTTTCAATCGTCCACGAGTCCACAGAATGTTTTGCCAATTTCCACGACATTTTCTTGGTCACGGTGAAAGTTTTTTTTTCTACCCGCACCCTTTCGACTTGTGGCAAGTTTTTTTTTCACGAAGACTCAAGTTTCTGATTGACGCGATAGCGCTTCGTTAATTGCTGCGCGAACGAATTTAATAAAAATCTCGATCTTGAACTTATTGCGGTAATGAAATTTTTTTCGAAAATTTTTCATTAATTTTGCTCACACATGATTTACGGTGCTATGGGACGTGGTTGAGATAATGAAAAAGAAGGATGATGGAGTAAGATGGAGCTTAAACGGTGGCGTGGTACGTGAAGATTTTTAATTAATGATGATCGATGAGGATGGAAATTGTCTCGTACGAACGATCGACGAATGATAATCGCTCATCGAAGCTGGTAGGAAGCGAACGAGAGATCACCACACTCCGATTGATTCTCTCTTCTGAAGGGGGTTACCTTTATGTAAATTGAATTCGCACGGACAGGTGAGAAGACACGTTTGGGCTGAGCCTTTTTTACGCGCCGCGATATTGTTAAACATGTATAGTCTTTAACGATAATGATGCCGAGAATATAGCCACTTTAGACCGTTGGTGGCAGCACCACCGCCACATCGTCGTTACCATCAAAGATTAAACGTTTTTCCATTTATTCCCTTCTACGATACGCTCCCGCGATGGACATACGAAGAGCGCGCGTGATCCCGTTAGTGTGCAATTAAAAATTAATAATCATCGAGACGCCCGCTCGAAACGATTCGCTCTCGGCTCCATCGCGAACCTTCTCACATCCTCATTTTTCTTTTTTTTTTCTTCAATACCCCGAGCTCTAGATACACAGAGCCCTGCATGCTGATACCAATCGAAGCAGCGAAAAGATTGCAGTTGGTGCGATCGGATGCATTGAGCCGGCACACGTAGATGCATGCAAAATATTCCGCAACTTTGTCGAGTTCCGAGCGAAGGAAAAACACGTGGTGAAATTTTTTTCCTCTGCCTCTCTCGGCTTAGGAAACCTTTCGATATCTCGAACGTTGTACGCTGAGTGTGTAGACAATTTTTTGCAACTGTTTTATTACCAATAATAATAATAAACGTGGTACGATCGAAGTAAAAATATTCATAGAAATGTGTGATAATAGATCAAACGCTTGGGACAACATTAGTTCGACGTCATACACGACAAGTGACGCATATTTGTTTTCTACACGGGTATTTCTTCGCACGAAATTATTGTAGAAATACAATAAACTCCGTACCATCAGACAAAGAGCTTCCTTCGTGGTATCAAGTGTTAGACACTTGAACAAAAAAACATGATAATTTCAACGAATTTTTGGCCAAAATTGACAATTGTGCAAATCAAGTTATATATTCCGTAGATATCTTATTTGCATGATCCTGTTGTTTGTAAAGTCTAAAAGTATTCGAAAAAAGCTTAAATAGCATAAAAGGTTGATAACAATTTTTAATTGCGTTCGCCGCTTATTTCGCATATGCAAATTCAACAAATCAAACATTTTTATATCTTCCACTTTTATCAATTTTTCAAAATTGATAAAGGATTGAAATTTCTCTAAAAAATGTCGGACCTCGTTGCTCCAAACGTCATGAACGTCTCGTAACGTCCAATGACGCCGCGGCTACGAGCTTCATCGTTTTTTTTTTTTTTTTCTAATAATCTTTGAACAGTCGCATACAAAAAAACATGCTATTTTGGGATGTAAACACGTGTCTCTCGAGTGTGATTATGGCAAATGTGGTAGCGTTACGCTCGGCTGATCAGTTTAAGTATTTGGGTAACTGAAAATTACGTACCAGCGTACTTGGCTACACAGACACGCGGAATATACCGAACGAAGAGAAAAAGAGAGACAGAGATGAAGAAACGATCGCGAGTTGCATGCATGATCCATCTTCGCGGGGATCTTGAATTATGGACTGCACCCTCGAGCTAAATCTGATACGAATGAACTTTTTATTTTCATTATTGTACGCGATTCATTCAAATTCACGTTTATTAGTTGAGGCTGCATGGACGAAACGTTTTCTCTTCTCTCTCTCGCCCTCTCGCCTATGGAGCGAGAAATTGTGAAAATTTAGTCATATTTCGAAATTTTCGAATGATGTAGAAATGTTTGGAAAAGGCAAAGGCCACGATCGCCCGGACACACAGATGCACCTACGAAAAATAGGGATGCTGTGGTGTCTGAATAAGTTATTAATTACTTTGCAATTGGAGCAAAGCCAAGGAGTCTGGGAGATGTCCAAAAGCTTTTCACGAGGAGGTTCCTGGTGCAGAGGAATCCGCCCAGTCGTACACTCTCCGCCATTGAGTAATAATCTCCCTTTTTATCTGCTTCCTTTTTGGGAGCTTTGTTTATGAGGATTTTTTGAAAATCAGTACGCGATAAAACTCGAGGAGCTTCGACAAGGGAAAACATCGATAAACGTCGGTGGATTCAGAAAAAATTGGTAGGAACTTAACGCACAAATGAATTAGCATAAAATTTCTATTTGTTAGCCATACGAAAAGAAGTGGCGAGGTGCGTGATAACAGTTGTAAAGACTCATCGTCGAAATAGTCTCAGGGATTATTTACCGCGTGGGTATTCGGAATTTGTACGATTACGAATGCAGGGTGCGAAATTCTTGTTGAATCAATGGCATATTTACATATACACAGGCATTAGTAAATACACATAAACACGTATATTTATTTATAGAGTCGTGTGTTCTCGGTCTCGGCATGGGTGCCATCGGTAGGGCCCAGAATCCGGGGTGGTCCAGCAAGTTTAAACAAGAGAGGAATGCAACGTAACAGGAATAGTCCCTCTAGTCTCATTCTTATTATGATTGTTGTTATTATTATATTTCGTGGCTCCGTTGGATCGGAGAGGCCTTATAGCCTAATGGAGGATCGGAGCTATAGGTATAGGGAAGAGGGGGGCAGCTTCGACGCGAGCAGACGCAGCAGCAGCAGGGAGGAGGCTGGGGAGATCTCTCGCGAGGCCCGAATCTCCGAGGAGAAAGAGAGAGGGAGAGGCTGAGCCAAGGATATATCGAATATGTAAAGAAAGAGCGAGAAATAGTGAGATTCAAAGAAGCGGAGGTGAGGAGGGGCCACGGGGTCCCAGAACCCCGGGTCCACATATGCGTGTAACGCCATGCATCATCCTTCGTTCGTTCTCTTGAGAAAGCAAAGGCCACCGCGGGGTGCGTTACCTTACCTCCTTTGCCTAAGATATACTTTTTTCCTCTTTCGCTCGCTCTCCCATTTTTTTCCTTTATTATCTCTGGAGCACCCATGAGCCCTGAGCCACACACGGTACAGAGGACCTTCCACCCGCCAACGTATCAGCTTAATCCGCATCCTCTGAATAACTCTTTACATGCTATTTTCAATGGAATATCAATCGTTAATGGGAAAAGTTTGCAAACGTCGAGAAATCTACGTTCGAAGTTTCTCTTCGATGCCAATTATCTATCAATTGCAATGATCGATGCAAAAGAATTCGCTCTCGATCGAGTTGGACGATTTATACGCGGATCATTTCTTTCGCAGATTCGTGCATCGTTTTCGATACGAACATACGAGCATGTGGTCGAATCGCGAATGATACGAGTCGAGAGACGAAAGAGACGCTCTTGCCAATTCTGCTACGGTCAAAGATTCCAGGAGGGGGGGTTGATGCGAGGGGGCGGCAAGGGGGTACTGTGATCCCAGCGTGGTACCGTGCAGGGATCAGGTAATGAGACGGCCCCCGACCAAGAGGACTCTTGGATAGCCCTGAGCACCCTGCCTCACCCCCCTTCTTCATTTCTTCTTCGTCCTCTGCTTCTTCCTCTTCTCCTTCATCTTCGTCTCCTCGGTCCACAGAAATATCCGTCGTAACTCCCATCAAGCTTCTCCTGGCTATTGGAAGGGCGTGATTCGCACCGTTCACCTTGAAGATTTATCAATTTTCCGCCTTTCTCAGCCAAAGCATTCGCGCATACCGCGCTCCCAACTCTGCCTCGAGTTTTCTTCTGTAGCATATTTCGCTATACTCTCCCAACGATTTGCTCGCGCTCACCTAAAGTGCAATAATACCGATTCGCTGCCGCGCGCTCTTTTTTGTTCCCACGTGACACACACACACGCACACACACACACACACACACACACACCGACACAAAGACTCGCACACATCTTTTTAATGGAAATTAAATCTGCTACCCTCTATTTCGGAATATACTTGTTGGCCTACCGATCAAAAACGAAAGGGAGAACATCGAACCTCTACCAATTTCGTGTAATTTTTCTCAGCGAACACCCTAACTTATTCAACCGCGTGATCCACGAGTTTCATAAATTAATCCTAATGAGATTTTGCTCTCTCGACGCCGTAGTCATGCGTGATATTTCATTTTCATCTTTTAACATTCCATCATTTATAAACTCCTCGGTAAATGTAGTTACGTACAAATTGATGTGATTTTTCTATGACTGATCAGAAATCTTGGAGAAGGAAAGTATCGATACCCAAGAAATCGGAGAACGCGCTCGATTTAATGCAAAATCTTCTTCTTCCCCCCGTCTCACTCGCCCGATTTTTAGGGCTCTAGTAAGGCATGCCATCATTATCATTAACGATGATGACCGACTGACATTATCCTTAATCGTTCGCCTGATCGGCCGGTCCGTTCCTCTCGTGCTATATAGATCAGCCGACGAGTATTCTCTATCAGATTCCGAGAGAACGTGACCTCGTCCACACATACGTATGAGTTTCGATGCCGAGAGGCTACCTGTGAACCTCCATCGCATCCCATCCAACAGAAAAATCCATTTTTATTTTTATTTCCCCCATCGACGTCGATCTCATGCAAATAATTGGATCAAATTCGAAAACATGGATCGTTTCCCCACAGAATTTATTCGAAATTCGATAATTCATCAAACTGCATTTTTAATCGTTCAAGCCTTATTCGCCATTACTCTTTTCGGTCGAGACGGAGACTTTCAGAAACCGATTCGTAAAGTTCTCGAATAAGGAACGAGATATTTTTATATTCATCATTAACTTTGATGTCTCACAAATTTCCGAACCGCAAAAATGAGCGTTTCGTTAAATTACTCGATATCCAAGGACCTTCGAAATGATCCGTACAAGTGCATATGCGTTTTTGGAACAATGAGAAAAAAAGAGGAAACAATACGAGCCAAATGAGTGCGGTGCTTGTGACAAGATCGCGTAATGTGGTGATCCGGGAATCTCACGATCTTTTCCGGATGTTTATTGCCCGAGTGGTTATCGTGTAGCAATTTTATCGCTTAACCGCACGAATTATTCTTATTGATCGGTCTGTCTCTTCCCCGTTGTCTTTGTGGCCGGCTCGAGGCTCCTCGTCATCCAAGGAAACAGTAAAACCAGCCACGCGTGACTTTTTAAATAATTGCTCCAACAGTTGCACGCTTTCTTTCGGTGCAATTCGAATTACTATATTTACAAGCGTAAAATACAATTCCAATGAAAATCATTCAATAAAGTCTTCGCCACGAAGTATATCTTCTGGTCAATCCATCAGTTACAACGGTAATAGAACGGCGGTTTGCTAAACGGGTTTGATAGCCAACAAAACCCCTTCATTTCGTGATCCCTTCCGCTTTCGCCGCGAAGCCTTCGGGATGCAGTGAAGTACGGACTTCGTGCTTCACACACAAACGCGTCCACCAGCGCAGGAACAAACAGAGGAGGGAAAAAAATAATGAATAGTGTGCCGAGAGTGAGCGGAATAAAGGGAGGAGGCGAACCGAGAAAGCTAAATCGTGGCTGACCACGAACAGTTGCACTCAATATTGTGACCGAAAGGGTAACGGATCGCAGACGCATTCGCTCCTTTGGACTTGCTTCTTCCCTCCTTTTCCCTCTTTCGCCTAAACGTTTCGTTTCTTCAAAGTAAAGCATTTTTTCTATTCCGCAAAAAAAGGTAATAAAGATTGAAAAATAAGGCAATTATTGTCGAGAGAATTACAACAATTGAATAGGAAAAAAAATTGATCGCGAGGCCCTGCGATTTCTCCGGGAACTCTCGAGTCTCGGTGTACCAGTCCAGACTCCTCCGTGCTCCTTCCTGCTATAGCCTGGCCGCGTGCATGATCATGCTCTCAGATATCGCGTGGCAAACCAGCGAAAGAGAAGATGAAGCAGGAGCTCGCAAACCTGCCGAGCGACTCTCGATCCTAAGAAGAAGTCCGGCAAACCCACCATCGGGAAGCATATTATATATTATAATAATAATAAGTGAACCAGAAAATCTCGAGCATCGACTCTGTATAGCTCACAACGCTCAAAGATGAATTAAAGGGAGAAAAAAGGAAGAGACGAATGAGAGAGAACAAAGAAAACCACAATGTTGGATCGTCGATGCGGTCTGCATACTGACGAATCAACCAACCAGAACGATATATTTTTCGCTCAAAATACTCCGAATGTACATTTAAAAACAACAAAAAGAGGAAACAAAAAAATTTTACGAAAGAGAAAATTCACTCATTCAATTGAGCCTAAAATTTGATAAATCCTTTGAAATAATCAACAATAATCTAATTTTTACGGATCCCAACGTCGATCGATTGATTGATTCGCAATCTCACGTTTCCGAAGGTGAGGCAGAAATTATCCGGTCCAATTTGCAGTGCGTGGATTCGAGATTTCGGTTGTACAATCGCCCCGGAACAGGTACACACAAGAAAATGCGTGGTATAATGGGCGCTGGTCGGATAGTGGAAAGGGCAAGAGCGCGAGGGTTGTTTCTGGGGCTATTTTGTGGGTCAGATTTAGTGGGTACACGGAGGAGATCACGGGAGCAGACTGATAATGCTTTTTCGAGCGCATACAAACAGAACGCAAGAATATTTCCACCAGAGTCCGTAAAGACTTTGGCCTTGGTGAAAAACATTTTCTCGGGCCCTCGAGGATTGTACTGATTTTTTTTTCTGTCCAACGAATCGACTCGACCCTTTAGGCTCCGGGCCTTCATGGTAGCGTAATCAAACGCAGGATTTACACACACAAAATGCAAATTTGTTTCATCAACAAACTGCACGCTCACCCGAAACATTCTATTCCATTGACTTTTCTGTAAATTCAGTTTCGCGATTTACATGTTTTTTGCTCTCCTCGATCGAGATATTTCTTTCTGTGTACCGATTCTGCCCCACGGATATATCTCGAGGATTTTCACTGTAATCAAACTCTATCCGGTTAGGGCAAATAAAAAATTGCTCCAGAACATACATTGGAATAAAGTAAATGGCGAGATGGAAAAAGTGGCGGTAATTCTCAACTATTCCGGACTCGGGGATACGCAGCAAAATGAATCGAACCGCCTGAGACTGAACTTTCATTATAGGAATTACCCCGTTCCTACCTTTTATTAAAGTCAAGAGGTATTTTTTCATTTAATCGTCTACTGTGCGCCGGAGAATTCACTTGAATGCGCTATTTTAGTTTCAACTTTTTTATCGATCGATAATGCAAAAGTGTTTAAGACGACAGTGGCGACGCGGTTTTGTATTTACGCGACATTGGAAAATAGTTAGTGCCTTTTTTTTTTGCTCTGTATATCGCGGCAGCCCAAGACCAAGGGGAAAGAAGACAAGGATGAGGGAGAGAGAGATGTGAAGGAGATCAAGGTCTTAAGTGGCGTTCGAGCTGTATCGGTGGACGCAGTCGAGGCCACAATTATGCAAACAGGGCGGCATGAGCGAGCCTCTCAATATCCTTAGATTGAGGGGTTGATGCTGCTGTTTTGCTTCTTCAAGGGAAGAGCGAGAGAGAAAGCGCAAGACAGAAGGAATGCGAGGCAGAATCGTTTATTCTCTGCTTGCTTAGAAAGCATGCAGCTGGATAACACGACCAGATACGAACGAGAGAACCACACAACAAAGAGAACAGAATATACACCAAAAGACATATTATATTTCGCGTGAGCTTATATCGAGCCGAGTGTATAATTTGAACGCCTACCGCAACTTCATTCAGCATTAGTCAATCCCATATAAAGTTAATAAGGGTTCGATTGGCCACACAATTATAACACATTTCTACATCGTTTATGTCTCTCGCACGATACCATTGATGTATTTTATTAACCGTGCAATGTATCCAACGTTTGACGATCGAATTTGGCCACGAAAATCGTTGAAAATTAACAATTTTCTATTGAACAAATCGAACGCATTGGAATATATTCCCTTCGTCTTAATTTTTCTTTCGGAAAAGTTCGATTTCGAAGGAAATGTTTGAAAATCATCGATCGTATCAGTGAGTCGAGGAATTTTCTAAATTTTGTCACAGCGATGGTGTCATTCTCGGGAAACTCAAGTGGAAATAAAAAAAAGTTAGAGACGAAACGGTAAAAAGGATGTAAAAATTTTCATGGAATGAGGACTGGGCGGGTTATGGGATTCCACCATCGTACGGTCAGCGGGGCAGTCGAGAACGAGTGAAACAGCGGGGCAACGGTGACCAGGCATGGGGCTGACCGAGCGAAAGAGAAAGGATCGGTAAAAGAGAGAAAGAATGATGGAGAAAGGGAGAGAGCGAGAGGCGAAGAGTGCAGCGAACGTAAAATGGTGAAAAAAGAGAGAGCGAGAATACCGGAGTGCAGTAGTGTATGAGAAATATCGTGGGAGAAAAAAGGAGAGTGAAAGAAAAGAGGGAGAAGGTTGGAGCAGCAGAGCCAGTGATGGACGTACTCCACTCGCGTCCCGGACGCTCCGACCGCCCAATAACTTGGTGGCCTCTCTTCCGAATGGCATTCGGATCTCCCCCGATAGATATCGTCAATTCTTTTTCCGTTTTGTGCAGGTGCCGCGTGCGAAAGACCATCAGATAGAATGAGAGAAAAAAAAAAAAGGAACAAACAAAAACAAGAAACGAGAGAACGAAAAAGAATGAGACGAAGAAAAATATATAGGCGTGACAGGATCGGTTGTCGCACTAAGAGACTTTTATGCGATTGTGTGCAAGCCGCGTCCAAAAACGATCCTCTGTATCGTTCCGCAACGCCGGGCATTCCCGCGACCTCGTCCAACGTTCAAACCCCTAGACAGTTCAATCGATCAACACAAATCATCGCGATCTCCTGGCATCGATTCCGGTCCACTTTTTCACACTCTTCATCCGCTGTCGTTATTCAAACACAATTTTACACTTTTTCAAATCAATTTGAAAATTCATCATTTCCAGCCATCCATTCAGGCAGTAGTTTTCGTTTGGATTTTTTTTTTTTCGTAAAAAAAATTGAAATTTTGTTTAAAAATTTTGTTCGTCAATTTTTGAGAGGAGAACCTTTTGCGAATTGGACCGAGGGGCGGCGCGCGTGCGACCCGCGTGTCCTACAGGCTGTGTACGAAAGTACATAAGCCCACGAATTGAACACCGGCGATAGGTCGGTATGTAAATCAGGCACTGACATAGTTCTTTTTGGTAGCGTCCAGCTCGTAAATCGATCCTCAAACCATTTACGTATAAATATCTCTACCTGCAAGTAAATATATATATATATATGTATGCATACATAATGCCGCGTGGCCAGGAAGAAGAGCCGCAGCGAAAACGAAGCGGCTGCTTCTCGGTTGATTCGCGTTCCAAAAGTTGTTTGGCTCCGTTGGTGTCTCACAGAGCGCTCTCGAATTAATTCTCAAAGTACTGTACCAGTCGAAACGACGACGACGACGACGACGACGACGTCGAGGAGGATCGATCGCCAGTTTCGATCGTTTCGGTTCCGCGAGCAATGGCCCATAGTTTATTATATTTTCTTCTATTTATCAACTCGTTCGTTTTTCGAACTCGTTCCTCGCATTCCATTCATAAGAATCTTCGGCTTTTTCATTCACTCGGTCACTCGTATTTTGTTTTATCGCCTCCATGGAGATTACCGAAGAGTGTGGAAAGGTCGGTCAGTGTAGAGCGAGAGAAGCTCCTTATCTCAGAAAAGCGATAAAAAAAATTCTCCAGCTGTTAAAATGTAATGATAAATTTTTTAAGAGCCAACTTTTTGGCGCCAGTAATCCGTGAGTCATTTGTCCTTCTGGTTCATTTTCGCGAGCACCGGGTCTTTCACATGGCTAAGGGATTTTGGAAAACGAAAGGCGGAGAGAGCTGTTAATTTCATGGGGATCGTGACCTCGCGTAATCCGATTCCTCCTCCGATACCTACTCTCGATTCGATACTCTATACGTCTGTTTGATATATGGATATTAATATTATACAGCAAACGAGAGTGTTGTTGGAAAGAAGGTCCGAGAAGACTTGTCTGCGAAGGTCGCAGCCTCTTCTCGCAACTTTAATAAAAGACGTAAATATCGTTGGGACTAAAAATTATAAAGGAGTCAACAGGAAGATGTTCCCGAGGAAGATGTTCCAGTGATTGATTGAATTCCTTCGGAAAGCAGTGGTTCTGTACAAATTTATTGGATTTTTGTTATTTTTCCAAACGCGATACGTTTCGGGGAATTATAAAGAATGAAAAAGGAGAGCAAATAAGATAAATAAAAGTGAAGTCTATTAGCATACGATTGGCACCGTCCATCTTAATGCACCCCACGTGTGTCCAGAGGCTTTGTCCTCCCCCGCATCGCGATCGTCTCTATGTTCGTTTTATACGCGTATCATGTTTATGCTCGTGTTCAACGCTGTCCTGGGCTGTAAAACGCGCACGCGCCCTCGAGAAACATCGAGTGAGAGAAGGAACGAACGAGAGAGAGAGAGAGAGAGAGAGAGAGAGAGAGAGAAGAGAAAAGCAAAAGAGCAAGAAGGGAGGAAAGAGGAGAAAGATTTCTCCTCCTGCACATCGGGAAAGGGAATTTACCACACGGTGTGTGTGTGGCTGCTACGAACGACGCGTGCACTTCGCACACACTTGCATGCTCTACCAACTCGTGCGAAACTCGCTCTCTTTTTTTCCACTCGTATGCAGCACACGTGGCTCTGATTTCACACACTTTTACAAATGTGTGTATTACGTACAGAAATTCGTGTCAAATTGAACCAGTCAATTTTTTTTTTCATCATCCCTGTCGTTGAAATTTTATGGCATATAAAATAATCGATGGCTCGTATTTTTTTTCTTCTGAATGAGAGTCTCGAAACAATAGAAACGAAAATTATGGCGCCCCAAAATAAGGAACCATGCAATTTCCCATAAATCTGAAATCCAAGGAATCGCAAGTTCGCGTCTCATCCCAAAGTCCACTGAACGAATAATTCAGAGACGAAAGCCCGTTGGAAATGACGATGGATTTATCACAATTGTCACTGGTCGCTGGTTCAAATTCGCACCAGTTCTTCTACGCACCTCCCCATACACATGTGCATATAGGACTATATGGGAGTCTTGGGTTGCCACCGAAGCACCTCGTATGCTTGGCGAACACGTGGTCTCGTAGCCACTGGCCGGACGCTTCGAGAGAGGGCTCTTATCTGCCGCTCACGTAAAATAGTTTCGCACCGTTGCGTCTCGGTTAACTCGACGTGAAGACAGTTCGCAGCCAGCCTTACACCCTCGTGGATTCGAGCTCTGTTGCAAACGGAGTCAACCATTTTGGCCACCTGTTTGAATCAATTCCGCTGGGTGCGAGGGCAGAGATAAGAATTAGACTGGACGTTAAGCTCCATTTCTTCAAGTGTTGCTAATCAATTTGGGCCCATCTACGTTCGTCTCGAGTATCGAGCAAAGACTATAGAATTCCTTGCATGTTCGTAAAAACAATATGAAGCAGCGGTGTGTATCGAAAACATCTCGAGATTCTCCATTGTCGGAAACACAACCGCGATTAAATAAAATACATATGCAAAAGTGAACAAGTGTTGTTTCCCGGAATAAACGCACGCTTCCATTATGCGTGGTCATATAATTCTGCGGTAAGAAGCCGCAACGAATGTATAAAGATTGTGCACGCGTGCGGTCCTGAATTCGATGATAACCGAGGGATGACGGTGAATTAAAAAGAAAATGCCAGCAGGCGTATGCGCACACGAACCATCATATCTTTATAAATAATCTTGGCGTAAAGTTGATCCTACGTGCAACATAAAAAGAACATTTTTTCCAAGCTGTAATTTTTCGTCGCACGAGGTCAATCCCGAAGGCACGTCATTTCACGGACCCATGGAGATTCCGATAAATTGCGAGCATTTTTTCTTTACCACAAATTCACTATTTCAATTTGTTCTCGGCACCCCGACCGTTTCTCGAGAAACAACGCGAGCTCCTGCCTTCTCTTGGACTCATTTGAGGGACACTCTTTTTTTTTCAGTTTCGAGACAACTGTCCTGTATGTTCTATTCGACGCTGAGGCTTGGCGAAATTTTCAAGGGGCTCTAATGTCGAATTATGTAGAGTCACGAACTCGTTATGGCAACTGAAGACGTATCGTCACAGTTTGGCCCATAAAAAGCGCCACTCGCTTCATTGAGGGTTGGCCGGCTGCCTCCAACTCGTTTACATTACGTGAAGTACTAGCGCGAACGCACATCTTATACACACGCTTTCGTAGAGCATATTCAAAGTGTGTATCTTTGGTTTATAATCCGAGCGAGCTTTCTCCCGCTCGCCTTCCATAAGTTTTCTTTCCCCTCCTTCGATGTCCCTGCCACGGATGCGCAAAGGCCTTATACGACGATTTGACTTGGTGTAAAACAGGAACTATGATCGCGGGACCTTATGGTCATGAATATTCGGCTGGTATACAGAGCGAACAGGCATGGGAAATGCCGCGAAAGATAAAGGTTTAATGGGCTCTAGAAACGACTATAAAACGGACCGGGAAAAATAAAAGCAAAGCAAATTTCAGGAGGAAACGAGGGTCTTGAAGAAAATTATAATAAACAATTGCATCGCACGGTGAGTTGTTCAAACACCATAAAAACCATTGAAGAAAATTGCGCAATAATTTACTGAGAGCGAGGAACCTTGAGAGGACGGTGCGTGGTGGATAAATGTGAAATTTAATTTTTTTTCTCATTCTCGTAAAAATCAGGAAATGTCAATGCCGAATAGAAGAAAAAAAAAATGGTGTTGAAGGCGAGAAAAATATGAAAAATATAAGTGAATAGCGTGGACGAAGGTTCGGGGCGTCCAAGAGCCATTTTGCGAGATGTATAGAGAAGCGAAGAAAGAAAATGCCAAGCTCCCAAGTACGAGGCGATCGTAGCCGAGTCTGGGCAAGCCAGGGCAGGGGCACAACCTGGTACTTTCGTTTCAAGCAAATTCCAAGTTTCACGGAAGAAGATTATCGGGTGTAGAGAGGAGAATCGCGGCTTCGTGCCAGCCAGCGGAAAGGAGTCAAGGCGCCGTGTCGAAGCTTGAAAGATGGGGTACGAAAAGAGGACGGAAAAGACGCGGACAGAGAGGAAGTTGTGGAGAGAAAAAAAATGAACGAAGCACCGGGAGACGGGAGGGCACGAAAAGGAGGAAAGAAGATGAATCTTTGCTTTCCTCCTTCGTCTCCTTCGTGAGAGAAGAAGGGACCAGAAAGAAAACAAAAAAAAAAGAAAAAAAAAAAAAAAAAAAAAAAAAAAAAAAAAAAAACCAGGAGGAAGGAGTGGCTGAGACCGGTCAATCGACTGCCTCTCTTGTTACGTACATCACAATAATACGCGAGCCAAGGGATAGACCGCGAAGAATAGAAAAAAAAATTACACTCATATCTATACACGAAGAGAAAGAGAAAATGAAAAAGATCCACCATGTTTTTCCTCCCGGAGGACTTGCTTCCAACAGAGAAAGAAATAAAACAAGCGCCTCGTTCACTCGCTATAAGAATCTCATAATACCTGCCGACCAAACACGCACACACACACAACATACCCAAGCAAACAATACGCGAAAGAGTAAGCCAGAGAGCATTCGGTTGGTTATAGCCGTAAGAAGATGAGAAAGATGGTACGATAGATGAAAGCGTGAGAGACGAGAACTCTGCTGAGGTGTAATTTGATGACTCCCGGTACATGCTAAGTAATGAGCTATCGACAGTATGAATACCAATTTCGCGCTCCAAGAGACTCGTACCACTCGAGAGGGAGCGAGAAACAGAGGCAAAGTCGTATCAGAGCACTTGGCCAAGTTTTCCATTTATTCCTTTTCTCACTGACGTAGGGCGTGCTTTGTACTCCCGGTATGACGAAGATTTATCATGCAAATAGAAAGTACCAAGCCCATATAAACAAAATACCGAGCTTTCTTTGCGAATCAACTCCCAATCAGTTTCTTCCCAATAGTTATCGATATCGATGCGATGAGAATTTGTTTTTTTGGCTCCGCATGAGTCTCCACTTTGATGCAGTCGATTTTTATCCGGGCAGTTGAATTTTCCGCGATTGTTTGCCTCCTCGAGGCATTTGCCATGACAATCTTTCCCAAGAAATTCTCGTAATTGATCGAAATTCGCGAGACGATATTGCGAATTAAAAAAACGTCCAGAAAAATAGGAGAAAAAAATATTTTCCTGCTCGCTATCGAGTATAGAAATCTTGCGGTTTCGTGGCTGCGTACGTTGGTCTCGAGCAGCTCGGAGCTTCGCCGTCCGTCGGCACGGCACTTTGCCTTATTTGAACACTTGTTTCCTCGTCTTTTCAATATTTCCCAACGGCTTTTGAAAAAATTATCTTTACATTTGAATCGTACGAAAATCAGGAAGCAATCGCGAGAGTTTGTGAAAATTTATTTCTGACAATAATTTTTATTTTTGCTAACCATTTGTTTGGTTTTTTTGAGCTGGAGCTCATGTTCCGGTTCGGGATTGTTAATTGGAAATTAACGAACGGATCATTTGCCTGTTTTAATGAACGAATGATTTTTAGATACGAGGGTTAAATTATGTTTAACAAAATGGAATATTAAATCGCAATTTATCTCGAGCCTGTACATATTTATGAACAATATTTAAAAATGAATATCTGTTTAATGAAAATGAATGAAATTTTCTTGGAATAATTTATATTGAATAATAATAATTGGCCCTTTGTTTGGCCGTATCGAATATGAGATAATGGTTTTTGAATAAATTCGTGCTGAATATTTTCTCACACTCTCTCGATCAATTCTCCTATACACCTCGGATCTGACGATAATAATTATACAATTTTTCCGTTAGTATTGTATCGCGGTATATTTATTTTTGTTGGTTGAGCACTTTGTCGAGCCACGTAGCCTCCATCTTCCTCTTCATCATCGCAGGCTCTTTCTTATCCTCCTCTCTTTCTCTTTCTTGGCCGGCTTGGTATTCTTTCTCTTGGGGCCCACCCACGGCACCATTACATAAGCGAGCGAGGAGCTCGAATGAGAGACGAGGCTGGGATTCTCTCTTGAGCGAGGCCATGGAGGAACCCGGCGAGAAGGAGAAAGAGAAAGATGATGGAGAATAAAGAATAGAATCTCTCTTTGCGGTGAGATGAGTTTCGGTGGCGAATAACGAACGCTCGTATTGTTCTATCGCCACTTTTTTGCTTTCTGTTTTAATCCCCGATAAAGATTAACGATTACGATAATCGTCGATACATTTATCAAATCCCGTTTGACTACCCACCGTCCATCTCTTTTTCGTCTTCCTGTAGATACTCCCATCGTAATAACTTGTCTCATCGATTACTCGAGTCCTCTCGTTTAATTAATATCGTCTTCCTGCATGCGTTCGATGCTCTCTACGCTTCATAGAATTCTAAATCGTGTTTGCTCGCGGAACGACAAAACTCATGTGGAAATTCTTCATGAGATCGGCGCGTAACTAACGAGTTCAAAATCATGTTTATCGCGAGAGTTCCTTACTCAACAAGTTATAAATTCAGCACTTTTGTATCTGACAATTTTCTTTTGGACAGATCTCGCTCTATTAATGAAACGATGCGTTGAATTTTCTCCCTGTTTTGAATATAAATAACGAAGCCTGTCAGTTTGCAGTGCGGAGACGCGGGGAATTGATTCTTTCGTTGGTTGTTCTCGCGTCGGCTAATCTCGAACAGTGCGAAAACGAAATATTCGCATTCCCGAATGGCGTTCTCGTGTTCGGCGAGGACTCTCGTGAGGAAAAAAGTGGGGATGACACCCTCGATTGAATTATTTGTCGCCCGATCGTTATCTGCGTCAGGAATCAACGAATTCAGGCAACGAACGAGGATTTACTGCCTCGACCTTTCTCCTCTAGAAAAGAGAAGCGAGAGGCAGAGGAGGTTCAGAATCTCGATGGATTGACGGGATCCATTCTTCCGTGGAGATACGAAAGCAACAACAACAACAAAAACCTCGAAAAATTTTGCCTCCACGCTCTACGAGGAATTTCCGGTGAACGAGACTCGAACAAAAAACATGGCGATCTCAATCAAGCCCAAAAGCACGGCTCATCCTCCCGACAATACCAAATATTCACTTGCGATGCTCAATTTTCCGGAACGAATAAACAAAGATAAATAAAACAGAAACGATGAAAAGTCCGCGTATGATCACTGCGATCGAAACACCTCGGTGGTTTCTTCCTGACTGACCGAAAACTCTCGGCCTCTTGTTGGTGATCGACGAGAGGAGCAAAAAAAAGAGAACGAAAAAATAAATCGTCAGAGCAAAAGGAATGCGAAGAGAGGCGAAGGTTCACAGCTTATAACTGACCGAAGGCAAAGACTCAACTAGACGCGAGATCTTGGGTGTAACCTTTATATATTTCAAAATCATATCTATATGTATACAAGACTCGGGCTGTACTAGTAAAATATAAAGAGCATATAAACGACTGCAAAGGTAAAAGGTAACAGTTATGTCGTTTTCTATTGTAGCCTCTCTCCGTCGTTTTCAATTTTGTAGCTCCGTTTTTGCGCCTCGTTTTATGACGTTTCTACCCTCACTGGCTCAAAAAAAAACTAACGGTATGTCCCCATCGACGCTTGTGGCTGTAAAACGTTTATTGGTATGGCCCCTTGAGCGAGAAAAGGAACCGCACACCAAATTTCGACAGATTACTATGTATATAGATCGATATGCATGGGACATTTCAGGTAGGTTCAGCCTCCAAAAAAAAAAAAACAGACATCACCGGCTTCAGGGACGATGAACAGTTTGTCGAAAGCAATTGTCCAAAAGTGACGAAATTTATATTTAATTTACACTCAATTTTAGTCGATATTTGTCGAGAAAAAAGTTCATTTCGTTTTGTGACTGTTTGTTTTGTTTTGTTGTTTTTTTGTTTTTGTGGGGAATGAAATTGCAATTTACTCGATTTACTAACATGAATGGAAATGGCAATAATAAGCGGAGGCTCCTTTTTCATTAAGAGCATTCAATATATTTTAACGAACCTGTTAAATAACCCGAAAGAGCCCGTATACAGGTGTATATAGCAAACATATATTTATGTGTATATAGTTAGTGCTCGGGTGTCTCTCGTGAACAAGTGGACTCGGGCGAAGAGCACTGCACTCTCTTTCTCGCAATGTAACCGAACTGCGGAGACGAACGACGAACGTGCCTCCGTGAAAACGTAGCACACCCGAGTTTTATTGCCCCCGGTGTGTTGTACGTAGTCCGACGAGCCAAATTACGAGCTCATCTCGCTTCACTTGCATCTTTTTTTTGTTTGTTCCGTTCTTCGTGCTTCTTTCTCTCTTCCTTTCTGTCTTGCGCTCCCTCTCTCTCTCTCTCTCTCTCTCTCTCTCTCTCTCTCTCTCTCCCTCTCTCGCTTACTCTCACGATCTCTCGCTAGCTCGCAACCTCGAAATACTCACGTTCGCGTTACGATTTATTGCCGAATCGCCTGAAGGTGCAAGTGCAACGGAGACGGCTCTGTGCCAGCCTCGGCAATGATACTATGCTAATAAACGTTTTGTTCCAAACGTCACGACTTTTTGGCGTTACCAACATCCCAGTCAACATTGTCTCTTATTTATGCCCATCGATGTGACACAAACGTTTTTTTTTCTTCACTCACGAGTTTCCCTCCTACGATTCAAGCGTCCGAGCTTGCGCCCAGGTGGACACTCCGAATAAACATTTGCTCCGAGAGTCCAATCTCACTGCCATACACTATTCGAGCTTCCCCCCAATTTCCGAATTGTTGCTGTTTTTTATTTTGCTCCTTTTTTTTCGGTAATTTAATCACATTTTCTGGACGTTCACTCGCGTCGTTAATTCATTCAGAATTTCACGAGAGACTCTAGCTACGATACTTGTCACTTTTGCTCTTGAATACACGCGAAGTACTACACAAAAAATATTGTACAACATCGATTATGCAATGGAAATATGCGCCGGGTTTATACGCCGAGTAATGATACTCTCGCGGCTCACGAGTCGTGTCGCCGTAAATCTTGATTTTGACACGCGAGATAATGTTAATCTCCCGTAAGCCAAATTGCTATTGACTCTGTGTGAAAGAATCGAGCTATACTATACGTACCTTCGTACATTTTTCGATTATTTAGAAAACCACATTTTCCTCGCCAACTTCTCACAAAGTTCATTATGAAAAACCTTGAAACATTTCAACGACGTATATCGCGTTGCTTAATTATTTCGTTCGCGTTGAGAGATGAAATATGCAACGAATGACGAATTATGGTGTTGATAATCACGCGGTTGGTGTTATTTTGTTTTGAGTAATGAGACTTCCTGTCACTGATTAATTCCTCAATTTCTCGAAAAATCCTCTTGGTCAGAAGCAGTTAATGAGAAAATATTTATTCGTCGAATTGCGTGCCTCGAATGATTTTCTTTATCGATTTCTCGATTACCAAACATCGTGACCGACATTTCCCCGCAAGTCTTTCGTTTACGTAGCTCGCAACGCGCCTCACGATGATTGCTTCTGCCTCTGTTACTCGAAGCTCACGAGTCGCACCATTGGCGTATTATTATCAGTGTGCTATTTGCCAATTTGGCGAAGAGACATGCCATCATTTCCTCGATACCTCGATATGTGTTTCTTAAGCCATTTGCTTGGCAAATTATTGCTTCACGATCGAGTTTCGCTCACGAGTTGTGACGTTGAAAAACAAATGGAACTTTGCGAAACGATGGCGTGTATCGATTCGTAAGTGTCATCCTTTACTCGCGTAATATTTCTGCATGCGTAATTGAAATCGTGAGGATGAATCGGAATGGCTTATCGATGCGTATCCTTTATGGGGAGCGCATATAACGGAAGCGTTTGAAGGTCGAATTATCGAAAGAATTTGGCTGTCCAGCGAGCCATACTCCGAGGCACTATAATTACATTTATTATATTTTCAATCGACCAACTACGTATAGTCTCTCTCTCTCTCTCTCTCTCTCTCCCTAATTTTTTCTCTCGCTTGGCGATAATAATCACTCAGAATCTTATTTCCGGGTTGTACGAGTACGTGATATACATGGACGTGTGGGCCACTGATGGACCACACGGTTCTTTCCACCCCTTCGTTCTTTTTCGATAGCCTTTTTGTTCCCTTTTCTTTTTGGCTCCCTTGGCGAAGCACGTGGAAGCCGAAAGAACGCGAAAGTAAAAAAACGTATTGGTTGCCGAGACGGAGGAAGGAAGGGGCTAGTGTGCGAAGAGAACAACGAAAAGAGAAGGAGAGTATTACCAGCAAACAACACACAGCATAAACGCTATCGCTGCCGAGCCGAGTCTCGTAAATTGCTTTGGCTAATGGCGCAACGTTTGGGTCTCGTCCACCGCGTGCTCCTGCTTTTCTGCTGTGTCGCTTCTGCCTCCAAATATCAACCTTGCAACTTGGACACTCCGCTTCGCCATAACATACGATTCTTCTCATAATTCTTCGCCTCGCACTGTCCATTTTGCTTCGATCCTCCCTCTCTATTCTCTACGATACCATTTTTTTTCTTCATTTTTTATCGCTTTTTTATGCTCATATTTTTTATCCATCCTTTTATGTGGCGGGTCAATGGTCACCATGCCGAACACTCGAAAATTGAAAACTGAAAATGTTCTCCCTTCTGATGCCTCAGGGCTCTATGGCGGACGAAAAAAGTTTACGAGAGTTTCGCGATCGTTTCTCTCCTTTCCCTCCCTTCGCGCTCACGTCAAACGAGGCGCTTAATCGTTGGCACAATACACGAAAAACGACCACCGGCCAATCTCCTCGTTGTTTTTTTTTTTTTTTTTTTCATGTCTGTATGTATCGTGTATGATTGTCATCTCCATCTTCTTTTTCTCTCTTGCTTTCTCTCTCCCTCCTGGCCGCATATCGATAAAACGACCCTGGCGCAGTGGCCTGCGTGATGAATGCGTAATTCTCACACTTTACCAGCCTCCATAGTTACACTACCGCTTAAAAGTATTCGGTGACCCCAAAAAATCGTCAGAAAAGTCTTCGCAAACGAGAATCACGTACGCGACGGAAACTTCATTCACAAAATTTTACCGCCATATTTTTCTCGATTCTCGCGTCCATCTCCTCGTCCCGTTCATCGGAATCAACCATAACTACGCATCGGATCACCAAATACTTTTGGACGATGGTGTACACGTGTATGTATTCAAACAATCGTGTACATTGCGCTTGAATCTTTTTTTTTTTTCATCTTTCACGCATTCCGAATGACGCGAAGCATATTTCGACGAGGTCCCGAAATGAAGGACCGTGCGATGTGCCTCCCTGATTGAATACACTTATTCAATTTGTTGAGAGAACGAATTTTCACTCGATGAATCGGACACCGCGCGATTTCAATCTACCCCTTCGAAATGAACTTGAAATTTTTAATTATTTACTTCTGAGTCCGATGGAAAAAATATTTTCTCTTGAGATGATAAAAAAAATTAGTGGTCATCAATTTTTTTAGCTCCACAGTTGATGAGTCGATTGAGCGAAGTGTATAAATAATCGTGTCGTCAGGCCCATTTTTCCCAATATTTTCCAAACAATGATCCTCCTCGAGGGTGCAGAAAAGGTAAGGTGAGTGGTCAAAGAGGTATGCTCGAATAACCACAACTGGTGGATCAAGCCTATACTAATCTACCTGTCGCTCGACAACGAGTCCTTGTTATTATTCCTTGACCGGTTGAGCCAGTGGAAAGCAATAATGACCGCAGGGAGAAAGCGATCCCTTTGAATGGGATACGAGTCGAAAGGCGTTGAGGATTATTCATCATTGAGGTCAAGGGGTAAATATTAGAAGTGCACAAATAATAATGCAAGGAGTGATAAAGGAAATGGAGAGGTAAATTATCCTGGCGCCTGTAGGATTATTCACCCTCGAGGATATATATACATATATTCTCTTGGGTTGAGAAGCAGGGAACACACTTTATGGGTATCCAGGCTTGCACACACCACCTACTAACTCTCTGAGAGATCTCTTCGAGTTATCTGGGGTAATCGGTTTTAAGGTAGCAGCCGAGTCTTTACTTGAACGTGCCGCTCTCTTGCTCGGCTACCAACTTAAGTTTTCGCATCAACATGATATCGAGGGCGAGATACATGCCGCATTATAAGAGCGTAGAGATGTTTTTCGCTTCGTTCCAATATGAGCTCGGGGCATCGGTTGCCTCGTCGATACCGAGCGAACCTTCTTTTGCGAGGCCTCTCGCGAGATCGATGCAGCGCGTAACAGCGTCGTGGGCCGCGCAGCATCCAACACTCGGCGTTATTAATGCATACCGGGACGAACAACCGCCCAGCAAACTTTTCTCTTTGCAAAAATATCGACACCGGTCTTATCTGCATGAGGTTAAACATTAAATATTCTAATTGTGCGTTTACTATACACACATAGGCACTGGAAAGGAGCTCAAAGAACAGATTTTTTTTCGCTCACTTACGTTTTTCTTTTTTTTGGAAAATTTGAATGAAATAGAATCTGAAAAGAAAAAGTTTTATTTCGACGTTGGGAAGAAAATAATTCTGATGGAATGGAAATATTCAACGATCTATTTTTTCGATTGATTAGAGACATTTTTCCGAGACGTGTTTTTCGTTCGAAATACCTTAAGCAGTCGAGACGGTGACGCGTCGAGTATAGGCTAACGTGGGCAATGATTGCGAGCCGGCGACTGGTTGAAAATGGGCAAAAAGCTTCCGTGATTGACGAGAACGAGGTGACAGTCTGGAATTTTTCAAAGAAACACGCTCATTCGGTGCTCTCATGCGGACACTTGGAGCAGCATCGTTTTCACGTTGCCAATCGCAAGAAAAGAGCGACAGCGAAAATAAAAAGGGGTGGGGTGGGGTGGGGTGGGGGGGGGGGGATAAGGGGAAGAAGGCACATTGTGGTCAAGCCGCCGCACGCATGTCTACGTATAGTTAACCAACAGTCCAGGGTGGCAGGTGTTGTTCGTAATGGCCGCTCGATCGGGGCGGTGAATGCGCTCGTTTCACAGAGACTTTTGCCGGTTTCTCGATGATGGTGCTCATGCCTGTTACGCACGCTGAACACACTCGCGCTCTCGTCATAAAAAAGTAGCAAGTGCGAGGGAGACGAAGAGAGGACGCGAAAAAAGCTTATGGGCTCGACGAGTTATGAGAGCACTCGATGAAAGTCTATCTCGCCGTATTAAGCCAAGACGAACAAGTATTGACCCACCGATAAGTCACTCTTTAATTCCCTCTTTGTGGAAAACTTTTTATTTCACTGAATTCCAATTAGAGGATTTAATCCACACCACAAATAACTCGAGACAAAATTTATCATTTTTTTTATCGATTTTCGCGAGTTATGCGACAAATTGTACGTCTGCAATAATAATTGGACTCATTAAACTTGATCGCGAATATGGACCGAATTTCCAAACAATATTGAGATCCCATAAATAGCTCATTCGATCAAACTCACGTGAATTTGTTCATCACGGTAATTTGTTTAAATTGTCAGACGGAAGCGACGAAACAGTTCATTACAAATTAGACTAAATTTGTTTAAAGGAACTCGTATTTGCTGAAGATTTTCTTGCTCTCGTTTCAGCTCACGGCGTGTGGTTTACATAATTTTCAAAGTAAATTACTCTCGTGGGTATATGCGCGTGTACGGATGTTTTTTACCTGCGTATTGGGTTCATAAGCGAGTTCTCTTTCTTCCGACGATTTTATCGGGGCGTACTAATTGAATGCGGGCCACTACTACCGCGACGCTAGGCTGCACTTTGCAAGCGCATGAATCGCTGCAAAAAACGATGAAATACGTGCGAACGAGTGCGCTTTAAGAACGGAAAAAAAATCTCTCTACCTGTAGCTGCTGATGACATGAGCGAGGAATTATTTCCCATCGTAATTAGGAACAATGTTTATTTTTAATGTTAAATTATGTGCGACATAATTCTCGTTTATGATAACGTCCATTTCGTTCTCTGATAAAAGCTATTTGAATAATTTTATTCGATTGAAACCACATTTATTTCAATTAGCTCAACATGAACGTTATTCGGACTCGAAGCTTATCGAGATTTATTTTACGCTATTTAAATTTTCAAGTAAAGTTTGTAAATCAAATAAATTCAATAATAATCGCAAAAATGATCGAATCGATAAAAAAAAAATGATTTCAGACACAACAAGATTTTGTTGCACATCATTAAATCTGATTCGATTCCGTGCCAATAAGTTTGATCAGCAAATATTAATTCAAAAAATCAAAAGTTGATTTCACTCAAAATTAAATTCCACGTTTTCTTCCCACGTTTCGTGTGGTAATCCCGACAAGGTCGATAAATGAATGGAATTTCGAGTGGTGCGAATAAATAGTCGAAAGTATACATTTGTCTCGTTCTCCTGTCCGAATTGCGTGGAGTCAAGAGTGCATGTGTATTTTATGGTGTTCACGGGTGAGATGAGTTTCTTCTTTCTCGAGCTACGACTTAATTGATAGCGCGAGCTTAATTGATAGGAGTACGAGGACACAAAGAGTGGGGGAAGAACAGAATGAAGAGGATGAATTTTGAGTTTGTGTTTGCAAATATATACGCATTAATGTCTGGGCACATGAAGAGTAGAGAAAGAGAAAAGAGAGAAAAAGGCATGGAGAAGGAAAAAAGGCGAGAGAAGAAGAGAAGTTTGCGGTGGGACGAGACATAACTCTGGGGGGGGGGGGGGGGGGGGGGGGGGGGGGGGGGAGAGGGAGGGGGAGGGGGGGGGGGGGGGGGGGGGGGGGGGGGGGGGGGGGGGGCAAGCGAGATGACTCTAGCTCTTGGAGGCTCGTACATGCGAACAGCTCGTCCATCAAACCGAGAGAACGTTGCACCGCGCTCGGACACTGCACACAAACACTGACACACGTACAATTCCACAAATACTCGTGAAGTATTATTTAACGAATAAAAGAGAGAGAAGAGTTGACCGAGAGTCGAAGAGAAACACGTACGTACAAGGACAGAAAGAGACAGAGCGAACGATGAAGAAAAATAATGAGAGAAAAAGAGAGAGAACGATTTGGCCCGTGCGCGATCAACGAATGGACGCGGAACCGCGTTACGCGCGCGCCTTTTTCGCGCTCGTTTTAAACACCGGGCCCTTACGCCCTTTTATTCTCCACTATTTGCATCTCCACTGCATTTATCATTTTTCCACTGACTTATGTACATGATTGTACACACTGAGCATTCGCAACGTTCTGCTTATAAAGTTCACCATGGAATTTAAGACTCGCGAACCGTTTGAGAAATAAAATAATTCGGCACTAAGACCTGTCGTCCGACAATTTAAATGGGCCATTGTGTCATAGATAGGGCAAGAATCAACGGTATATATAAAACAGTTATATATATATACGATACAATTAAGTCTGCTCGATTCAAGTTGTTCGTACTGTCAGTTTTTCAACTCCCATTTTTTATCTCCAGAACTCATTAATTCTCGGCTTCATTATTTTCATTACCGGACACTAAAATTTTTCATCGAGCCGACCATTTCCGCAGGAGTGGTAATTAGTTACGACGGTTCTCAATTCGTTTGCGAGGGAATTAGCAACATCGGATAATCGAGAGTTACTCAATTGGACAAAAATCCAAATCCATGCCGTATCCAGGTCCGGGAAATGGGGAGAAACATTTTTTTGCACAAATCATTCCAAAGCCGGAGGACGTACCTCGCGCGGGTACCTTCGTTTTTTGGGAAACAAAGTCCAATGTTTTTTGGACGGGCAGTAGAAGCGCGGATGCGCAACGGGCGTGGAGCAAAAGAGAGTGAGGGAGAGAGAGAAAGAGAGAGAGAGAGAGAGAGAGAGAGAGAGAGAGAGAAGGGAAAAGGGCGTAGTAAGTCATACCGAGCGGCTCGTACGTCATCCTCCATCCGGGCCACGAAGAGCGCGAGCGTAACACATGGAAGCGGGTCTTGAATTTCCTACATGGAATCGGGATCCGTGTTGATGTGCATACATATAAGTGAATATATGAATAAGTATATAATACAAAGACATGTATTTGGGAGCATGTGTTTGAGAATTCGACCGCGCACCCACTTCGGTGCTGCCTCTTTAGGTCGGGGCCATTTCTATGGTGTGTGCGGTACCTTCGGATCTCTCTGCATCTCGTTCTCGCTCTCTTCCTCTTCGACGATCTCATCTCTCATCCGTATCTATTTTCCTCTTTCTCCCTTTAGCTCCCTATCGCTACACCTATGGCCCAGAGGCAGAGCCACTCGATCAAAACCAACGAAACACACGCACGCCTACATTCGACGCTCGCACATGTGGATTATAACTATTGAGATTTGTATGAATAAGAATATTATCTCTTTATCTTACTCTTTTTGTCTCGCGTTCCTCACTCTCTCTCTCTCTCTCTCTCTCCCATCCACTTCGTCTCGATTATGCCCAAGAAATAAATTAGCGATTCATCATACATTTCATTCGAGGATATTCCCTTAATTTATCGTCCCGCGATTCATCATTTTACCGTTTTCAACGCTTGTTTTCGCCGTTAAGGCACAACATTTTAGTGATTAGATTACACAAGTCGATGTATTTATACACACCGCGAAAAACGTATTACACACACACACACACACACACACACACACATCGTCTAGGCGCAAGTGGTACAAAGGTAACCTCATAGAAAAACGATCGAAACGAACGAGCGGGTACGAGGGGAAGCGAAAAAGGAAAAAAAACCCTGCCGGAAACTTCGTTGATTGTTAAACTTGGCTGAAATGGTCCTTGACGCGAACGTCAATATTCACCCTGCCCGGTCGCGGGTAATTAAGATAAGAAAGCGATTGCCCGCAACGTGATTTTCTTAATGCCAACGAATCGCTGCAAATCACTTCTTTCTTTCTCGTCATATGCATATGCATTCACGCTTCTTTCTTTTTAAATGGCGAAACTCAGCCGATGCAACAAGCCAGTTGGAGTTGACACCAAATTGAAATCTACCAGGTACGAGTGAACCTCACTCAACAAAAACATTAAAAAACGAGACACAAACCGAAAATGACAAAAAATCTTTTATTCTCTCGTTTTATCCGCGAAATTGGCAATTTTCAGATAAAAATGAAAGCATCAAACCATAAAATTCGACCATAACGAAGCAGCGAACGGCCGAAAGTTTTCGACATGAAAAAAAACGTGAAAAAATAAAAGTTATCTATGAATGCATAATTAATTATGAAAAAGCAGCTCATCAAACTGTCACCTTTTTGCACGAGCTGCAAAGATAAAAAACGATCGGATACACGATTGGCAATTGATGATGAGAACTTTGACCCCCTCGACGTTTCGTGACGCCACTGTACTACAATAAGGCGGCTTGTCGGTAAGCTCACCTTTGGTAGAATTTTTCTCTACCGACCGATCTCGTTGAGGGCTTTCGAGCAAGAGAATACTCGGCTAATAAAGTGTATACACATGTATATTCTCATCGAGTTGGGAAAGGCGAGTCGAAGGAGGACTTTGGGCGGGGGGGTAAACGACCCAAGCCGCGATTTCGTCGTCGTAAACGTCAGCGTTACGGTTACAGTGGCTGTTCGTTGCTGGTTTATATTGAACGAGGTTACTCCCCGAGGTACGTAACACCTACTGGAACCGTCGCGTGGAGGAGTAGCGAGGGCCATGCCATATAGTATCTACAATATGTACATGCCTGTGTGTATATAGATATGCAAGTAAAAGCTCGCGTACCTTGCACTGCGTTGGCTTACCCGACGACTATCGGACCTCGTGCTCGGAAAGATGTTCCACGTGACTTTAGCGCGGGAATTCTTTATACACCCACTCGATTCTCTCGAGCATTTTTAATTTGAAAGAAAAAAAAATTAAAAAAAAAAAAAACGAAAAAAAAACAAAAATACCGGAAAGAAAGTCGCGGGGTTTCTCGAAGTTTCCGGATGAATCGAAAGTCGTTTTTGTATCATTCTTTTTATCGTCGTCTTAATCAAGATTTCATTGAATGGGCAATGCTCCGTGTCCCCTCGGAGGCCAACAAAAAATTCTTAGTATCGCATAGGTCAGGTTTATCGCTACAGCTCGTTTAATGTGCTTGGAAAAAAAAAGTTGCTATACCGTAAAGTTGTGGAGTGTATAGAGATTCCGTGCTTACTTTGGTACTGAGTAATGGTAAATCAGTGTGGCTCGTAGATAACGTTTTGGCCAGACAATCGTATTCGCGATGCGTCTCTTTTATGCACACAGAGCTTCTCTCCGAGCCCTCTAATTACCCTACAGCTTGCTCGTGTCTCGTTCCCGAAGTCGGACTATTCCGGAACTACCCCTCGCAATCTTACAGCCCCTGCTCCTATACGCTTGCTCTGCTTGTGAAGGGATGAGACCGTAAATAGAGTCGAAAAGTGTCGCATCTGTGCGAGAAAGTCGTGTCGGTGAAAGTGATCAACGGGGCAGAATCGTCGGAGAGAAAGCACATTGTGTCTGTCGTCTCGTGGTGATGGTGGGTGTGAGGCTGCTCGTAAAGAACAACTTCAAGAGAATTGTATTGCTCGAGCAGATTCTCGGGAAAAGACTTTTCGAATGTTTCGTGGAGAGACGAGGGGCGGAGAAAATTTAAAGCCAATGAATTATTCAATCTTCGATATAAACTCGTTAATATATGGGACAAAAGGACAATCCACACGATCGATGAATTCAACATCCCAAGACGTTGTCGAGCTCCCATTAATATCTGCTAACCCCGTGATTGAGAAATACCAACAAAAAAAAATAAGGATTTCAATTGATTTATCGATTGCCGAGGATGTGGGATCAAATACCGCGTATTTTTAGACAGGAATGCGTAGCTATGCTCGTACAATTCATTGAAGACTGTAATCTCAGGCTTGCTAAGTACAGCTCGATTTAAACCTTGACATTATATCGCCCGGTATACTATTGAACGCTTATATTTTAACGTGTACGTTTCACACTCTCTATATACAGTCTACGTGATAAATGTACGCATAAATGTCCATATATACATATATATATATGTTCCTACGACGATACATTAGGTTTACGATCTGTATATATCACCTTAAGTGTGTATATATGTCGTCAGAAGAAGGAATAAAATATAGTTTCGATACCGGCGAGTTAGTTCGATCTTTAAACCCTGTTAACTCGACACTTTGAGCTCCAGCTTGTATACCGAACTGTTTATAACCTGTAGGAGTTATGAAATGAGTCTATGTACTTAATACATGTATCGTAGCACAATTGGTGCATTGCACTCTTGGTATTAAGTCTGTAAGGCATGAGCTTATACATAGGGACATACATAGATCGATTGTGCTCGTTTATACACGCGTTAATGTCGTGAATCTTTGTGTATTAACGAGGAAGAGAGAGGCCAAGAGATTGAGTGCAAATCGGCGTATCGGAGAAATGACTAAACACCGATAATATCGCGTGTGCCTGAGGCTCCGTATAGAGTGCGAAGAATCCATGACTAAGATGATAGCCAACGACTTTCCGCTGTGTGCTACGAGTCGATGACTCTCTCCATCTCTCGCTCGTTACGTTCAAGTATGCGGAAACTGTTTTGACATTTGAATAAGAGTCTCTTAAGGCTTTTTGCTCAAACTCTGATATTTATAATTGATAATTAACACTTGCGAGGATCTCTCGTTGTTGCTGAAGTTCCAGTTGTCAGCTGACCGGTCCGGGACCAGATGAACCGGTTTCAAACATGATATGATTCTCGAACAATTAAATTTTTATTCCGAGAGGAAAAGACTGCTAAATATATTGCAATTTTTTGGGTTGAGCTTGAACCGAGTCAAAGTCGATTTTTCCATGTAAAACTACGATGAAATTCGATTGAATACCCATAAGCAGTGAATATATGTTCAAGCTCGTTCTATAGTCATTTTGTCACAGCTACAGGAGACTCGGCGTTTCTCTCCCCATTATATCCAATGTTGCCCGACGATTTTACACGCACTTGACTCCATTCTCTCTCATCCCTTGCACATAACAACGTTCTGCATCTTTCTCTCTCTCTCTCTCTCTCTCTCTCTCTCTCTCTCTCCGTCGCTCGTGATGGGGCTGCGATTCGAAAGGAGGGGTTACGAGCCAGGCGAATAATACAAACGGGTGAATCATGTAGGCGCAAGAGAGAGAGAGAGAGAGAGAGAGAGAGAGCGATATCGAGAGCACCGATCGCTCGACGTACGGTCCAACTTGCGTGCAACCCTATCTCCTTCGCTCCACGTGCTCGCATACAGGTAACCAATGTGTCATATATACACAAGAGAGTATGCGAGATAGGTGCAATAACTCTTGGGGACATTTCGCGAATCAAAGTCCATGGAAGATAGAAATGGAGGAAGAGGGAGAGAGAAAAAGTGCGAGGGGTTGTTGAAGGAGCTCCTGGCACGCGAGGGTTGTACGTACACGAAAAGGCGTGACCCCGAGGCCTCGTATTTATTTATTTATTATACTTTCATTATTCCGAGATCTTCGTTTGCCAATGACGGCAGAGGGGTTACAGTCTGAAGAGCAGGAAACTCGAGACGGAATAGAGTTATGAAATTGACAGATTTTTTTTTCTCCCTTAAATCCAGGTAAAGCAGATGTCATTGGACAATAGAATTAGAGCTTTATGTACGTTTATATACCTCTTGTGGAGGGTGAAATGTAGGTTGTCGTACCAAGCACTTTCAGAATAAATTCAAAAGTCTCATCCATTTTTTCCTGGGAAGATTTCAATTTTTCCCTCCCTTCGCTCTTATTGGAATCGTTACTTTTATTTTGCCTGTTATTCTTCACCGATTAACCATTGCGGAATGTAGTCATTATTTTTTTCACGGTCACAAGAATTACGGGGTGGCTCACACATCAACGCTAACGCGAACCGTCGAACCGTCGAACCGACTGGCGGTCTGGTTATTCGGTTTCTCTCGCTCGCTCCACATCGATGACTCCTGTTTGTCGCTCTTCGCTTTTCCATGTCGCGTTGTTAGTTATTGCAATTTCGCGCTCCATCGCCCTTCTCTCTTGCGCTCTCGGTCCCTCGGCCTTTACCTCTCGCGAGCCTGTGGGGAGTCCATCCTATTCGATGCTCGCGTATCGACTCTTTTTCCACATACACTCCGGTATTGCTTGGTGCAGGTGGCGATAGAACATTTTTTTTTTTTTTTCTAGTTACCGAACTGTAAGCTTTTCCTCCTCCTCCACTTCCTCCCACCAGCCAGTGTACGAGAATGATAAACTTGTAACGAAACTCGTGTGTTTCGTGCGTATAGCCGAGCAGTGACGAATGTGTCGTATTTCGATTGGTCCCACGTGAAATACACATTGAGAGGAGTAAAGAGAGCAGGAAAAAAACGGTACAGAAAAAATGTAGCGCGTCAGAAAAAAAAAAAAAAAAAAAAA